>JAUTXW010000036.1:0-422500 GCA_030620095.1 Kuschelorhynchus macadamiae
CACCAATCGCCGTATGTTAATCGATTTGGTTCGAAGCTCTAGAAGATGAGTTCAGCCTGTTTCCAATGTCTAATGCATGTAAATACATAGGGAATTCATTTTTCTTTAATTTGGCCTAATTTTACTTGTAGAATTTGGTTAATTTTGGCAAAAATGTGATATTACGACAAAACCTGTTCTTCTTTGGCACCTCCTAATGGATAGTATGTTTTAAAACAATATTCAAATCTTCTGTAATCGTTAAACGAAATAGTAGGTGGAGTGCACATTATGAAGACCACTTCGGAGTGGTTAGTTCACAATATGCAAACCATATCCAGTTAAAATTCAATTACTCTACATTTTCTAAATTAATAGCATTAAACCGCAATTGTCCGGATTAATATCAGATACCGCGTGAACATTCAAGGTGCTAAAGTATTTTATTGATCCGGAATACCCGAAAGAGGATATTCTAGTTTGCAGGGGCGGGCGTGAGGTGAAATTTTAAGAAAGAGAAGCAATTTTTAGAAGCTTACCTATTTGTAATGTAATTCGATTTTTGATCATTTTTTGCAAATTTGTCAATGACGTCATCATAAAAATGCCGATGTTCCGACATATTTTGGAGACGTTTATTTTCAATGGACAACAGCGATCTATGCGAAAAACTCTCTGTCCGTCCAATTTCTCACGAAATTTTTTATATATTTAAGTATTGAAAAATTGCGTTCTACTGATGAACTTGTGGCAGATATTGTCAATGCTAATTTACACAATTTCGACACTTCGGTGTAGGCATCTTCCAGCTCCTTGTCTTTTAAAAATTGCATTAGTTCCTTAGCGTTATTTTTTGCGCTAATGTCATCAGTTTCGTAAATCACTTTTAGTTTAGATCGCAGTAACACTAGGTCGAAGAACTGGCCATAATGAAGAAGAAGAGATTTAAATGCATCGTCTGGAAAAGTTTTTCCTTTAAATGCAACAAAATTGCAGAGCTCGAGGAATTTAAAATCATTTAAACCGTTAAATCTACAGTTTATTTGTTGCTGAATTTGATCGATTATTTCATAAAAGAGGCGTCTGTATGATGTTTGAACGCTTGGCTTGTGGCTCTACATTTAACGTTATCATTTTCTTCCAAAATAGGTTAAAGTCATCTCTTTTTTGGCTTAACATGGACGAAAAACGCTAGACTGCTCTAAATGATTTCTTAAGCAATCGTCATATTTAGCCATTAAACTAAGTAAATCTTGAAAATTTCCTCTATTTGAAGAAATCCTTGTTTCGTCATGTCCTCTAAATCCCAATTCGTGCTGTCCGAGAAAACAAACAACATCGATAAGTCTTCTTAATATTTGCCTATTTTTATCGAATAGTTCATTGTGTTGGCGGTGACTAATTTCCAAGTGTTTATTAAGGGCGTGTTCAATTCTGGTTTTGCCGAAGACTTTTTCTTTTATGACGACCTGTAAATGCGCTTTGGACCTATGCCCTTCCTTTGAAAATTATTTGAAGCTTATTAGCGAAGTTTAATGTTGAAAATCCCTTTATTATTAAGACACACACCACACATTCACACACACTCTTCGTACTAAATTCTCCAATATTTTCAACGTTATTACCGACAGCCGAAGTTGACGGTATTTGCATATCCACGTCCGTATTATTGTCTTCCATATCGCACCATGCACGACGCGACGTACGTATCACACAACACACGGATAGCCGTTGAAACAAAGAACCTACTCCAACGCTAGCTTCCGCCACCACTTAAAGCACGTGACTGAAATGCAAAAATTGCAAACAGCCGGTGGAAAGTTCAATAACCTCTAGCTCGATTCACAGGAAATCAAGCATACAGGACTTGGCTGCAGAGAAGCTAGCGGCCCGCGTAGGTTCTATTCGATATTCTGTTGTGGCTGGGTGGCAGTCAAGGCCGCATTTATTATGGGCTTGATAATTAAGAAAATATTTTAGCATTTTTAATATAAACTAAATTAATGGTTTCCTATTTCAAAAATTACATTTTAGAAGATGTTTTGTAATTTTTTTGGGGAAGCACTGCTTCCCTTGCTTCCATGGACTGCACGTCCCTGCTAGTTTGGATAATAACGGCTGCATGTGAAAATTATTTCGAGCATAAACTGTATGATTTAAGCAATATATTGTGATATGGTTTTTAATTGATTTCTTTTGAGGCATATTACATGAATTTTGGTATTGGGAACAAATCAGAGTGTTCAAGTAATTAAAGACTATTCATTTATTGTTTTTCTTGACATTAAAAATCTTGACTGCTAGGAAATAATTTTGTATAATCCAAGTGAATAAAACCGAATGGGACGGCTATTTTTGTTCTGTTTTGCAAAATTTCAAGGTTGAAGGCAGCATGAGATAGTTTTCTATTGGGTTTTAGTAAATATTTTCACTTAGTCAGCTTAGATGCTGGATTTTATCCGATAAAATCTCTATTCAGTGATGGATAATTGCTTGCATAAGCTAAAACATCTGGTAAGTTCTTTATTCGATTGATAATTGCAAAAATTCCATTGTTGTGTGTAAAAATCTGGACTTATATTCGCTATTTTGTTTCAGGCTTTTACTTTTTTTACCTTTTTGTCTTGATTTCTTTTCAATATTCTAAATAAATCCATTCATGCTAAGAAATCTAAAGTAGTTCCTGGGCGAAAGAAAATTTAATGTTTGCTGTTACTTATTGGCTCCTAGAGTAAGAAAGTTCCTGGCCTTAATACCGTGTGGTCATTTTTTCTGGACAAGTACTGTGTGGTCGGTTCCAGGATGTTACAGTTCCTGATTTGGGCTTGGTTAGTCTGCAGGATGTAATGTGACGCGTAGCGAGGACAAATTCCAGATTTGAGTTGTGAAAAGATAAGTAATTTGTATGTTTTGTTTTTTAATTTTCGCTTTTGTGAATTGATGTAGTGGCCATGCATTGATTCATTAGGAATTACATAACGAGTAAAAAATCCTATAGTTACCAAAACCACTCTTCTGTCTACATCTAATTAATAGGTACTTATTTCCAAATTTTTGTAAATTGTATTTTTTGTATACTATTATATATTAGTATTTCATAAATCAGAATTTAAATATATTTTTCTATTTAAGTAGAACACCAAAATTCATGTATAAGATGTACTGAATTTACATGAAACATATTATTTAGCAATGGTATAGTAATTGTAACTTTATTACTATTAATAACTTGTCAACATTTTGTATATTCGATTTTCTGTTTCCCCTTTTAATATTATTGTGTTTTGTCTACCAAAATTATACAAATTCTACATTTAACTGACTTCATTCCAGCTGAATATGACAATTGGTATTTTAGTAAATTATATATAAAAAAATATCAAAATTTTGATTCAAATTTGACATGAAATAATTATTGAAATTATGGGATTGAAGTTTTGATTTACTTCGCTTTTTGTATTTACCTCTGAAATTATATATGGACTACCATAATTGAAATTCTCTTAAGTAACTTTACAATGGGATATAATAATCTGTGGGTTTAGTATTAAATATTTTGTTAATTTAAATCTTAAAATATCCAGTTATTGGAATGTTTTCAATATAGAAATTTTGCATAAGATCAACTATCAACCAATCATAAGTAGGGTTACATTGTTTATACGACCGAAAGGACTTCTTTTTTGCAATTAACTTTCATCAAACTGATTAGTGATCAGCTGCTTAAAAAAGTAACATTTAGCTACCAATTAACTGATTAACTCTTCTAATATTTTTTTATTTGCTCTGCTCTCTTAAATCATTTGATTATTCTGCTTACATAATTTTTTTTTGGAGAAAAGTATTTTCCAATTTTAGATTATTAAATGGTTGATAATTATACATATAAAAAGAAATAAATTTTGATAATTTCGTTAATATATTAAAATGTTTGGATATAACTTTATTATCAATAATATATTTGCATAATAGTAAATATCAACATTCTGTCTGGTTTTCAAATTTCAAATGCAAAGCTCTTTTTATTATTTTAAATAGCACGTCCTTCTTGTAAGAGAAATTTAATTATTTTCATTTCACTTTATCATATATTGTAACTCTTATTATTGCAGACTTATATAACCTAGTTAATTAATGTCTTGTATGATGAATAACAAAAACACCTGTTAGTCTGATTGTAGTCAGTAGTAGGAATGAATAAATTGGTAGTAATGAAATATGTCGTTTTCATTTGTTGAATTTTGAATATATTTGCAGCATATTGCCTAAAGCTAAAAATTTTTTTAAGGTTTGGGGTATTTTAATACCAAAATCTGTCTATTTCTTGTACTTTATATAATTTGTCTTTCTTTTTCTCTCTTCGAGCTCCTATAGCTCCGTCGCCCATAGCCAAATTATAAAATACCTTTAAAAACTTTTGCAAATTTCTATTAGCCGCAGTATTATTAAAATTAAAATCTATTCGTGTGGTCTAATTTAAAATCAGCTAGCAGAGTCGAACTCGCACATTTATAAAGGTAATTTTTGGTGAACTAAAGAGTCATTAAATAACAATATAAAATATTTCCGAAAATAAAACGGTATAATATAAATGAAAAAAACTGATTTTCCAAATTATTTATTTGCGAATTATGGTTCTTGGGATTAGACCGTGCCAAATTGGTAACACTAGCCGACGTTTCGCCTTCGATTGCATGAGGCATCTTCAGGGACCTTTACTTGTGGTCTGAGCACTAAATGAGGTCAGAGAGATTCAGGCGGGCTTTTAAATCTGACTTGTGCCTGACGAATAGTAATTTCAATTTGGTGCTGTCCCAAGAACCATGATTTCTTAGTTGACCAAACCGTTAAAGCATCCGTTCTATTACTTAACTCTGGAATGTGGGCTTTTAATAATAATTTGGCAAAAAGTTTTGGAACAATTTAATAATGCTAGCTGTAAATTACAAACATCTGGTCTGGGCATCACGGAAAGATACAATATGCTTTCTTAGATGGCTTTATATTTAGAGGATATAAGCAAATAATCTTAAGAGTTACTGCCTAGGCAGTTAAACGGCTTTCTACCGGCCGTAAGTTGTAGAAACTTTCGTTGCTATGCAATGTTCGTTCAAGTTACAATTTAAATCAAAATTGATAGTAACAATAAGTAAACACAAAATTATTATTTGATAGAAGTGTAAAACTATAAAAATAATTCAATTTTGTCCGCGAAAAAAAAATTATGTTTCACGCTGTAGAAAAGAAAAGGCATTAAGCCTAAAATGGAAACAAGCTTTACATTTTAATCGATCTTCGTGATTACGATAATAACCAAATACGCTATGGTGTATTTGAAGTGCAATTTTTTAAAATTTTACCTAAATTTAAAAGGCCATAACTTGTAATTAAAATAGTATGTTTATAAACGGTTTTTTAAATTTTGTAGGCTTATATTTTGTTAACATTCTTGTGGTATGCGTATTTAAAGGGTTGCTTTGGTTTAGTATATACGAGGGATAAGACAAAAGTAATTTTTTTATAAATTTGAAATTATTTGATTTTATATGTAAGTTAATAAATGGGTTCTTAGAAAAAAACTAATTTCTCAAAATTTGGATATCTGATTTGTTCCTTTTTTTATTAACTTTTTTCTTACAATACGTATTTTTTTCAACATTTCTCTCTCTAAATTAAACACTCTTATTAAAAAGTCTATTCTTTTGATCGTTTTGCGTTCTCCAAGGACGTTTTGAAAGAAAGTAAATACAATTTTGCTTTTCCGATTGGTAATTTTACTTTAGGGGCGTACTAATTAATAAGAAAGTACCGTTCAGTAGTTAGAGACGGACGGGTAAGTTGTGCCCCACCCTGTATAAAGGTTTTAATAATTATATATTTTTTGGACACTCTGTATACAAAGACTTACTATGAAAGAAAAAAATACTCAGTTAGGTATAACTATAATTAAAAAGTGCCTAGAATTGGTAATTTAAAAGAAAGTAGTTTTATGTATTTAAAAATTAAGTTTAAAACATGATTAAAGTTACTGAGATTACGGGTAATAATTTGAAGTCACTTTTATCAAAAATAATAAGAAGAAGTAAAAATACCCTTTACGGAATTCAGGATGCAAAGTCTAATTTAAGAAAATGATATATATATATATATATATATATATATATATATATATATATATATATATATATATAACTGTCTCAAAAAATTAATTAGTACACCCTTGAAGTAAAATTAACATTTGGAAAGACAAAATTGTATTTACTTTTTTCAAAACGTCCTTGGAGCAGCCAAAACGATCAGAAGAATAGTTTTTTTGATAAGAGTTTAAATAATTAAATAATATAAAGTGTCAACTAAATAGTCTACAAAAGCTCATATGATATCGTGGCTTAAATCGAACAATCTTCTCTTACATGAAGAAAATATCAATTATATGAAGTAATATCAGCCAACAAGCCTAGAGAAAAAAATATAAAATTGACGGTCTTTTACGTAACCTCGGTCATACACCTTTAAGGCTGCCTCCATACATGTACGACCTCAACCCTATTGAACTTTCATGGGCAGGAGTAAAAAAATATATTCGAGAGCGCAACACCGGTGAACTTTCAATTAAGAAATTAAATAAAATAACATTAGAACCGATTGACTCATTATCGGCTGAAAATTGGAAATCGTATGTTAAACATGTTCGTTCTATTGAAGATAAATACTGGGAAGTAGATGGCAAAATTGAAGCGGTTATTGATGATTTAGTTATCACACTGGGATCTTCGAGTAGTGATGACGAAACCTCATTATTTTCAGAGGAAGACAACGATTTAGAAGGAATCGAACCATTAGAATCACAGCCGTCAACCTCAAAAATGGCTTAGTTTTTTTTTTCATATTTTTTGTAAAATTGTTCATAAAGTAGCTGTCAATAAACTGCTTCAAAATAATTAGTTTTCTGTTCAATACCGGGTGTCAAAAGATATCTAATATTGCAATTAATATTTGAAAAACTACAGAACTCATATTTTTCCAAAATTAACACATCAATGTAGTTATAGTAGGGGAGCCAGCATTGATTCCAGTGAACAAGATTTATCAAAATTTTAACTTATGCAGTTCGACTTTGGGCTATTCGGGTATGCCAAAAGTGACCGTTGGTCTCCGTCTGTCATATTACTTTGTACAGGGGGCGTCATTGTGAAGTACTATACAGAGCGTTTCCTAATTGCATGCTAATGTTAAAGGGGGGTGATTCTTGGACCTTTTAAGGAAAAAAGTTTAATATGAACCTAAAAGTCTTAACTTTGGAGATACAGGGTTTTAAAAAAACATTTTTTTTAAATCCTAATTCTGATGCTATTTTAGATAAATAATTGTGTGAAATTTGATACACGTCTTTTATGCATAAAAGGGCATTTTTTATTAACAATCAATTTTTGAAATTTCTACCAGTGGCGTGCATATGTAATTAACCTGGGTAAATCCGCATGCTCCTTAGTGCATAGAAGACGTGTATCAAATTTCATGCAGTTATGTACAATAGCATCAGAATTGGGATGAAAAAAAATGTTTTCTTTTTAAACTTTACTATCCTGTATTTCAAAAGTTAAGACTTTTAGGACATAAAAACACCCCCTTTAACATCAGCACGCAATTAGGAAACATCCTGTATAGTACTTCACAATGACGGTTCCTGCATAAAGTAATATGACAAACGGAGGCAGACGGCCACTTTAAGCATACCCGAGTAGCCTAAAGTCGAACTGCATAAATTAAAATTTTGATAAATCTCGTTGACTGGATCAGATGCTGCCTGCGCTTGTAAAATCTGGACTTGCAAATCATGTATCACTATGCTGGGTGGTCCAATAATAGTGGACGTAGGCAGTAGCCCGGGAACCGTTAATGACAGAACTCAAGAAAAAATATATTTATAAGTAAATCGATCAAGAAAAATCAAAATTAAATCATTTTAAAATTCGAAAGTTCGCCGTTTTTGCAACACAAAAGAGATGTAGAAGTGCGGTACACGAAAGAAAACAGACAAATATAGATAAAGGTTCATTAAGCATAGTTACATTTTTTAATTATTTAAAGTGCGTATAGTCAAAAAGGAGTGCCATATTATTAAAAGAACGACGGGAACACCACTGGTTTAAAGAGATTTCTTTGCCGACCTTCCTAAACCGATTGACTCCACCCGGTTTTCTATCGTGTCCCGCATTTTAGAAACTGGTAAAATATTGGTAGGAATCCAATAGATGGAACAAAATGGCGCCTAATAAAATGTTTATAGAGACAGTATATACAGGGTGTCCCGAATTGCAGTGTCCAAACTTTAACAGCGCATTCTGCATTTAAAATGAGCCTTAATTTTCTATATAAACATATATCGGCAAATGCTTCGTTTTCGAAATACAGGGTGTTAAAGTTTTAAGAAAAAAATTGTTATTTAGTCATAACTTTTTTAGTACTTGAGATATTGTTATTAAATTTGGTAAACAGCATTTGAGTAACAAAAGGCAAGTTTTGATTTGAAATATTTTTTAATTCTTTATCAGTGGCGTCCGTACAGGATTTTTTATTGAATATTCTTGAAGAAAAAATGGTACGCTACTGCTTTTTCTGAAAACAAAAATCATTCCTAAAATCCCCACTCAGTTTGGAGCAAATTTGATCCCTTGCCTTTTTTTCGAGCGATGCAAGGATTTCGAGTTAAAAACTAAAAACTATTTTTATGTATGGCGTAGTTAAAATTTCCATTATTGTTAATTATTTCAGTGGCAAAACCTTTAACATTTCGATATGCCATGATTGCATTTTTGTGACAATTGAACAATTGCTAGTTTCGTCTTTAAAGTGTGACATTTGAGTTTTTAGAGTAAATAAATGTCAGGTACATTACAGTTTATACAAAAAGGTAATTATCAGTCTAACTAGTGATTTCAAAATGGTGTTATTCAGTAACTTTGAGTATGCTGATATTCATTTCGTTTATGGTTTCTGTAATGGAAATTCAAATGCAGCAGTACGGGAATACCAACGAAGATTTCCAAATAGAAGATTACCTTACAAACAAGTTTTCATTAAAACGCATTTAATGTTTAGGAATTTTGGACTCAAAAAGAATCCGAGAAACGAAGGGAGGAGAAATGAACAATATCATTATTTTAAATAAGTTTGACAACGATAGGACATTAACCCTACGAAGAGCAGCTCATAATTTACAAGGCAACGCAGTTTTTGTTTCTAAAATAAGGTTCATCGCGTTTTGAGGAAAGATCACAGGAAGCCATTTCAGATGCAGCCAGTTCAAAACTTACAACCTGGTGATGCCGAAAAACGTGTCAGTTTTTGCAATTGGTTTTTACGCCAAATAGAGGAAGACGAGAACTTCTCAAAAAAAAATTTATGGACTAATGAAGCCACATTTACCCGAAGCGGCTCAGTAAATCTCCATAATTTACGAATCTGGAGCCATGAAAATCCACGTGTTGTACGAACTAGAGCATTTCAGAAAGAATTTTCTGTTAATGTTTGGTGTGATGTAATAAATGAAATTTTTTGCGGGCCCCATATTCTACCACCACGCCTAGATGGACAGTTATTTAATGATTTTCTGCAAAATGAGTTATTTCAATATCTAGAAAATATTCCTCTAAATCTTAGAAACGAATTCTGGATTCAAATGGACGGGGCTCCCGTGCATTTTGCACTTGTTTGTTACAGTCTGGCCACCACGTTCCCCTGACCTCACACCTGTCAACTTCTTTGTGTGGGGTTATTTGAAAAATTTGGTTTATTCCAGACCAGTTCATATATTCAATACGAATTTTATACGCCATGCCACTGACACAGTTAAGAGCAGATGCCGAAAATGTGTCGAAGTTAGAGGAGCTCATTTTGAGCAATTATTGTGAGTTTTAAGGCCCACATTAATCCTTAATGATATTTAAAGTGCTCTATAAATTTTTTTCATTAATCTAAGTTAATAAAAGTTATGAATTCTAGTTTTTGTAAAATTAATTACGAACTTAGTTAATAAAGAGTAGTTTCTGTAAAATGAAGTATCATCTTCAAAATTGAATTAATTCTAATTACCGTTTTACAAAATAAATCGACGATTTTAGAATTATAAACTCATCTGTCATACTTTAAAGACGAACCTAGCAATTGTTCAATTATCACAAAAATGCAATCATGGCATACCAAGAGTCGACAATGAAGGAATGATGGTAAGTATCAAGGACATTAGATTTTAATAGGTTGCCTGCTAACTTGTGCGTTGTCACCCTGATAACCCAAACATAATGCAAATCTCCATTAAAACGAGTCGATGACGTCATCTCTCCTTAGTTGTCAGACAAGCTTTTATTTTAGAAACCCTACATAGGTTGAAATTATGAACTTACCCGGAATGCATGAAATAAATATCGGAAACCAAACAATTTTAAAAACTTGCTGTTACAATCCCACCTTAAAGGTTTTGCTATTGAAATTAACAATAATGGAAATTTTAACTATGCCGTACATAAAAATGGTTTTTAGTTTTTTACTCGAAATCCTTACACCGCACGAAAAAAAGACAAGGGATCCAATTTGCTCCAAACTGAGTGGGGATCTTAGGAATGATTTTTTTTTCAGAAAAAGCAGTAGAGTACCATTTTTTCGTCAAGAATATTCAATAAAAAATCCCGTACGGACGCCACTGATGAAAAATTAAAGAATATTTCAAATCAAAAAATGCCTTTTGTTACTCCAAGGCTGTTTACCAAATCTAATAACAATATCTCAAGTAATAAAAAAGTTATGACTAAAAAACAATTTTTTTCTTAAAACTTTAACACCCTGTATTTCGAAAACGAAGCATTTGCCGATATATGTTTATATAGAAAATTAGGGCTTATTTTGAATGCAGAATGCGCTGTTAAAGTTTGGACACTGCAATTCGAGACACCCTGTATGTATATAAGTTGGGTCGCACTTTACTGTTCCTAATAAAAGTAAAGACTCATGACGAGGGAAGATTCGGGTAAAGGAAATTTACCGATTTTGTAAAAGATATTCCAAGATACGCATACTTGTCATGAAATATTTTATATTTGTTATTTCGCCTGAACCTGCTATATATTATGTGAATGGCATTAAATTATGGCCCTTTGAAATACATACCAAAGCTGGAAATGGCGTAGATATCTCAAATTCTGTCCAGATTTTCCTGCGGGTATTTATTTAATGCTTGAACTACTCTAAATTGTAAAGGCACAGACGCAGATATGTTTTAACAAGATTGAATACAAGGACAGCTGATTGGATGGGACGTATTCATGCTTTGTAGCTTTCTAATGGACCTTGCTCCTCTTCGTTAACGTACATTTAATTAATTTTAGGGATTTGTATTTGAAACTGTTATTAATATTTCCAAGAATTAGAGCATTTTCTTAGGGAGTTGATCAAAAGCGTATTCTTAAAAAATGTTTTTGATTCAGTTATAAATTTATGTATGCATTTAAAAAATCATGGTTCTTGGGATTAGACCGTGTCAAATTGGAATTACTATCCGACGTTTCGTCTTGGATTGGACAAGGCATCCTCAGGGATCTTTACTCCGCGAGATCTGAACACTGAGCAACAAATGAGCTAGGAAAGACTCAAGCGAGATTTTATACCCGACTTGAACTCCCGTAACCCTGTGTTACGATTGATTTACACGTGTCATTAGATCGCAACCCGTATCTCAATTGAAGTTTTTTGTATATTGAAAAATTGTAATAAACTCTCTAATTTTTCGTTTATAAAATCCTCAAAACAATGCTAGATTCTCGGTTTTCAGCAGATAGAACTATTGAAGTCTAGTTGATATTGAGCGTCCTGTTTCTCCTTGATACCCTTCTCCACAGGAGCAAGGAATTTTATATACTCTTTCAGTTTGAAAAGGCACAATATCTTTCGGGGATCGCAAGCATTGTCCAATCTTCCTATGTCTATTGAAGATTGTAAAGTATGGCACACGGTCCTGAAATAGCGACGCAAGGGAGAGGTGACGTAAAATCTATCCTGTTTCCTCTCTATGCATAGGCGTGCCTAAATACTTTAGCTGAAATATTAAAAAATTGAATTTAGGAATTATTGTGTATTAGTGTATTGCTATATAATTCTAGCCTGTTTGCTATCTATTCATAGGCGTGCCTAAAACTTTAGCTAAAATATTGAAAAATAGAGGTTAGTAATTCTGTATTAGTGTATTGCAATATAATTAGAAGAAAAAATGTATCAATTGCCAAAATATCTGTCTAGATAATGCATAACATTTTGAAATCGTTTTTAATTTTTTAAAAATAATGGACTCACTTTTAATAAGCTGTTTTCTACTTCTCTCGTAAATGCCAAATATTGTAATCGTTAAGAAATCGCCCTTTTAAGTTTTTACAAATCTTTACGTTTTAGGGTCCTCCTCGATGCCAAAAAAACGTGTTTCTCAGTTCCATCGATCTGTCAGTCGGTCAGTCTGTTCACAGCATAACGAAAAACTTTATCCGATTGACTTCAAATTTTGGTCAAAAATTTGATAGATAGATAAGCGTTTATTTATATTCCATAATATAACAAATAGGTATACAAAAAAACCCAGTGGATGTGAAACAATGTCAGCAAGTAGTATTATAATTACTAAATAGCGGCATATAAAATACCTCGCTTTTTTTCCTGCATCTTAGAATCTATCATTATATCGCAAATACCTAGAATCATGAGTTAACTACCTATGTAGCTGCATTGAAAATAATTTTGGATAAAGAGTCTAGTGTGCAACAATAATAATTTATAGGGAGAGAAAAATTCATTATATTATTTCATTTTTGTCAGAAGCAAAGTATTGTGTAAAAAGCCTTTTTTCATAAGAATTTTCTTAATATATTTTTTAAATTTTTTTAGGAAGTGTACGCACCTTCACTAGTACTGCATTAAATATCTTTTTAATTGAGAATTCAACATTTTTTTTGTAAATATTTGAAGTTGTATTTATCGGGAAGAAGGTACTGATGGAGAGACTCAATATATTGCATTGGAGATACATCCATGTCATAAGAAAATAGCGCCAAGAAGGTCGAAATATGGTTTATATTGATGAAACTTGGGTGGATAATGACTTGACCTTTCAGAAGCGCTGGCAGAGTAAAAGTTTTTTTGTATCTAGTGGGATATTAAAGTTATGGAGGGATACATTAAAGTGATTAAAAAGATCTCCATTATTTGAAACAAACATAATACAGTCCAAAATATACATACTAGTAAGAGTTAAAATATTATTTTCAATAAATACTTTTCTACAACTATCCTGCAGTCTTAATTTAAAAATAAAAAGAAGACACTTTTTTGCAAAACAGAGATTCTAGCAACATCAACTGAATTTTCGCAAAAGATAAGGCCATATCTGATACTTGATTGAATAAGATCATGATAGGCAGATAGAGCAGCATCCTGCCCAACGCTCTCAGCCACAATTTTTAAGGCATAACAGTACTTAGAAACTTTTAAGGCCGCATTCTCAATGTGTACCCTCCAGTCCAGTCCAGTCTTCTGTCTATTTCAACTCCCAGAAAAGATATGTTTTCCTTTGATATTAACTGGTCATTATTGTACAAAATATTGAAATCATTACTTACTCTATTTCCTAAAAGAATGCACTAAGTCTTTCAGTTGAGGGTCATATGGGGATGAACTGGCTACATTTTGGTAAAAATACAATATGGCGGAGCAAAATGGCGGCCTAATGAAATGTGTAAAAAGCTACTATTAAAAAACTACTTATCCAATTTATCTGAAATGTTGCAAAAAATCGAGTATTACTTTGAAATGAACTGGTAAAATTTACATACGATACTAGGATGGTCTAATGAAATATTTATAAATCAGCTTGGAAAACTACTTATTAAATTGATTTGGTACATTATTAATTTGGGCCAAACTAAATTGGGTCACACTTACCTTTTCCTTGTAAAATGAATCATAACCAGGGAAGGCATTTAAAGTAAAGGAAAATCAACAATTTTTTGAATTTTTTACGTAAATTATGAGATAAAGTGATAAAATTTATTAACCAAAGGAAACAGGGATTAAATGTATCAAAAATATTTACTATATCACTATATATATATATATATATATATATATAGATATATATATATATATATATATATATATATATATATATATATATATTAGTTCCAGGTACCTCTAGTACTGTGCAAAATTTCATTAAAATAGGTTTACTAGTACCTGAGGTATTTAGTTGTAAAAATTTAGGAGGTTTTGACAAATCATTTATATACGCGTTAAAGATAAATTTTGAAATTTTTTATTTTCAAATATGAAAGGCCCTTGGTCCATACTAACCATTTCACTATGTCCATTTCTTCGTGAAAAAAATTATGAGATAAAGTGATAAAATTTATTAACCAAAGGAAACAGGGATGTATTAAAAATATTTACTATATCGCTATATATATATATATATATATATATATATATATATATATATTATATTTATATGTATATATATATATATATATATATATATATATATATATACATATATATATATATGTATATATATATGTATATTTATATATATATATATATATATATATATATATATTGTTGCGTTTTCTTAAACCATGTTTAATATATTTTTGTTAAAAATTCTTGGGTCCTGGTTTATTTTCTTAAAAGAATTATTTATTTCCTTAACGTTTCGCCCTTCATAGAGAGCTTTTTCAAAAGGATATTATTGGCCTACAATAAATACACACTAAAAACTATTATAATAAAATGTTAAAATAGGAAATCAGTATACGCACCTTGGAAATAATAACTCACTGCATTATAGTAGCAATGATGTTTCAGTTGTGACTTGTAGAAACTAAATAAATACTACCGATGGGTTTTATTTTTTGTTTTTGGCTGAAAGCGATTATTTAGATTTACAATGTTTACATTATTGATATTGGTGTAAAATCAAGTTGATATTATAGAAATTATATTTATGATGGTGTAGTATAGAATATATAGGCATTTTATTATATGTAAAATGCTAAATTAAAAAATTAAAATATCAGACCGTGGTAAATCTGACTCAGTTTCTTGACATCTTGTTTATCATTTACGGAATGTTTTTCTTTTTTGATATGAAACATCTCCTTAATGATTAATTTTTGATAGTTAGTGTCTTTATTCAAAATTCGTGTATCAGAAAAATTAAACTCGTGATTTTCTGATTTTTCATGTTTATGTAGGGCAGTGGACGCATTTTTTGTGTACTTGTGGCCGTTTATTCTATTCTCTAGGTATTGTGTGGTCATGCCAATGTATTTCATGGGACAATTCATACATGGTACCGCATATATTAAGTTTGATTGTTTTTTTACTGGTATTTTACTTTTGAGAGGTGTGAATAGGGAGCCTAATAAATTATTGGATTTGTGACAAACAATTATGTTGTGTTTGGCAAGAGCGTATTTAATTTTTTCAGACAGTTCATTTATATATGGTAAATGTGAAAATATATATATATATATATATATATATATAAATATATGTATATATATATATATATATATATATATATATATATATATATATATATATATATATATATATGTATATATATATATATATATATATATATATATATATATATATATATATATATATATATATATATATATATATATATATATATATATATATATATATATATATATATATATATATATATATATATATATATATATATTTATATATATTAGTCCCAGGTACCTCTAGTACTGTGCAAAATTTCAATAAAATAGGTTTACTAGTACCTGAAGTATTTAGTTCTAAAAATTTAGGAGGTTTTGACAAATCATCCTGTATATGCGTTAAAGATAAATTTAGAAATTTTTTATTTCCAAATATGAAAGGCCCTTGGTCCATACTAACCATTTCACTATGTCCATTTCTCAGAAACACCCTGTACATGTACAGTCTCTTCAAACAATTTTATTAGGCGCCATTTTGTTCCATCATATATAATTTATTACAATATTTTGCGAGTTTCTACCTAAACCAGTAAATAAATAGGATACATTTTTTTATTCTGATTTATAATAATTAGATTAAGATTTTGATATTTTTTGGAAAACAATTGTTTAGCTGCTATTTTCTGTCACCATCTTGGATTAGTATCACAGATTTACCAGTTTACTTCTTCATTTATTGCTTGCACATAATTTCAAATTGATCCAGTAAATAGTTCTTACAGGCTGATTTTTTGATTATTTTTTGGGCCGCTATTTTGTTTTGCTATCTTGGATTCATACCAAAAGTATGTAAGATTTGATTTTTATGCAAAATTTGTAGTAAATTGGAAATAAGTTTTTTAGTAATACTTCCAAACTATCACCAGGTCATCCCCATATAACCCTAAATTGTTTTCCAAAATTTGAAATTAATTGGGTAAGTTGTTTTGTAGCTATTTCGCGAATCAACAGATAGACAGGCAGACTGACCTAAATGAAAATATTTATGTTTTAATATCTAGGGAAGATAAAACTTGAAACCTGGGAGGGCTTTTTCTTTGACGATTGCTAATATTTTATTTAGCAGCCATTTTCTTCCGCTATCTTGAAATCGTATTTTACCAGTTGATCTATCGCTATATGTTCAATTAAATATCGTACACCACTGCCTCACACAACTCCGCCCGGCAGCGCAATTCTCCGATTTCAGACCCTGGCCCGTTCACAATTCAATCCAAGGCATCTTTTATCTTCGTCTTTTCCACGTCATCCGCGTCGAACATGCCTATTTCTCTCTAACCATAGTTGATCGTTGAACGGGCCGGGGTTTTGAAATCTATCAATCACAGGTATCCTGACTAATTTAACGTCTACCGATACCTATCAATATTCTTTTTCCTATTTTATTTCAATTTCTGATGCATTAAAAAAATAATTTGATTAATTTGACCACATAACTAGAATAATTTTTTTTCCGCATTCCTTTCGCGCGTTCAGACTTTACGTTCGTTGGACTGCCGAAGTAATCGTCCTATTTTCTCTGTAATGCCATGTATGTTTGGAAGAATAGCACTACCTAATGGTGGATCCTTATCATTCTTCTTTCGCGGAATTGGATTACTATATCTTTTAATTGAACGCGTAATATCTTCAGTGCAATAGCCATTTCCTCTCGGAGCTTTGGTCAGTTTCGAGTTTTCCGATGTTAGAGAATCTTAATTAATATGGCTCTAAATACTAATGAGTTAATAACTGATTTCTTTTGTTCTGGATGGTTGTGGGAATTTGCATTTTAGAATCTCTTTGTATGCGTCGATTTTCTATACACAGAACGTTCTAATATACCATTTTCCTTCCTTTGAACAAGTACATCTAGAAAGGGAATCGTAACATTAAATTTAGTTTCCATTATGAACTTAATATTAAAGTGCGGGACACGAAAGAAAACGGAGTCAATCGGTTTAGGAAGGTCGGCCAAGAAATCTCTTTAAACCAGTGGAGTCCCGTCGTTCTTTAAATAATATGGCACTCCTTTTTGACTATACGCACTTCAGATAATTGAAAAATGTAACTATGCTTAATGAACCTTTATCTATATTTGCCTGTCTTCTTTCGTGTACCGCACTTCTATATCTCTTTTGTGTTGCAAAAACGGCGAACTTTCGAATTTTAAAATGATTTAATTTTGATTTTTCTTGATCGATTTACCTATAAATATATTATTTCTTGAGTTCTGTCATTTACGTTTCCCGGACTACTGCCTACGTCCACTATTATTGGACCACCCAGTATAGTGATACACAATTTACAAGTCCAGATTTTACAAGGGCAGCCAGCATCAGATCCAGAGAACGAGTTTTATCAAAATTTTAATTTATGCAGTTTGACTTTGGGCTACTCGGGTATGCCAAAAGTGGCCATCTGCCTCCATTTGTCGTATTAGTTTATACAGGGGCCGTCATTGTGAAGTACTATACAGGGCGTTTCCTAATTGCGTGCTGATGTTAGGTGTTTTTATGCCCTAAAAGTCTTAACTTTTGAGATACAGGATGTTAGAGTTTAAGATGAAAACTTTTTTTTATCGCAATCCTGATGCTATTGTAGAAATGCATGAAATTTGATACACGTCTTCTATGTATTAAGGATCATACGGATTTACTCAAGTTAATTACATATGCACGCCACTGGTAGAAATTTCAAAAATTTATTGGTAATAAAAAATGCCCTTTTATGCATAAAAGACGTGTATCAAATTTCACACAGTTATTTGTCTATAATAGCATCAGAATTAAGATTTAAAAAAAATATTTTTTTAAAACCCTGTATCTACAAAGTTAAGACTCTTAGGTTCATATTAAACTTTTTTCTTAAAAAGGTTCAAGAATCACCCCCCTTTAACATTAGCACGCAATTAGGAAACGACCTGTATGGTACTTCACAATGACGCCCGCTGTACAAAGTAATATGACAGACGCAGACAAACGGTCACTTCTGGCATACCCGAATAGCCGAATAGAATAAGTCGAACTGCATAATTTAAAATTTTAATAAATCTTGTTCACTGATTGATGTGTTAATTTTGGAAAAATATGAGTTTTGTAGTTTTTCAAATATTAATTGCAATGTTAGATATTTTTTGACACCCGGTATTGAACAGAAAATTAATTATTTTGAAGCAGTTTATTGACAGCTACTTTATGAACAATTTTACAAAATATATGAAAAAAAACTAAGCCATTTTTGAGGTTGACGGCTGTGATTCTAATGGTTCGATTCCTTCTAAATCGTTGACTTCCTCTGAAAATGATGAGGTTTTGTCGTCACTACTTGAAGATCCCAGTGTGATAACTAAATCGTCAATAACCGTTTCAATTTTGCCATCTACTTCCCAGTATTTATCTTCAATAGAACGAATATGTTTAACATACGATTTCCAATTTTCAGCCGATATTGAGTCAACCGTTTCTAATGTTATTTTATTTAAATCTTTATTTGAAACCGGTGTTGCACTCTCGAATATATTTTTTTACTCCTGCCCATGCAAGTTCAATAGGGTTGAGGTCGCACAGATATGGAGGCAGCCTTAAAGGTGTATGACCGAGGTTACGTAAAAGACCGTCAATTTTATACTTTTTTTCTCTAGGCTTGTTGGGTGATATTACTTCATATAATTGATATTTTCTCCATGTTGGATCACATACAAGATTGTTCGATTTAAGCCACGATATCATATAAGCTTTTGTTGAGTATTTAGTTGGCAATTTATCTTCTACGTGAGAATGATAAGACGCATTATCCATTACCACGACTGATTTGGGAGGAATGTTAGGTAGAAGCTTCTCGTTTATTTTGGCACTTGTGCCAAACAAAACCATTTGATCGTAAAAGCCGATCTAAGGTTTTATAACCGTACGGAAAATCTATTTTGTTCTTTACAGCACAAAGTAGGGGTTTGCAGGTCGGAACCTTCTTCAAGTTTATATAAAAATCCTCTATTGTTTGTCGAATTACTTGAAAATCACCATCGTCAATTTTATCTTTGTATGATAATCGGGGTCTTTTTTTACCAGGAGATTTTAAAGGTGAAGTAGAACATAGCGATCATTATGTTCTCTTTGAATTTTTCTTACACGACTTTCCGAAACACCAATAGAATAGTCAAACTATTATTTTCAGCTTCTCTAGTACAACCATGCTTAAGGAAAAAGAACGGTCTATTAAAAATGAACAATCTTTATATAATAATGGCAGCGAACAGACACGAACTTAGTTAAATATAAAGAAGTTTAAATTATAAGATTTTTCTAAAACGTTTCTTTCTTTACAATAATTTCAGAATTATCTACATATAATAAATAATCCCACAGCTTGCGTCTTTAAGTAGTTATGATTAAAGAGCGCGAATAACAATAACACAAAGTGCTCTAGTCCTTTAATGAATAAAGGGAGATACAACTCACGCTCTAATTACAGTTTATTTTGAAAGTTACTTGTTAACCGTGTCCCGGAATATTGTCGCAAAACGAAACTGGATAAAAGATGTTTCTCGTAACGCCAAAATCGAGATAAGGCTGTTCTAAAAGTTTAGGGAACAATCAGTTCGATCTTATCTTGATTCATCTCCTGTTAGGGTTAAGTAAAAGTAAAAGGATATTGTTATTCTAACATAATAGAAAGATTAGATCTCATGGATTTACAAGGCGAGTTATAGAGGATTTTAACGTTCTTTTTCATTACACAAACATCTGTAATAATTTATTGAAGAAATCTTTCATATGTTTTGTAAAGTAAGTGTTGTGAAATCCGTGTAAGCTATTTGACTATAATATAACCAAATCGCATGGTGAACAGAAAAAAATTTTTCTACTTGCGCGGAAAAATGTCTTTTAGGCACGCATTTTCCAGCAGTTCCAGAACGCCGTGCGTAATTTTTTTTCCGCACGCCGCACACTGGTCGATTTTGCCAAAAACATGGCATAAGTTAATCTGAAATATTTTGTTTGTTTTTCTTGAGTAAAATATGTCTGGGTTGATGAAATAAGTTGTCAGAACTGTTTTCTTACTATTTTTTTTTTAATAATATTTATTATACAGAGTGTTAAAATTAAAATAATCTCTTTTATAGGATCAGAGTATCTTTTATCTATACATCTAGAAAAATATACCTGGCGGTAGGATTTGAGGATCTAAACTAACTTAACCTCACTAATAATGTTGGCAGATACAGGGTGTTAATTTTTTTCATACTTTAGTTTTTTGATATACCTCGTACATTTTTCATTGTACTTTGATTCAAATTTTGCAGGCGGGACAGTGGGTCTAATATCTGCAATACGTCCCTAATAAATTTTAGAAAAATCTACATAGTGTTATTTTTTTGGGATTCTAATTTTTCTAAAATCTATTATTGCCGTTTTGACACAAAAAAATGCAAGAAAAAGTAAAAAATAATTTGACAGAACCCATTTTACTAAATGAAAGTGATTATTAAATATGCAGATCAACAGATGAAGGTACAGTATAATATATGCACTTATATCTTAGTTTCTCGTTTATCGTTATCGATTTGACCATTATTTGATATAAAATCGTGGGGCGATAAATTGATCTGTATTTCTGATAATAGCCCCACAATTTGATATCGATTTTTTTTCTTTTTTAGTAATGAAGGTTGTGTCAAATTATTTTTTCCTTTTTAGTGCAAGTTTTTATGTTCTGGCGACTCTAATAAAATAGTAACTTTTTTTTAATTAATATGTTTTCAACTTGTTAGTTTCAAACTTAATGAAACATTAAATATTCTCAAGTTTCAAGTTTGAGCCAAATCGGTTTACGTATAAATAATAAAGTTGATAGTTTTGTATCCGCCATTATGATTTTTTTTCTCTAAAAATGTATTAAATTTTATTGTCACTGGAAACTTATGCACATACAAAATGTCAAGTCTCTAGCTCATGAGAAAGTAGTTTAAAAATGTGCTTACCAGATTTCTACCTCCCTCCACCCCCTCGAAAAAAAGGAAAGCTGTCCTCTTTATAATATCATATTGCATTCTCATCACCTGTATCAAACGCCTACCAAATTTGAAGTTAATCGGATTTGCAGAAGTTAGTCAATATAAACTTAGAAGATCTGGCCCAAACTAACATACATGTGAAAAACATGAAATAATTTGGGAGGTATTTTGGGGTAACGTAAATTTATAAAGTATAAGAAAATATAAAAAATATATGCTGAACTGGAGATGAGCGGAGAACGTAAACAAAAGTGCCTTTGAAATAGTAGAAAATAACAAAAAGATTACACTGCATTGTTTAATATTACAGATCTTGCTTAAATCTAAACCTCTTCTTATAATATGTAATATTCCAAGTAAACGTACATTGCTGGTTATTTTCCATCTTAAAATAATGTTGCCCAAAACTTTAATATGGTTTTATCTAGACCTAAGCACGCTATAAAGACTATTTAGTATGTGCATTTTGATGCTTTAATTTTTTTTATTCCGCGTTAACAATAATACAAAGAATAAACCTAAATTGACTAACGAATTGCATAAAAATTAACATACAAATGCACAATGTATTGCGTTTTAAAGAGTTAACACCGACGCAGTAATTTTTTTGCGATCTTCGGTTTTAGAAAATGTCTTACCAGTTGTCACTGCTAGAAAACCCGTTGTTGGTGTGCATCCTTGTCTTACCATGACTGAAGAGGTCGAAGAAGGTCCTTCCAATTCTTGATTTGGTCGACTATCGTCAACAACGACAGCATCTGCCTGCAGAATTTGTTTTGCGAGTTTTTTCTTATTTTCAATTGATTCTTCAACGTACTATTCAGCGACCGCTGAATTCTTCCAGCCGCCATGTCTCTTAATATAGCAATATAACTATATGTATTGAATTTTTACCACCAGTATATTATCTTCCCTTTCTTCAATGTCACTCACAAGTAAGTTTGCCAGTTCTGCTTTTTTGCAAGCTCCAGCAGTACTGAGAATTATTGCTACTTTATTCTTCAAGTAAATATAATCTGGAGTCTCTGTCAAATATTTCGCGATTCTAAAACTTTGGACTTTTTTTTCGCTTAATAAATGCAATCAATTGGTAATATTCGCTTATATCTGCGTTTTACGTAGTTTTAAAGTTAGCTTCAACATTGAAAACTTTGACCATAGCGTGGATGGTACAAAACTGAAAAATAATAAAAATAAGCGAGACATATTTCCTCTTTTAGCGAAAAAGTTTTCTTCGTTTTACACCATTCTCCAAAGAGGTACTCCTTTTCATATCTTGCGCGTGACTTCTCTGGAATAAGTTGCTCTTTGACGGATGCTGAGTCGTCGACAGTGCAGTAGGGAAGTTCTCAATCTTCGCGCTTTCGGAATCTATTTCGACGACAAACGTAACACAAACAAGACAAACTCGAAAAAATTACCCTTTATTTAACATGTGTTTTTTAGTCCCATCGCGACAACAACAAAATGATTAAAGTAGTCTTACAAACTAACAAAATAATAACTGGAACAGTTTTAGAGTCGATAAAAGAATTCTATTACTAGGTATTTTCCCAAAAGTTATTATGCCAACATTTTCTAATGTTTTTACCCAAAAAAATACAAAAATTTAATAAAAACAAGCCTATTTTTAGGCAAGTAGGAAAAATGTTGTACCCAACATGTGCGAAAAGTACCTTTCAAAATGCATTTTTAATTAACATTTAAAAATACAATATGCCGGAGGCAATATAGCGGACAAATTTTGAGTGCAAATTATGAATTTGTTTATTTAGTCTGTGTATCTTTATAAAATCTGAGTAATTTTTGTGAAATCCTTGTAATCAAATATGTTTTCTCTGTAATCATGTAGTTATGTGTATTCTGAGGTACCAATATGTTTTACAGGAATTCTTAAAAAAGTTTCTAATATGATATTTATTTTAGTCGAACTTCTTACGTCCGTAAAGAGGATTATTCCTTGAAAATACAAACTGAAGTTGAAATGACGTAGATACCTGCAATTTCGTCCAGCTTTTCGTGCGGAAATTAATTTAATTCTCGAACTCTTTAGATTGTAAAGAAACACACATCGAGATACGGGTAAACGGGGTGGAAAGAAGACAGATAATTGGCTAGGATGTCACTGAAGTTCTGGTTGTCTCGTCGAAATAAGTTAAGACATCCAAGGAAAAAATCAAGTTAAAAGACGTCGACAGTAAAACAAGTATGGCGCTAAAACAATGTTTGTCTAGTGTATTAAATGACACGTATACGTATTTTCATATACATCAGAAAAAAGAGCTCAGTTTAATTGATTGTATGACATTCATTAAATTAAGACAACAAATAAATAATAATAATAATATCAAAAACATGCTAACAGAAGAATAATTTTCGCCAAACGTGTGTCAGGAATATACTTACTAAAGGGGTTGTGGCTTTACTACAAAGTGTCCAAATATCCATAATAAGGCTAATAGCAAATTAACTTAAAATATACATGTACGTATCTACCTAAATAAAGTCTTAAATGTTGCCTCTACTATTGTTTTTTTTTGCACTGATTACAAGATTGTTTAGGTCAGTGGCGGCTCGTCTATAGGGTTATTTGGTCAATGACCCCCCCAAAAATATTTCTGAAAATAAATTATTCGTTTGACCGTCCCTCCTAATAGTTGTAATAAAACGTGAACCTTGGGAAAAGTTAAATACGCTACACTATTAGCCGCGCGCGGCGGTTCGAATGGTCTCCTTGCGTTCCTTAGGTATAATAAAATATGCTATACTAAGCTGGGCTAGGCAGTCCGAATTGCCCTTATTACCTTAAGGCTTGACGAAAGTACCCGAAGATTTCACAGCTACCAAGCGGCAGCCGAACGTGATAACAAATGGAATATGAGATCGCGATTTGGGTCATCAGCCGGTCTCTTGTCATAATTCGATCGATCGGTCGCGGCATCACGTCGGCATGCGGAAGTCCAATTGTTCAGAGGTCGCGCGGTCGGTATTCTAACTCGATATTGTTTCGGACGTATTTAATCGATCAAAATTGATTTATATCTGTTTTTTGTAATATATATTTTTTTATTTATGATCCATTGGTGAGTTGGAAATATACAGGAAATAAAATGTTAGTAGTGACTAGTGCAAAAAATTAAACAACTAAAGAGTGCTAACGAACTTAATTTTGAGAAAATAACTGAATTCAAGGTAAGTGGTCGCAATTTGCCAGAACTTAGTATACGCCAAACTAGTAAAGACAAAAATAAAGTGGTTCATCGAAACTTTGACAAAAGTATGTACGATTTAGCTAACTGGATATGTGGTTGTGAAGTCTCTAACTCATTTTACTGTTATATTTGTTTGTTGTTTTCTACAGACTCGTCGGACTCATTATGGTGCAAAACCGGTGTTAAAGACTTAAAGCACTTAAAAGAAAAAATAAAAAAACATACGTTTTCTGCAGATCACAATAAATGTTCTGTGAACTATGCTACCGTCGGAGTCGGAAGTGTTAATATTCGCACTCAGCTAGACACAGCTTATAGAAAATCTCTTAGAGATTTTAATGAAAGTGTATTCGAAAATCGTTATATTTTAAACAAAATTATAGATTGTGGCCTACGTGGCCATGATGAAACGGCTTTGTCTGAAAATCCAGGGGTTTTTCGAGTTTATAAATTTTGTTGAGGAGTTGGGCCAAGATAGACTATCCGCTTTTGCAATGTTAAGTATAGAAACACCGTTTATAAAAGGAATATGAAAGCAATTTTAACGAACGCACATAGGGGCCAATGATGTAAAAAGTTGGCAAAAAATATTTAATGCTGGTTTTGTATTTTAGGTTAGTTAAATATCTATATTAGATGGTAATTTGACTCTTAGATACAACAAAATTGGATTTAAATATACAGGGTGTTCATTCTAAAACGTATACATTGGATATTGGATTTCTCAAAATTTAAATTTAAAAATGATCGCCCAAATTTGTAAAAAATATATCAAGGACAACTTTTAAAGCCAAAGATGCTTCTCTACCTTTAACCCTCTGCCCCTAGGATCCAACCCCTTAAAACTCCTTAATTGATAGAAGGTCGAGGTCGGTCGTGCGGTATCTCATTTTAAAGGTCATTTCACTTATATTATGACTGTGAAGTTTTTACTGTCATCCCCTTTAATATGATACTGTGGATACTTAGTTATTTTATTAGCTTAAATCCAGCAAATTGTCATATTAAACAGAATCACAGCAAAAACTATAATATCCGGTCGAAAGGCCTTTAAAATGTGGTATCACATGACATATGACCGGAAACCCCCTTCCTATATTAGGAGGGTAGCTCTTGGTGGCAGGAGATAAATGAGGTAGAAACAATGTTTAGGTTTCAATATTACAAATGTATTTTATAGCAAAAAGTCCCTACCAATTTTTAAATACAGGGTATAATACCATTAGTATATTAAGATATAAAACTTACAGTTATACAAAAAATATGCAAAGCAAAACCCGCATGAACGGCACTGGTCAGAATAATTGAATTCTTGATGCATCAAAAAATACGTATTAATGCCTAAAATACATGACCCAAATTTCATACAGATATCTACAGTAGTGACAAAGTTATTGTAAAAAAAGTATTTATTTTTTAAAACTTTGACACCCTGTATCTAAAAAGTTAAGGCATTTAGGACATACGTTCATATGAACTTTTTTTCTTAAAATGAGCCCAAGAATCACCCCCTTTATTATTAGCATGTTATTCTGAAACACCCTGTATTACTACAAGTAAAAAAAAAGAAAAAATGTTGAATCCACTAAAAAAACTTCAAAATCACAAAATATCATGGGCCAAATGATATAATTTTATTTTGTTGATGAAGATAAAGCTGGAGTTAAACGTATCAAGTAGCTAAAGCAGGTTACTAAATTAAGTAACTAAATTTAGTTACTTGTATGGTGTAAACTGCTTGATTTGGTACGATTTAGTACTTGCGCTGCTGTTCACACCATACAAGCAACTAAATTTAGTTACTTGATTTAGTAACCTGCTTTAACTACTTGATACGTGTAACCTTAGCTATAAATTAAATATTTAACTTGCGTACATTCTGAGAAGAGATGTGTATTTTATGATTTTTAAATATGCGTGTGTGTAAAATCTGTAAAATTCACACCTCATTTCAGATTTGGTAAGACCAAAATAGCACTGAAAAAGCAATTCATTGTACGCTTGTTAAATATGATACTATTAATCAATCTTCATCGTTATCTGAAGATTCTTCATCGCTCCCTTCATCATTATGGATCATATCCTCAGATGAAAAATTGAAGTCAGGACACTCTAGTAAATTTAACACATCTGGATCAAAAAGGGATTTGCGTTTTAACGGTTGATGCATACTACTTATCAGAGGATCCGATGAAATTAAAAGACGATGTAAAATATCTTCATTTGATTTTTCACGAGAAATTCTACGTGAAAAACCCTCTCTATATCTTTTAAACATTTTGTTATTAGCTTCCTGAGCTTCTTCGCTCAACTGCCCTATGGGCAACACCGCTTTTTCAATAATAATTGGCCCATGAATTAATACTTTGTGAACAGTAGGGGGCATACAGTACCAAGGGTACTTTTCCACAAACAAATTTGCTGTTTCCAAAGCATAATCCTTAAATTTAAGTATATTTATATCAAACCCACTAGAAATTGTATTTAAAATTGTGCCAAATCTCTTTAAAATATGAATATCTAAACCTGTTATTTTAGCCGATTCATCTGAATTTTGAAAAAACCGCCTAGCGGTGTTCCCGTCATTGCTATTCCCAAACCAGGGTTTGGGAATAGCTTATCAATGATTAGTCCTAGTTTAGCCCTAAATTCTCTACATATTTTGTTTTTAGTGGATTCAACAATTTTTTTGTCTTCTCCCCGAGCTTGCCATTTTTTCAACGGTAATTTATAGGCTACTTTTAGTAGACTTTCCATGAATCGAATCCATGCATGAAGAGTTGAAATGCCAAATTGTAATCTGCATTCGTCTACTAGCACCGTGGTTTCCATGCACTTTTGGATGTTATTAAAGTTCGTTGACGTTAAGCCACACAGATAGCATCTCATGGTTGAAGCCGTATCTGTCAATGAATTGCAGATTTTGCCGTCAACCATTGTAAACAAAAGTTTATGTTTTATTTTAATTAGGCAACCATTGATTTCACATACTGTCGGTACCAAGTTACGAATTTGAACTTCAATATGATCGCGTTCCTTTTTAGCTAATTCCGTTGTTTCGTGTGCAAACTGAAATTTTATTGGACGGCAATATCTCGTCGATGAAGGTCGTGGGTTACTCCAATATACAATTTGTTGGCTTACTGGGCTTTCAGGATCACCATGTATAAGTCGCAACGGTACTAATGACGACAAAAAAATACTTGCATCACTGGCGTCTCCACTTGCAAATACTTGCTTGTATTCGGAATGACCGGATGATCCATCAAACTCCCATTTATATATTAAAAACAGTTCACTTATTTTTTTTTCATTTTTAAAAACTATGTTTTGCGCTTGCATTAGGCGAGATGCTGTATGGTCAAGCAGTGCTTGAAGTTTAATTTCGGCTGTTAAGTCACTTATTGATATAAATTCTGTGTCAGGATAACAACGTTTTTTAGCATTTTGTATTATTTTGTAAGAAGGAAAACGTTGCTTGTCTTTGCTCCGTATTATATTATACTGCTGCCTTGTAAGTTGAGCATCTACAAATGTAGATAAAGCTTCCTCGGGAGAAAGCTGGACAATATTCTTAAAATTATTCATTTTTTTATAAGCTGTTGTGTAGCAAACCGCACGTTTGGGTGATGATGTTACTTCTTTAAGTAATTTAGATGCATGACTTGCCCCCGAAGACCGTAAACTCATTTGTGCTGCATAACATAATTCTTCTGTAGAATTTAAAGACCTCAAATGTTCTGTTTTTTGTCTCTTAGTCCTCTCTGAAGCGTCTTGAAATTTAATGTTAGGTCTTCCTTTTTTTTTAGAAGAATCGCAGACTTCATAATTCGGAAAACTGATGGATGATTCTAGCCAATCAACGTTTTTATCCAAAAATCTTTGCTTTTGTCTTTGAGAACTACGCCATCTTTTCTTAAAATCAGAAATAAAATGCGACATTTTAGTGCGTAAATCGGCCTTCTTGACTTTAGGACATTTAGTTCGGGTTCGCAAGTATTTTTTTAGAAATAATACTTTATCTTCTAATTTATCAAAACCAGACTCATTCATCTTCTCAAATAAAAATTTTCTAGTTAAGAAAATGTCAGTATTACCAGACCCTAAAAGAAACAGAAGATCTCTATTTCAAAACTGCATTTAAATAAACAGGAAAAAATATGGCTGTCGGAAATTTATTGTAAAGAAATCTATTTTATATAATGTATTTTTTAAGCAACCATATAAAAATTATTTGGGGATGAAAAGTTGTATTTTTAGTTGCTCAATTTGAAAAAAATATATATGTTACATAAAAAGTCTGTGACGTACATTTGTTGTCAATAATATTCAATTCAGTAGGCTGCCCTCTGGGACGCCACTGGACTTATGTAATAATATTAAGTCCAGTTAATGCTAATTTAGCCTCTTATCACTGTAATAACAATGCAGAACTTAGACAAAATCTGCCAAAGGCTGTTTAAAATAATCATGAAAAACGTTATTTTTAATTTAACACCCTGTAAGGTATATCGAAAATTACATAATGCAAGACTTTATTTAAACTTGCACAAGTTTATAACTAAAAGTTGAATATATAAAAAAGCAATGAAAATTGGACAGACATAGTATATATTATTTTAACGTTTAGTGTGGTATCCTTTATTAAGTAGATTTCTTATAACTTGGTGTAGTTTTCAGCGTGTAATTCAAAAAGGCGCAAATTTGCGCAAGATTTTTCTCTACTAGTTTAAATACTACTCTTTTATGTATATAATAATGCTACAAAAAATGCTCGGACTGCAACCTATGGATACTAAAACTTTACACATTTAAATAAAAAATTATGAAAAACAATAAATTTGGCGGCCATTTTAAGTATGTGATTTTAACTAACTCAACTACAATTAAATAGTGCCCTTTACCTAAAAACGAGATACTTACCTCTTGGTAATGAATTCATATCACTAAGTAATTGAAAACACTTCAATGCTAATAAATATACATAAAAAATACTATTACAAAAATTGCTTGTGTCAATAATAAATCTACCGTTTCCAGGGATAATATTTGACAGCTTGCCATGGCCTACCATGTCGTTTTTCGGATTAATAAAAATTGATGTCGGGTAGCCCGTATATTCTTTTAATGATTTTACATATCAATATATCAATGTGAAGCTTTGCGTATTCTTCATTTTTGCCAGGTTTTGACCTTATTGGCCCCTATGTGGAACGTGTCATTCAGCATTTTTCCAATTCTAAAGAACGAAAAGTAGACCTGAACTTCAAGAGAATTTAAAGCTCAATTTAAGAATAAGATATTTATTTTTATTTTAAGTATGCCTATTTTTAAATTTGTTATTGACCTCCCAATATAATTCACCACGAGCCGCCACTGGTTTAGGTACAGTTAATAATTCCTCAGCTCGGCTCTTTAGAGAGTTGTTATTATTAAGCAAGGAAAACCATAACTGGAGTATTTTATGAATCGGGTAAATTACAAGTCACGATATAATTACAGTCCAGCTTTATTAACTTTGATTAGTCTTTTTTTAAGTGGTATTAATAAAAGATGTTCTTGTTCCAAAACGAAATTAGATATACTTCTCAGTATTCTTCTTCAACATTAGAAATAGATATTTCTAGTCTAACTTTGTCTTAAAGCAGAAGAATTAATTTTAAGTTTTACACGAATACCCTTAATCGAAGTGAATTTCATATACAAAGTTAGCTTTTGTTTGATAAACATTTTTACTTCCAAATTTGGTTTCGGGATTCTATAAACGGAAAATTGTAGAATCTATTGAAATTTATAAGCATCCTAACAATTTTAATAAAGATACGGACTTTAGTGTATATCATACGTGGAAACCGATCGTTACACCGAGTCACGGCTATAAATAGCCGCCCGCGCCGTGGGTCTCTCCGAGCTCAGACAAAGCTGACAATGATAAAGATGATCGCAAGATAACAACTGACATACGGAGCAGTAGCGTGGGCGTATGCAGCGCCCACCTACATAAACAAGTTAGCATCAACAGAAACCAAGTATCTGAGAATGGCAGTCGACGCACATGGTACGTCAGGAAGGCCCAGATACACCGGGACTTGCAATGGGAACCACTGCAAGACGCAATCAGGACCAAAGCCATGAAAGGCATCCAGCGGGCAGCGGCGCATCCAAACGAAGAACTTCGAAGGTTGGTGGACTACGACCCCTTGGAGGAGCGGCGGGCACACAGGGTCTGCCACCGTAGACCCCGCGACCACACACAACTTATACACTGATAGTAATGCCCTTTTCCGTTTTAGAGATACTTCCTATATGTCCGCGAAGCATATAGGAGAGGTGCGATGTAAGTACACACATCCGGATATGTACGAGCTGACATACCTAGGATAGAGAAGACTTATGGTTTATTAAGGCCCTAGGTTCATTAAACCGTAAGTACCTATCACAGAGAGGCGGTTCCCTAGGTTAGGGAACCGGGTGGTGGTGGGACCTCGGGCCACTTGGCCCCTTCGTGCGCGAGCTCAGTCTGTGTTCTGATATCGTGAAGTAAAGATCCCTGAAGATGCCTCGTGCAATCGATGTCGAAACGTCAGAAAACGATTCCATTTTGACACGGTCTAATCCTAAGAACCATGATTTTTTTATTTCGAATAAAATATTTATTTCTTACTCCTAACTTCTTACATAGGTACGTATTTCTTTGAAAAACCTATTTAAACTGGAATTTATAATGCTAGTGACATAAATACTTTGAATACGGTCCAGCTTTTCGTGAGGAGATTAACATAATTCTCGAATTCTAGATTGTAAAGGAACAAACATCGAGATACGGTTTAACCAGGAGGAAGGAAGACAGATAATTCTCTAGGATGTCGTTGAAGTTCAGGTCGCCTCGTTAAAATAAATTGGTACAGCCAAAAAAAAAAAGGTAAAAAGACGTCGAAAGTGAGGTAAATAAGACGTAATCTTGCTTATTTTATTAAATATGTAAAAATACTGTTTTTTGTTCGGTTAAGTTTCATAAGCATCAAGGAAAAGTACTCAATTTATTCGAAATGATGATCTTTATTGAATTGAAATGGGAGGAGGGACTAGGAGAAAACGTATTGTGGCGTACGAAAAAAAGGCTATTACTATTAAGTATTCGTACTTATTGAAAAATCGTATCTCAGATAAGGATGTAAAACATGCTGGCGTCTTTTACACTGTTTCTGCTTGAAAGAAATAATTCTTATGCTTCTATGATTGGTTAATTGTGATTAGCTGACGAGATGTGTAACATGTTTTATCTCTTTTAAATCTACAAATCTATGAATGCATTCTGAGTGTTTTGAGTTAATTGGAATTGAACGATTCATCACTAATGTGGTCAGCTAATAACGTCAGCATAAGTTACACAGAGTCACGAAATGTTGACTCTGAGTTAAACAAATTCAGCGTGGCAGATTATCGCATCACACTGCAGTTTTAATGTTATTTCAATTTTATGGGAGTTTATTAATTTTGCCGCTATTCCTTAAAACGGATATTGTTTAAATTACTTGGTTTTTATGTGCTTTTTATTTAATTTTATTTGGTTTGCATCTACAAAAAAATTAACGTTGAAAAGACCTTTTAAAAGGTTCAGCTTGAAGATTTGAGGATAGATATAATTTTTAAACGTTCCTTTGCTAACATGAGAAATCATAGTCTTTTACTTTTGTGCATTGTATCGCAATAAAAAAAAACTTGACCGTTAGTCTCAAAGGAAGTATTTTGATTTGAATTTATTATAGTTATGGGTAAATTGGGGGCTGGCACAGATATGTAATACCTTAAGCGTGCTTTGCAGTACTATTATATAATGCATTAGGTATTGTAATCAATGTTTCCAAAATAATTTTTGAACCGTTTTATTAAATAGAAATAAATATTGCTCATTTTTAAAAAAATGCGCTTTCTTTCTATACACATGAGGAAATTGTTAATAATTTATTTTAATTTATGGCTATCGGTTGGTGTCAAAATTTAAAAGAAAACTCTGTGTGTTGTTCATCAAACTCCATCAATAACGTTATTTTAAAATGAGGATTATTTTATTTGGAGGTACCACCGATATCAGTAGCGAAAATAAAGTTCGTGAAATTAAATGGAAGGCAACATACAGCATATTTTTTTGATATTTATGATGTTTAACTCTAAGTTTACATACACGGAAGTTAGCTAACAAAACAATAAACGGTGCCTAAACGATCAGTTTCATCTGGTTTTGATGATAATTATATACTATTTATACTGCCTCTTCGGGAAACGCTGTTCCCAAATAGCTAAAAATACTTAGCGTATTTAACCCAACTACATGTACTCCCGGTACAGCAAACACCAATCTAAAATTAATTTAAAATAAAATGTATCCCGGGTAAAAGGCCACCCTTGCTTCATAAAATATATGAAAATCTTATCTCTACAATCTCATATTGTACAAGTTTAAACGCATCAAACTCCACGAATTATTTTTGTCTGCTAAACAACACCCAGGTGGAACTATTTTTCTCCACAAATATTAAGATATATTCCTTACTATACAGGTTGAGACTTTGCTAAAGTTGTTTGTATAAATCAACAAAGTAATGCCGCCAAAATTCAGAATTATTTTTTGCTGCCATTTATACTGACGTTAATATTTCTATAAATATCAAAAAATTTAAATAAAAAATGTTCATCAAATTGTTCGAATTTTCTTCTTCTGTAGTCTGCAGATATACAGGGCGTTTCGTTTTTGTGAGATCAACATCTACTTTGGCCTGAAATATAACCCCTTGTATATTCCTTCTTGGTGATTTTGTACCTTTATTTTTAAAGGTACCCGAGAAATTTGATGTCAATGATAGTTTTACTTTTGTTATCTTCTAATAAAATAGCAGTTTTCTTATCATACAAACCAGCAACATTTCCAATCCTCTTGTATATAATGGTAATAAATGTCTTTATTTCTAAATTTGATAGAATGATATATATATGATGTTTATGTTGTGAATATTGGAAATTAAATAAATACTACCGATATGTTTTTTTTTCAGTTTAGCCAAAAACAAAAAAAAAACATATCGGTAGTATTTATTTCATTATTTGCTAAAAATCCTGTCATAAGAGACGAAAAAAAAACTCTAACAATTTAAAGACATTTTTGTATTTAACTTTTTTTATATCTAGAAAAATACGAAAGTTTACGAGGGGGGCTTATTTATACCTTATCCTTGTACTTGCCAGATATATCGTTTTAGAACAATTTAGCTTTCATGAGCATAAAAATGCAACCCATTGGATTTGTATTTTGCTTTGAAATATTTCGTTAAGTAAATATAAAAATGTGCCGAAAATAGGGACAGCCTTAGGCGGGCAATAGCTTTATGGTATGCTGGAATTAGATACCTTACCACTTTTTGCCTTAAATGTCGAATAACATTATTTCAGAACTAATGACTATTAACAAAAATAAACTAAGATGATTTAACTGACTTTGCCAGTTTGAAGCACGTTGATTTTTAGTAAACTAACAACTGCAGTTGGATGAGATTCGGGTCTTTAGCTGAGAGTAAGCTAAATTAACATGCAGACTAATTGCGTGCACGGATTTTATTAAAATACCCCAGTTTCCTATTAGTATTCGGTTGGAATAACCCTTCAGGGGTTTGCATGATCTGTAATTTACACTAAAGTCATTTAATGTTGGTCAGCTTGATTGCATTTTATTAGGAATCGTTCATAGGGATAAACACTGTATTATATATTATTATAAATGTCTTGGAGAGCTTATGACTATATCGATATTAATGTTTTAGGTGTCTTATTTATATCACTAAATAAACTTGCCCATCTTTGAGATTCAGGGACATTTTTGTTTGCAGGCTGGTCTTCTTCAGGACCTTCTCACACTGGATCCTTATCTTTCCATGGGCAATACGAAGAAAAACCTTTCAACTTAATTAGAAATGACCTATAAGACTAATTAGTCTATGTATGTCACACGTTTTGACTTGTTTCTTTGAATAGTTTAGCTTTGTATGTATTCCAGGCTACAAGAATTTTCTGTTCGTCAATGATAGTTTTACTTTTGTTATCTTCTAATAAAATAGCAGTTTTCTTATTATACAAACCAGCAACATTTCCAATCCTCTTGTATATAATGGTAATAAATGTCTTTATTTCTAAATTTGATACAATGATATATATATGATGTTTATGTTGTGAATATTGGAAATTAAATAAATACTACCGATATGTTTTTTTTCAGTTTAGCCAAAAACAAAAAAAACATATCGGTAGTATTTATTTCATTTCCAATAAAGTTTCATAGCGGAAATTTTATTTGTTGGAATAGTTTGCTGCTTCACCTATAAAGTGCGTCAGCTAAGTGGTACGGAAAATTAATCGAGGATTTAGTAAATTTCGCACTGGTCTACTTGTAATTGGGGTGTACTTAGAGTCTCCATGCACTTGCCGCTAGACGGTTCTAGCTATTTCCAGTGGTGCCTATACATTTCGAGCATTTGTTTTCATTTCTATGTAAATGCGTTGCGTTGAATTTGAATTATTATTTCCAAGTAACGATGGCGAGCAAAAGAGGAAAAACAATTCGAAGCGGTGCATGTGAAGTTATCGCGAGGGTTATAGAGGCCTGTACTAGAGAAGCTGAAAATAATAGTTTGACTATTCCAATTCAAAATCGAACAGAACGCGCTGCATTTTACACTGGTGTTTCGGAAACTAGTGTAAGAAAAATTCAAAGAGAACGTAATGATCGCTCATGTTCTACTTCACCTTTAAAATCTCCTGGTAAAAAAAGACCCCGAATATCATACAAAGATAAAATTGGCCTTGGTGATTTTCAAGTAATTCGACGAACAATAGAGTATTTTTATATAAACTTAAAGAAGGTTCCGACCTGCAAACCCCTACTTCGTGCTGTAAAAAACAAAATAGATTTTCCGTACGGGTATAAAACCTTAAATCGGCTTTTACGATCAAATGGTTTTGTTTGGCGCAAGACCAAATATTTTTCACTGGCGGGTGAAATATCTATCAACTGTAAGGCAATATAGGCAAGAAGGATGCAATATTGTGTATCTAGACGAAACCTGGGTAGATAATGATATGACAGTGAACAAATGCTGGCAAAGTGAAAGTGTTACAGGTGTTGTTCAGGGAATCCGCTCTAGTAGTCGCTTTATTATAGTTAATGCTGGTTCAGAAGCCGGATTTGTTCCAGGTGCTGCTATAGTTTTTCGCTCGGGACTAACAACCGGACACTATTATGAACAGATGAATAGAGATAATTTTGAAAAGTGGTTGCTCGAAAAGCTTCTACCTAGCATTCCTCCCAAATCAGTCATGGTAATAGGATAATGCGTCTTATCATTCTCACGTAGAAGATAAAGTGCCAACTAAATACTCAACAAAAGCTCGTTTGATATCGTGGCTTAAATCGAACAATCTTGTACGGGATCCAACATGGAGAAAATACCAATTATATGAAGTAATATCAGCAAACAAGCCTAGAGAAAAAAAGTATACGGTAAGTGACGGTCTTTTACGTAACCTCGGTCATACACCTTTAAGGCTGCCTCCATACATTTGCAACCTCAACCCTATTGAACTTGCATGGGCAGGAATAAAAAAATATATTCGAGAGCGCAATACCGGTGAACTTTCAATTAAAGATTTAAATAAAATAACACTAGAAGCGATTAACTCAATATAGGTTGAAAATTGAAAATCGTATGTTAAACATATTCGTTCTATTGAAGATAAAACGATTATTGATGATTTAGTTACCACACTGGGATCTTCAAATAGTGATGACGAAACCTCATCATTTTCAGAGGAAGACAACGATTTAGAAGAAATCGAACCACTAGAATCACAGCTGTCAACCTCAAAAATGGCTTTTTTTTTGTCATATATTTTGTAAAATTTTTAATAAAGTAGCTGTCAATAAACTGCTTCAAAATAATTAATTTTCTGTTCAATACCGGGTGTCCAAAAATATCTAATATTGCAATTAATATTTGAAACACTACAGAACTCATATTTTTCCAACTGTCCAAATGTCGAACTGCATAAATTAAAATTTTGATCAATCTCGTTCACTGATCTGATGCTGGCTGCCGTTGTAAAATCTGGACTTGTAAATCGTGTATCACTATACTGGGTGGTCCAATAATAGTGGACGTAGGCAGTAGCCCGGGAACCGTTAATGACAGAACTCAAGAAAAAATATATTTATTTTTTATAAAATTATAAAATTTAAAAAAAAAAATAAATAAAATTAAATCATTTTAAAATTCGAAAGTTCGCCGTTTTTGCAACACAAAAGAGATATAGAAGTGCGGTACACGAAAGAAAACAGACAAATATAGATAAAGGTTCATTAAACATAGTTACATTTTTTAATTATATTAAAATATATATATATATATATATATATATATATATATATATATATATATATATATATACATTCATAACTAAAAGTAGATGATGAGAGACAGAAAAAACACATGGCGGCTAGCAGATAAAAAAAAGGCCAAGTTACATAGATTATTAAGAAAATATCAAAAAAAGAGTTTCATCAATTTTTACGTTTACACATGATAATATTATATAATTGTTCCTGAAAGCAGACTGTGAAAGTGTCTTGAACTTATCTGGAAACTTATTATACAGTTTAACAATATTGTAAGAAAAATTACATTTAAAATTTGCAGTTCTGTGATTTTACCTCTAAATATAATATTAGTATTACGTACAGGGTTTTCTATTGAGGAGGAAAAACGGTATTTTTTTTTGAGTTCTCCCGTATTTCTCAAGAAACTCAAAATAGCTAATCGATGTATTTTAGCTCGGGGAATTCGAAAATTGCAACAAAAAAAAAACAATTGAATGAGAAACAAAAGACTTAGGCCAAGAATGTTGCGTTTTTTAAACGGAACACTCTATATATTATTACATTTTTGTATTCTATGGTTAATTTTAAGGGTTTTTTAATAAGGGTACTATATGTCTATCTTCATCACTTTTTGATTTATTGATGTTTGAAAATTGATATTTTTGCTTCGTTGAGCTGTCATAGCACCGGAACGGTCGGACCTAGAGCAAAATAACTTTCACATTACTATCTTAGTTTTTGATAAGCTTTCTAATGATGCAGGTCAAACAAAAAAATGGAATTTATTTTGCTACCTATTTAATGGAATATCTTCATATGAAATCTAGGTGATGCAGGTGATCACCTTATTTTAAAATCACTGTAATTTTGACGTATTAATAGATATTATATTAATTTGCCGTAATGAGATATTTGTTAAATGAAAAACTACGGTTTGTAACGCTGTATTATAAGTATCGAGAAAACACCAGTGAAGCAAGAAGAGCATATATTGCCAATTTTCATAGAAATATATTCGTAAAAATAATTATAAGGTTTAAAAATTTATTTGAAGAAACTAAATCATTACATACAAAAATGGTACGCAACTGATTTCTTTTAAAACCTATTTACAGATACTAAATCATTACATAAAAAATGGTACGCAACTGATTTCTAGCAACTAACTAACTACTAGCTTTATCGTTTAGGGGAAGTAAAAATACACAAAAAATATCTCTTATTATTACGTGTTACGACAGGTCGTTTTTGAGAAAAAAAACAAAATCAATTTTGATGGACGCCTCTGGTAGCTCTGGTCCAGTTTTAGTTAGAATCAAAATGGCTCAAAAGTTACAAAAGTAATTCCTTGGATCATTTTAAGAAAAAAGATTTAATAAATAATGTTCGCGAATGTCCTATTTTTGAGATGAGAAAAATCATTAATTTTTTTTACTCGAGAACCAAACATCTGCGGACCCATGTTCATATGAACTTTTCATCTTATTTTCTTAAACGTTGGTACATATATTTTAAAACATCCTGAATAAATGTCACTTATGTAAAGCATATTTAGTTAACATTAGACACTTGCAGTTTTCTCAGAGAACCTAAATTTTAAAAATCGTTTGATAATAATTAACTTCTCTACCCTACCTTAGACTAGAAAAATGTAATAAACTTTCTATTAAAACACATGAAGTTAAGTATCTGAATGTTATAGTTTCCTCTAAAAGAGTATTAAGATAAATCCCCATGGCCCAAATTTGTCTCCAACATGAGAGGGCACAGCTGTTTCAGATTTAAAGATTTGCTCTGTCTTGTGCATTTAGTTTCTAATGCAAATATTTACTGGAATTAGAACCATTTTCTGTATAAAACTACAATTAAGATAAATAGAAAGAAAGATAAACTAGAAAAATCACCATTTGTTTCGAAAGTGGAGAAATGTATTTAAAATTTAATAAATCTTCTAATAAAATACATGGAGCTAACTATCTTAACATTATAGATTCCGCTATAAGACTATTAGGATAAAGCTCCATGGCCCAAATTTGTCTCCAACATGAGAGGGCACAGCTGTTTTAGATTTAAGGATTTGCGCTCTCTTGTGCGTTAAATTTCTAATGCAAATATTTATTGGAATTACGTACAAACACTGTCCGTAGAAACCTACAATTAAGATATTTTTGTACAAATGCCTGTATAAAGTTTTGGATTCCTAATAGTTCAATGAACTAAACATTATGGTTTACGGCCGATGATAATGCATATAAAAACTTTAAAAGCATAAATATGCTCTTCAGCTTTCGCAAAGTTTTACTACACAAACTTTGTAATAAGTGTGACATCGTTTGCAACAAAAATAAATTTGTATTAAAATATCATTTAGGGGACACCCGGGCAAGAAGAACCGACTGGGCAAGAAGAACCAGTAAAATATTTATTTGTTAGGAAAATCAGTTTACTCCGGCAACACCGTAAAGCTACAGGTTTTAATACGTTCTGATGATATATGCAGTGATTTTGCCGCCAATCGTAATATTTTCGGAGTTATTATTACAGTTTGATTTAAGTGACCCTCGAATTGTTCATATAATAATATTTGGAGAAGAATCCAATTGTTAATACTTTAATTTAACGTCAACTACACTACATTCTATGTTAGAAATACTTTAAGGTATGTCATAACCTCACTTTATTACAAGATTTTTATGCTTTCGGTTTAGGATTTTATATTCATTCAACCAGTGCGTTTTGGGCAAAAGGAGCCTTGGTTCCTTTTGCCCCTATATATAAAAATAAACCTAATAAACAATTTTCTGTTTTAGATGGTTTATCGTTACAAAAGAAAAAGTGATCGGGGCAACTCTTGGACAGAGGAAGAAATGTCCAACGCAATCGAAAGTGTTCGCCGTAAAGAATTATCAGTACATAAAGCTGCTGTTAGGTTTAATATTGCATACTCTACTTTGCAAAAACATGTAAAAAAGAACAGTTCAACGAAATCTCTAGGTAGGTTTAAAACAGTTTTCTCGGAAACCGAAGAGATGGAATTTGTTCAGCACATAAAGGACTTAGATACTCGCTTTTATGGACTCACCAGGAAAGACCTATGTCAATTAGCATATCAATATGCTGAAAAAAACAAAATTAAACATCCCTTTACAAATCAGATGGCTGGCGAGCAATGGTTTGCCAATTTTATGCAAAGGCATAATTATTTAAGTTTACGTCAACCGGAACCAACCAGTATTGCAAGAGCCCGTGGTTTCAATAAACCACAAGTGGAATTGTTTTTTAAAAACCTTAAAACAGTTATTGATCAACATGGAATTACATTGGATAACATATATAATGTAGATGAAACGGGAATACAAACATCAACAAAAAAACCCCCCAAAGTAATTTCAATCTCTGGAAAAAAACAGGTTGGAAGCGTAGCTTCAGCAGAGAGGGGAACACTCATAACAGCCCTTTTTTGTTGCTCTGCTACAGGAAAATTTATTCCCCCACAATGATTTTTCCAAGAAAAAAACGAAATCCGCGTTATCTAAATAATATGCCTCCAGGAACGTTAGATCTAGTTACTGATAGTAGATGGATTAGTAGCGAAACTTTTCTTGAATGGATGAACTTTTTTGTAGCAAGTGTGAGACCAACAAATAACCATAAATGTTTGCTAATACTTGACAATCATTCATCGCATAGAAGCATTCAGGTACTGGACTATGCTTCAAAAAATAATGTCATTATTTTATCTGTTCCCCCTCACACCACACATAAGTTACAGCCCTTAGACGTTGCTGTATACGGACCCTTTGGTAAATATTTTCAAAACGAAATAGATAAGTGGCAGAAAACGCACCCGGGTCAACATGTTACTTTTTATGACATAGGAGAGATTTTTACTCCTGCTTACCTAAAAGGAGCTGTTCCCAGTAACGCAATTAAAGGGTTCCAGAAAACTGGTATCAGTAATTGTGATATAGAGGTTTTTACAGATGACGACTTTTTACCGGCTCAAGTAACTGATATATCTGACATAGACATTTCAGTAAATAATAATTCAATTGTAACCAATGTAACTGACATAGAAAATTCAGGAAATGAAAATACAATTGTCACGTCAGAGCCAAACACGTTTACGATTCCTATTTCTCCCAATGTTCCAGTTCCAGATTTAAGCTTACCTTCTACTTCAAAAATATCCCCAATTACAACACCTACAAGCACTGCTACTTCGGAACTAAACGTTCTCCCTATTGTTATTTCCCCCAATGATCCAAACTTAAACTTACCGTCAACTTCGCAACTGACTACACTCCCTCCAAATATTGAAACCGCTTCAACTAGCACTGGAAAAATTAAAGTAATTGACATTCATGTTCTTCCAAAATGTATCAAACGTACACAAAAAACCACTAGAAAGTGCCAAAAATCGGAAATTTTAACATCCACTCCAGTCAAAGAAGAAATTAGAAACACAAAAGTTTCAAACTCAAAGAAAGAAGGAGTTAAACGCAAAATAGGACAGATGTTAGCGGTACCCACATTAAAAAAACCAAAACCACCAGTAGACAAATTTAATCCGGAGGAAAATTCAGTTCCATGTATTTTTTGTAGAGAAATATTTGGTAATTCTAAGCCTGGAGAGACATGGATCGAGTGTAAGATATGTTCTCAATGGGCGCACAAGTTGTGCGCTGATTATAATACGGGTGTCTTTATATGTGATCACTGTCGAGAGTCGGTACTTGCTTCAAGAAAGTAGTATTTAAAAAATAAATTAAAACTACTTATTATTTTTTGTTCATTTATTATTTAAGTTTTATTATTTTTTGATATTTTGTTCTTTATTGTTTAAACATGTTTAGTTTATTTTGGTTTTGTATTAATTTTAGGCATTATGGTTGTTTTGTTCTGTAGTTAATATATATTTTTGCAGATATTACGTTTTTTTATTAAATTTTAAACAAATATTCCTTTTGCCCGTTATGATTCTTTTTGCCCAGAGTAATGACTATTTTTGCCCAGGGGGGTTGGGCAGAAGGAAACAAATGCAATATTACATTTTTATTGTGAAAACCTTTTTTTTAATTCACCAAAACAAAGATTTGATATTTTAAACGCAATCTAAATGTATTAAACTATATCCCTAACAAAAATAAATCATTTAACCATATTGGCGACTTTAAAATCGACTTTTAAACTTAAGTGGTTCCGGCTGCCCGGGTGTCCCCTACATTCATTTGATTTACAAGCAGTTTTTGGTGAATTTGCTGTTTTGAGCAGGGAGATTCTTAGCACCCCCTATTCGCACTAACGAATTATTATGTAAATTTCACACCACCATTTTGTAGCCAATCAGATGCATTCATTTCAAAAGGGGATTAGGTGGCTGTGTGCAGAGATCAAATGGACAATGAAAACTTTGTATTTCGTGCAAATCTTTATTAATTCAAACATAGCAAAGCGTTTTCGGCTTTCGCCATCTTCAGTACTACCTACAAGGAAGGAAATAACTTTCTTTTAGAATTTAAATTGGAGATTAATAGAAATTAAAAAGAGAATTTTTGTTTTTAAATTTAAAAACCGAAAGAAAACCATTTAAAATTTGGTGCAATGAACAAAATGTAGCTTAGAGTAATCAGTTATTGAGAAAATGGTGAATAACGAAAATTTATAAGAAATTGATAAATCGTTAACAAAAATAAATCAAATATACGTGAATATTTGAGAAGAGTTGAAACTTATTCTTGACTAACAAATATGAAAAGATTTTTCCGGATATAATATTAAAATTATTATAAATCAATCGAAATGTGTTGAATGAATTTAAGGTTTTGATAGATGTTATTGAATGAAAAGTAGTTAGATCTTTAATTATTTAAATTAATTATTAATTGAAAGTCATTTACTCACTAGTCAAGTAAAGCACAGGCAACATTCACAAAAGAGCACAACGTAGACATAACAGACATTACAAATTATATTTTATAATTATGTCAAAATATCACATTTTTATTTATTTTTACTAAATATAAAGTCCCTATTACGTTAGAAACAAGTGTCAATAAACAAATGACAATGTTGAAGGTTTGATATGGTAAAAATTAGATTCGCAAGGTTGCTACAGTTAGATGTTTTTGAATCAATTTTAATTATTAAAAGGGGGGATTGTGTATGTAAAGAATTGACTAATCTAATCAGAAACTTAAAATTTTGATTTTTTAAGTTTACTTAGAGAAAGAATGATAATAAGGTTGGATTAGTTAATTGAAGTTGAAAAATAAAATGGAAATTTTAAATTTAGTTTAAAACTGTTAGGGGCTTAACACTGTCAGGATTGGTGAGAATACCAGAACAGAGCTGGACTTAACTACATTTTGGTTGAAAGAAATTAAAGGAATTATATCTTGTGTGTAATTATTAAAATAAGTTACCAAATTAAAAAAGAAGGCACCCAAGATGAATGTGCCTCTTCTTTTTATAATTTTTTAAAAAATATTTCATTGTTTTACTCAAATGCTTTTATTTTTATAATATTAGTGAAGATCTAAAAGGAAGTTATTTCCTTCCCTGCTGATCGCACTGAAGTTGGCGAAAGCCGAAAGCGCTTTGCTATGTTTTAATTAATAAATATTTGCACGAAATACAAAATTTTCATTGTCCACATTCATTTTAAACCGTTACCATGGTAACTAGAAACATTTCCGGAAATGTTCTTCCTCCTGAGGTACCCTGGAGAAAATTACATTGCGCTTGATAACAACTAGAGATATTATACCAGTCGACACGTTGTGAAGAATATAGACGATGCATGTCCAACAAGTAACTTAAAACAACCTATCCTTTGAGTAAAATGCAATTCTTTAGCCACAACGAGGTTCAAAGTACTAAAATAACTCATACCAAAATATAATCGTTTATCCATTGAAGTTCTTGAACTTCTTTATGAAATAATCTAATTTTGGGCTTATACGGAAAACCTATTATTATGGTAGTAAATATCTGAGAGAGAATATATGCATGAAATGAGGCAATTCCCTAAATCTGAAACAGCTGTGCCCTCTCATGTAAACATATTTGGGTTTATCTAAATTCTCTCATAACGCCAAACTGTAATATTAAAGTACTTTATGTATTTTGATTTAAATTTTAATGAGTGTCGACCCATTAAACGAAATAATAAGAACAAAGATAAACCATGACAAAAGGAACTAAATTTAAAACCTTCATAATCACTGGCTAATATCTATAACCTCTATATTAAAAGAATATACCTTTTTTACATAACAATATTTATAACGTAATTGTTTTTTTGAAAAAGAAGAAAAGTTTTTTAAATATTATTTTAACCTCCTCGGTCACCCATCTACCCTGTTCCTTTTTCTACCAAACCGCCACCTCTTTTTTTAAAAGTATTTTTATTTTTTTCCACCCAAACAAAAAATAAATACCATACCATGCCTCCATTTTTAAAAAAAGTTTTTATTTCCATTCCTATGTGTAATAAACAATATTTTGTCAATAATTTGTCAGTTTTTATAAAGATAACTGCACCCCTTTTATATTAAAGATTTCTATTACTTATATTTAATTATAGATATTGAACACATCTTGTTCTTGTATGGCAGGTCAATTAGCTTCACACAGTACTGCACATCTATGTTAGTGATTTTCAGACTTTTTGATTACAATTTACTATCCAACAGTATTTCATTGACTTTATTTGATATAGGCACACATTAACACTGGTCAGGTAGTCTCTTTGTCTTCTCTCTCGCAAGGACTTGCTTTGGGTTTTAGTTTTAGTCATAGTTTTAGTTCTGTTTGAATTTTAGTAAAAATGCATTTGTTTTTTTTTAAAGCTTCTTTATTGATTTAATTTTCTCTCTTAAAAGTCTCAATGTACTCACTTAGTACTTGTTTTTTTTTATCTAAACCGTTACTAGTGTTGATTTTTGCTTTAAACACTGAAATTCACTAAAAAGGTTTAAGAGTTAGACCAGGTCTAGTTGCCATGACACTTAAAACTCTTAGTTCGCCAGTTATGTTTGGCTTATGTCACTGTAGTTTTGTAATTGTGACATTTAGAAAAATTATTTGTTCAATTGTTAAAAATGTCATCTTAAACTTATTACTGTCAAGTTAGACCTAGTCTAAACCTCTTTAGTGAATACGTGTGTAAAAAACCTTTATTAGACATATTTTTGTAGTACATTTAAACATTTATGTTGCTTCTCACAGTTATTATTGTTAACAGACCCCTTTAAACAAGGTCGCCAAGTTGCTTATCCATGAACAGTGTATTTCTCTCACTATGACATCACAACAGGGTTTCTAATCAGATTTTTAGTCAAATTCTATTGGTTGTTTTGCTCTGTTGGCAAGTTTACAATTTATTTTGTATTTAAATTTCTGTTTTGACTGTCAAATTTCAATAACTTCTCTATTATACATAAGTATTTCAATATTATCATAACTTTTGGACAGTTATAGCTGCTTTAATTCCCTTTAAACTTGGCAGCCCGGTTGACTGTTATCTGTTTGCCTTTGTTAAAGAAATTCACCCATTTCTCTATTTGATCATGCCTTTAAAATGTAACTTTTGTTTTGTCTTTGTTACATGTAAAGAGGTTTTAAATGCATTAATTTTAGAACCATGTATCTTTCTGATTGTTCACTGACGAGTAAGTATTTTAAGGGTTTTATTACTCGATGTATTTATTTGTAGTGGCATTGATGATGACTAGTTAGCGAAAGCGCTCTGCTATAATTTTGTATTTGGGTAATATACAGACAGATCTTTTTGTTTCTTTAAATATTATTTATTTAATGGGTTAAAGGGATCCTAGGTGCCACGAAAAATATATTTTCTCAATTCCGTCAGTCAGTCTGTCTGTTTGTGACGTCAAATATCTGATTAAAAATTATTTTGCTGAAAATCCAATATGGCGCAACAAAATGGCGGCTAAGTAAAATGTTAAGAAATATATTACTAAAAAATTCATACTTCATATTTGACACAAATACAAGTGCAACATGGGAATGAATTGGTACGAATACAAGATAAACAAAATGGCAGCCTAATAAAATGATTAAAAAACAATCTGCTGAGAAAACTACTTATTCGATTCATTTCAAATTTTGCGCATGAACTGGTAAAATTTTGCTACGAATTCAAAATGGTTGAAAAAATAGTGGCAAAATAAAATGTTTAAAAGAAACAGTAAATAAACTTTCTTATTTAATTGATTTCAAATTTTGCACAATATTTAGATCTGATGAAGGGATAAACTGGTAAAAATATTGTCCAAATTCAGCCTGGCGCAACAAAATTGCTCCCTAATTAAAATTTGAAAAATCAGTGTAAAATAGTACTTGATTTTAAATTTTGTAAAGTCTGACAGGTGGAGACTAACAAAATTTTAGTATGAATCCAATATGATGAGTCAAAATGGCAGCCTATTATTTTTTTTCCTCCATCTAGCCACAAGAAACAAAATTAATTTTTTCTAAGTTATCTAAAAGGACCATACATTTTGATAGGTTTTTAGGTTGATGAACAATAATAGGATAGAAATGTAATAACATTATATTCCCGGATATTAGATTTCTAATTCCTACGAACCTAAGCAATTAAAGAAAAAGTATATAGGGCAAAGAAAATTTAGACAGGGATACACACTTCTCATCCTGGGCCAGTGCAAGACATTTCAAAATACACACACACACACAAAACACAGGAGGGCTCGGATAGGTAGGTTGAAAAACAATTAAGGAATGGAAACAAAAGTGGTTGATAACTAAGCAAATAAATCCAAAAATATAAAATAACCATTTTACAGCTTATTCAAAAAGATTTTCTCTAGTTTAGGATCAATACACACTTTAGACATAAAGGAAATGTGATTTAATGGAAGTAAATATTGTTTCAGTTAGTTTGGAAGAAAGATATACGGATAGGTCTTCTAATGATTCATAGTCACATGAACACAACGACGTGTCGGTTAGTGTTAATTTTTGTAGATTTTTTTTTTAATCTTCCATACCCAACCAGAAACCTAAAATCAGATACAAATAATTTGCGAGACAGTTGCAGTATATGGATAAAAGGTTTCTCGTTTAGATTATAATATTGAGTATAGGGGAACTAAGTTCATTATTTATATATAATTGTTTCCAGGTCTAACGCCCCTTTTTTTTATTATTCTAAATAAATCTGAATGTGGGATAACTTCTGAGGGAGGGGCCACTGAATCCGCTTCCTTAGCTGCTTTATTCCCCAGTTCATTTCCAGAAAGACCTGAATTATCTTTTGCCCAAACGAATTTAATAATAATTTTTCTAGAGGAAAGTGTAAGAGTTTAAGTTTCAAATACTGGCAATAAAAGGATGCATGCAATTAGTTTATTTTTTAGGGATAGCAAAACAGACTGAGAATCAGAAATTATGGCTACGCTGAATACTGTATCATCTAAACTCTAGAGCTTTTATTATAGGTAACGCTTCAGACGCATTTATATATTTTAGTTACTTTAGTCTGTAGGATCAGCAAGTGGAGAGCTATTTTTATTAGACCAAAACGGTGGTATAGGGTTATCTATAGCTAATTTATTTATTTAAAAGGTTGTTATTATTCTATTGCATATTTTTTATTAGGAATATCTCCGCCTAATACTTTTGCCCTTAAAAATAATGGGGGTTCGCCACACTTTAATCAGTTTGAAAGCCTTGTGTTGTACCATATCAAATTTTTTAAGGCTTGAATTACAAACTGCTCCATAAAATATTGCTCCGTTATTTAACAGAGATCTAGTGAATGCCTTATAAAACATCATCTATGTTTTTGGATCTAAACCCCAAGACCTTGACACCACAGCTCTGAGAATGTTCAGACTTATATTAAACAATATAAGATTGGTAAATTTCTCTATCACGAACTTTCCTTGTTATTAATACTTGTTTAGTAATAGTATAATATGATCGCATTTAGTTTTGCATATAGTCATTTAAGAATTAGATATAATAATAATAATAATAATAATAATAATAATAATAATAATAACGTTTATTAAATTCATACAAACATACATGAAATATATCAAACACATAGATTAATATAAATATAACAGTAAAATTTAAATAATAAGGACAAATAGAATTGAGAAGGAAAGTAATAAACGTTGTGAAACCACAGAAGCATGTCTTAAGGACGCTCGTGAGTGATGGACTTAATATACTTATAATTATAAGGCCAAAGTAAACAAACAAACAAATAAACAAATAATAATGTAAATTCAATACACATTTTAAACAGTTTGAGTCCAAATCGAGAATATGTATTATATTGAGAGAAATAGTTTGTGTCACTATCGAGAAAGCAGTCAAATTCGGGGATTGAGATTAGCCAAGTGTAATAATCATTTATTATATTAGAGTTTATGTCTATTTCAGTGAATTTTTGTTTATAATGATACCTAAACTAGATATTTTAAATTAATTAAGTTATTAAAGGTAAGTCTGTCACTGTCCAGTAGCCAATTGTGAAGCGAACACTTAAATTTTTTAAAACTTTTTATCGATTTTATGTTATCAGGTAACATGTTGTACAGTCGAGCTGAAAAATAATTACACGATCTTTGTCCGTGTTTTAAGGGTAGATGTTAAATACGCAGCCTTATTTCGAGTATTATATGAGTGATCACTATTAATAATTTTAATATTGCCCTTTTTTATGTTTTTAATTATATTTAAACAATATATCTGACGAACATCAAGAAGTTTACTCTCTCTAAATAGCAAATCTGTTGAATAGGTTTTGGGTTTCCGATAGATAATCTTGATAAGCCACTTTTGAATTGAATTCAAATTTTCAAGATAGTTTTCTGACACCCCGCCCCAACCTATTATGCCATAAGAAAGGTGAGTTTGAACCAAGGACATATACAATATTTTTAGTTGGCCCGTATCAAGAAAGTCTCTTAAGTAAGTAAATTTTCCCAGCAGTCCCCTTAATTTATTAACAACATTTTTGATTTGCAAATCCCACTTAAGATGATAATCAATTTCTATTCCAAAATATTTTATGGAAGAGGTTTGAGGGATATCTGTATTGTCAACTTTTAAAGATCGTAAATTTGGGAGATAATTTTTATACGATATAAATGGTATGTATTTTGTTTTTTCCAAATTTAAGGTTAACTTGTTTTGTTGGTACCATAATTTTAAAGCTGTGATGTCATCAATTACCATGTTTTTTAGGGACTGCCAGGTATTTGCCCAACAGAACAATACGGTGCCATCTGCAAAACTGATTATAGTACTTTCTGTTTTTAATTGAAGCATATCATTTATATATAGTATGAATAGAATGGGGCCAAGAACAGTACCTTGCGGTACTCCATATTCTACAGTTCTTTTATTACTTTGTATTCCATTTATGTCGACATATTGTTTTCTGTCGGCCAAGTAACTTTTAATCAAATTAAAAACTTTTCCCCTTAGTCCATACCGTTGCAACTTTTTAAGTAGCCTTTGATGACATACAGTATCGAACGCCTTTGAAAGGTCTACGAATATACACATTCAAGGGTCAGTTGAGTCAAGGGCGTCATAGATGTTAGATGTTAGGATATGTATGGCATCGTTTGTTGATTTTCCCTCTCTAAAACCATACTGGTTTTCAGAAAGTATTTTATACTTATTTAAAAATTTAATTATCCTAAATTTAATAGCCCTTTCAAATATTTTTGAAAAAACACAAAGTACAGAAATCGGCCTATAATTAATAATCCTGTCTTTTTCTCCACTTTTATATAGTGGTTTTATTATTCCAATCTTTAGACATTGTGGGAAACATCCGATTTCAAAGCTTTTCTTAAGTGTTTCGCTTTTCATTCCATCCCAGCCAGGTGATTTCTTTGTTTTTAAATGTTTTATTATTTTTTCTGTTTCCTCGATTGTAACGTCGGTTAACACCATTGAATTTTCCATGTTATCAATTGGAAATAAAAAATTTGTTGGGGATTTAATTTTCTCCGCTAGGGTTTTTCCCAAGTCACTATAATGATTGTTAAATGCATTTGAAATATCTTTTTTATCAGTAATAACAAACAAACAAACAAACAAACAAAAGTATGCTTTATTGCCGCAGAAAAATTTTACAATTTTATGGACAAAGCAAAATATACCTAAAAATAAGATATATCAAAACATTAATCGAAAATAATTTCGACAGGTCAGTGCTTTTTTTTAAAAATGTAAATTATCAATTTACCAAATCGTAAAACACACGTTAGAATATAACATAACATTGCAAACAGTAAATGAATCATGATAACCTTATAAAAGTAAACAAACACACATGTACGAGGTGAATAATTTCGATGACATTGAAATCAAAATTGCAACTATGCGACCTTAAACTCTATGTTATTATAGTTATACAAATAATTGTGATGTTAAACAGAAGGTATATTGAACTAGTGTAGAATGTAGTATACAAAAAGAATTAAATTGTTTTTAATCCAATACCTAACAAAAATAATTAAGTTTTAAGTGAATGTTCGACAGTTCTTTTCCCTATATAATGATTTACAAAATTCTATGCTACGAGTTAGGACATGACTCACAAAAGATTTAAGTAAACAAGCGAGTTTAGTGACAATTTAAAGAGACTTACTCACTGAAAAAAAAATCATTAACGCTGTAAAATGGTCTCTCAATGAGGTATGCTTTGGTGTTTTTTCGAAATTGTGCAAGCATAGGGATAGATTTTAAATGTACTGGCAGATTGTTGTAAAGTTTTATGGCGTTGTAAATAATTGATTTTTTTATTAATTCTGTGGAAGGAATGGGAAGATAAATATCATGCCTAGAGTTTCTGGTAGGGTATACATGTTGTGGCCTTTCTGGGAGGGTGTTTATATGTTTTCTCAGCAAACATACCGTTTCCAAAATAAATAATGCAGGAGGTATTAATATTTCATGTTTTTTGAAATAGTATTGGCAGTGAGCTCTATTATTTAGACCAAACAAATAACGAATGGCTCTCTTTTGAAGCATAAAAATACTACGAAATTGCTCGGTGGTACAGCAGCCCCAAAAGGGAAGGCCATAGCGGAGGTGGGATTCAAATAAAGAGAAATAAGTAAGTCTGGCAGAAGGAACGTCTAGTTCTTTTGAAACTGATCGAATGGCGAAGCAGGCGGTAGAAAGTTTTTTAGTTAAGGTGTCAATATGATTAGACCATTTTAGGTTGCTATTTATATTTAAACCCAGGAATTTAACCGACTCTACGTATTCAATATTGCTGTTATGTACCTGAAGTGGTTGTAAAGTTCCCTTATAAGATAACGCCACCGTTTTATCGACGTTAAAACAAAGCATATTGGAATCGGACCAAGCCTTAATTATAACCAAGTCTTTGGAGATACTAGAGTGTAAAGACGTTGTATCAAAATCACTCCATGTTATGCTTGTGTCATCAGCAAAAAGGGAGATTCTTCCATTAATTTTAAGGTTCGTGATATCATTAATGTATAACAAAAAAAGAATAGGTCCCAAGACTGAACCTTGAGGGACTCCACTTGTAATCAACTTACAATCAGAATCGGAACCATTAGCCCTTACAAGTTGTTGCCTTTTTCCAAGATAAGATTTGAACCAATTTAAAGAAGTACCACGAATTCCATAAAAATTTAGTTTGTTTATCAGAATTTCATGACTAACACAATCAAAGGCTTTCGCATAGTCACAAAAAACTGAGGCAGTTGGGTGGTTGTTATTGAGAGATAAGTAGACGCCTCTAAGCAACGTGAACATGGCGTCACTGGTGCACTTGTTGGGTAGAAATCCGAACTGCTCCGGGGATATTATCTGATGTTTCAGGAGAAATGGCATAAGACGGTTCTTCAGTAGCCTTTCGATGATTTTTGATAGCACTGGTAGTAGTGCAATTGGGCGATAATTGCAAGAGTTAGTTTTTTCGCCGCCTTTATGAAGTGGAATAATTATAGCTGTTTTAAGGCAATCAGGGAATACACCTTTTATAAAGGACTCATTTATTAATGTTGTAAGGGCCTCTATGACTGGGAGTGGCAAGTTCAGGAATATTCTAATTGATAGGCCATCAGTGCTACACGAAGATTTACTTTTGATATTATGTATTACCTTCAATAGTTCAGTGTTGCTAACGGGACTTAAGAAAAAGCTATCAGCTAAATTTTTTGAAGGAGGGAGAAACGAAAGAGGGTCCAAACTTGGCGAGATACTAGAGGTAACATTTTTGCTTACATTAATAAAATAATCATTTAGATCATTAGCCCCTGGCAAGATCTGAGTCACAGGGTTTGATTTGTTTCTGAGGTTATTGATGATGGACCAGGTTTCTTTTGAAACGTTATTAGAGTTTGTTAGACGTTTTCGGTAGTGTAATTTTTTTGCTGACTTAATAAGAGTAGTGTAGATCCTCCTATAATTAGAGATATAGTCGAGAATAAGAAAGGAGTCGGTGAATTTTTTTATATATGAGAGCGAGCGCATATTTTTAGCAGAAATTCGTATTCCTTTCGTGGTCCACGATTTATGCCGCTTAGGTTTGATATTCTTAAGCGGGAAGGCCTTGTTAAAAGCACTTAAAGTTTTATTTAAAAAAGTTCTGAAGTTTGTGTTGACATTATCAGATTCAAAATTCCAATTGGTGTTAAAGCAAATATTATGAAATACTGAGAAATTTGCGGCCGAGAAAATTCTGCCCCGATGGCGAGATCTTGGTAAGGGCCTAATAGGTAAACTAAACCTGGAAATTACCGCCTCGTGATCGGAAAGACCTGAGTTATAGACCTGTGATTGCACCTCTGATGGAGAAAAATCAGACGCCATGTAATCGATGATAGAAGAAGAGTTTTTTGAAATTCTAGTTGGCGAGGATACATGCATTGAAAGACCGAAAGAGTCGAATATAGAAATTAGATATTTCTGGATGGCACAAACAGTAGCATAGTCAATATTACAGTCCCCGCATAGAATTTTTCTACCTTTAATCGGTAGGCTGTCTAGCAAACTTACCAGGCTATTTAAAAATGATTGTACATCAGAGTTTGGTGATCTATAAATACAAATTACATAAAGATCAAGGTTTTGATTATATACTATAGAGAATTCAAAAGAGCTATCCGCTAACAAATGATCATATTTAGATACCGACATGAAATCTCCCTTTAGGGATAGAATCAGTGTTCCCCCATGAGCTGATAGTTTGATTATTATCGATACTAATTCGTTCAATATGTAAAATATCAACATTCATGTTTTTGTTCTGTTTGTCTTATTGCATATTTTATTAACACATTTCCACAATGCGGAGGACGTATTTATACATTTGTCAAACTGAGATTGTATATATTTTTTTTTGCTGATTTAATTATCCAACGTAACTTGTTTTTGTAGACATTATTTAGAAATGCTTCTTCGTCACTGTTCTTTAAGGCTTCGGCGGTAAAATATTCACCATTTATAATTAATTTATTTTTGTAAATTCTCGCAGAATAATTTTTTTCTCTTGCAATTTTCAAATTCTTATAAAGAATCTTATTTTCTTCTCTTTGACTTGGTGTCAAATCGTGGGAAATACTTATTCCTGTATTTTTCAAATTTCTGGACTTTTTTAATATTTCGGTTTTTTTAATTTCACTAGTTAGTTTTACTAGGATTGGCCTTTTTCGTTGTTGTTGCTTCTTACCAATTCGAAAACAATTATCCAAATTTGCTTTACTGAATTCGATGTTCAACTTGTTGCACAAAAAATTTGTTACAATATCTTCTATACCTGTATCTTATGTTTCTTCAATTCCAAAGATCACAATATTTTTTCTTTTTTCGTTCAAAATAATGGTTTCTTTTAATTTAATGTTTTCGGTATCTAGAGCTTCGATTTTTGTTTTTAGAGCTTCCACTTGTTCTCGATAAATGTTTAGTTCGATTTTAATTTCTTGAACTTCCTTTTTAATTTGATTCCAGTAATTCTCTACTCTGTATCTGCACATCTTTCAACAAGTTGTATATTTGTTCATTTGTCACATTACCCATCGTTTTTAGGCCGACACTTACTATAGTAGGCCTTCTATGTTTATCGATTTTCTCTTATCAGTATCTACGTTTACAATACTAATTGCTGCGACAAATTTACAATGCACTACAAATTTTCTGAAATCTACAGAAAGTATTTCGCTTACATGGGTCTATTTTGTCCAAGTCCAAATATGCTACTCAGACACTAACTCATAAATGAGTATAATTTCGACAAAAAACTTTTCACTTGTTACTTAACATTTAATTTATTTGGGGAGCTAATTCTTATAATACTTCACAATTTATCAAGCCTACTATACATATATAAATATATAAACATATATAAATTCTGTTACCTTTACTTTTCTTTACTCGCGTATGACCAAAATTCCAGTCTCTGTGTATCCAACGACCCCAGTCGTTTAAACGAACAGAAGCTTTCCGAGCCTCTTCCTCTACAAGCAAGTGCAGAGGACTTAGTCCCAGAATAGCCTCCATAGATCGGGTCGGTGTGGTTCTTATGGCTCCAGTTATGCCCAGACACGCCAGTCTCTGGAGCTTGTCAAGCATCCTTCTGTATGTGGTCTTTCGAGTGGCGGGCCACCACACAAGAGCTCCATAACTGATCATTGGCCTTATCACTGACGTGTAAAGCCAATGCACAATACGAGGTTTTAAACCCCAAGTTGATCCGAAGGACCGTCTCACGCCCATAGACACGCTGTGGTCCTTTTTGTGGTCCTTTCAATATGTCCTTTCAATATGAGACACCCAGATATTTTACCGACCCGGAAGGTGTCAACTCTTTCCCAAAGAGGGTGAGCCTCTCAAGGTCCACTTTTCTCTTATGGGTAAATGGTACCATTTCGGTCTATCCGGATTAACAGACAGACCGTGTTTTTGGCATCACTTTTCCACCATGGCCAAAGCCCTCTGCATGAGCCTTATAATGGTGTTTGGGAACTTGCCTATTACTATAATGGCAAGATCATCAGCGTAGCTTTGAGCATAAACTCCACTCTCGTTGAGAGTATGAAGCAGCCCATCCACAACCAGACACCACAAGAGCGGAGAAAGAACTCCGCCCTGCGAACATCCTTTGACCACGGACGAGCATGCTGTCACGCTCCCAAGAGAAGATATTATGATTCTACTTTCAAGCATGACTCTAACCCACCTAATTACAGCCCTATCTACGCCAAAACTCTCAGCAGCCTCACTAATGGAGTCAAAGGTGGTGTTGTTAAGCGCCCCCTCGATATCCAAGAACACACCCAGAGCCATCTCCTTCGAGTAGACCCCCACCTCCAGTCTACTGACTAGACTATGAAGTGCCGTCTCCGTCGACATGGCCGTTCTGTAAGCGTGCTGGAATGGGTGCATAGGATTTCTACCCAGGGCGCCGTTTCTTATATAAGCATCCACGATCTTCTCCATGGTTTTCAAAAGAAAAGAGAATAGACTGATGGGCCTAAAGTCCTTAGCAGTTTCGTAGCAATTACGACCCGGTTTAGGAATAAACGCTACCCGAACCCTGCGCCAGCTTTCGGGGATATATCCCAAAGCCAGGCAGACCCGAAAAAGGCGCAAAAGATGTGGGATCAGTAGTTCCTGACACTTCTGAAGAAGCGCCGGGAATATTCCATCTGGTCCCGCACTCTTAAATGACAAAACGAAGATATTGCCCACTTAATAATGTCTACTGTAACGACCTTAGCGACCGTTTTCCAGTCAACGGGGCCTGTCCCTACTTGGAGAGCCTGCCCAGTAACCTCATCATTAGATTCCGGACGAGAGCCTGGAAAATGAGTTTCCAGGAGCATTCCTAGAGGCTCCTCTGCGGTGGTGGTATATCCACCGGTCGGAAGCCTTAGAACCCTCACGCTCTGTCCTCGACCTTTTGAGAGAATCCTTTGAAGTCTAGCGGCTTCCGGAAGACCTTATAAGCTTTCGCAGTAGGTCCTCCAAGACCCTCTCTTTGAACTGCGTATCAGTTCTTTGTACCTGCATTGAGAATTCCTATGTTCTTCCCAGTCAGCAGGTAATTTCGATCGCATGGCCCTGTTAAAGAGCCTGCGTGTATCTTTACGAGCCTTTTCAAGATCCAAGTTCCACCAAGGTGTTTTCTTGGTACCTCGATAGGTCTAGGATAGATCAGGATGATTCTTCAATTGGGTTAAACCAATCAGTAAGGAATTTAACCGGAAATTCCTTCTTGAATCCTTCCTTTTACCTACAAGAATGAAAGAAAATACAATTTACATATGTATTAATAACATTGCTCGAGACTAAATAAGTAGGCCATATTTCATTTTTCTTAATAAAAGCAAATATTTATTTAACGAGGAAAGTTCCAAGTAAAGGAAATTCACCGATATTTTTCTCATTTTAAAATTTTAAAAGTTTTCTTTTGTTTAAGGAAAGTTGATCATTTTCAGTGTAAAAATTCTCCATTACAGTGATTACTTCCTGAAAGCTGAATACGAATTCAGGAATAAAATGCACGGATGATAAATGAATTAAGTTTTCGTCGTCCTTTGGGTTTTAGATAGATTTTTTGCTCCGACATTCGGATAAAAACGAACACGACTTCCTTCCTAAAAAATTAATCCAAATCGGTCAAAATAATGGAATAATCGATGTACACCGTGTTCGTATTCCACATAAAAGTACCCACTATACTATCTGAAAATCCGTAAAAGAAACAAAAAAGTCTATGTATACAGGGTGTCCCAAAACATACGTATACGTTACCAATTTAAACTTTAGTCGATTTCTGCGTAGTTTCCGAGATAATTAATTTATGTGTGATTTTTTGAAAACTGGAGCTATTTTTCCAATCACTATATAAAATAGCAAAAAAATATTATTGTATTAACATTATTAATAATAATTGTTGTTGATGTAAATTGCTTTAATAAAAAAAACAACTTTATTCATATTATCGCTTTAAATACTATTATCACACCTGATACCAACACAAATAAAATAATTATTCATTTTTTTAAAGTCTACGGTAAGAGCTAGATCAAAATAAATTTGACGTTATGGAACGTCAATGGAAGAATCTCCCTTTTTGCTGATGACACAAGCATAACATGGAGTGATTTTGATACAACGTCTTTACACTCTAGTATCTCCAAAGACTTGGTTATAATTAAGGCTTGGTCCGATTCCAATATGCTTTGTTTTAACGTCGATAAAACGGTGGCGTTATCTTATAAGGGAACTTTACAACCACTTCAGGTACATAACAGCAATATTGAATACGTAGAGTCGGTTAAATTCCTGGGTTTAAATATAAATAGCAACCTAAAATGGTCTAATCATATTGACACCTTAACTAAAAAACTTTCTACCGCCTGCTTCGCCATTCGATCAGTTTCAAAAGAACTAGACGTTCCTTCTGCCAGACTTACTTATTTCTCTTTATTTGAATCCCACCTCCGCTATGGCCTTCCCTTTTGGGGCTGCTGTACCACCGAGCAATTTCGTAGTATTTTTATGCTTCAAAAGAGAGCCATTCGTTATTTGTTTGGTCTAAATAATAGAGCTCACTGCCAATACTATTTCAAAAAACATGAAATATTAACACTTCCTGCATTATTTATTTTGGAAACGGTATGTTTGCTGAGAAAACATATAAACACCCTCCCAGAAAGGCCACAACATGTATACCCTACCAGAAACTCTAGGCATGATATTTATCTTCCCATTCCTTCCACAGAATTAATAAAAAAATCAATTATTTACAACGCCATAAAACTTTACAACAATCTGCCAGTACATTTAAAATCTATCCCTATGCTTGCACAATTTCGAAAAAACACCAAAGCATACCTCATTGAGAGACCACTTTACAGCGTTAATGATTTTTTTTTCAGTGAGTAAGTCTCTTTAAATTGTCACTAAACTCGCTTGTTTACTTAAATCTTTTGTGAGTCATGTCCTAACTCATAGCATAGAATTTGTAAATCATTATATAGGGAAAAGAACTGTCGAACATTCACTTAAAACTTAATTATTTTTGTTAGGTATTGGATTAAAAACAATTTAATTCTTTTTGTATACTACATTCTGCACTAGTTCAATATACCTTCTGTTTAACATCACAATTATTTGTATAACTATAATAACATAGAGTTTAAGGTCGCATAGTTGCAATTTTGATTTCAATGTCATCGAAATTATTCACCTCGTACATGTGTGTTTGTTTACTTTTATAAGGTTATCATGATTCATTTGCTGTTTGCAATGTTATGCTATATTCTAACGTGTGTTTTACGATTTGGTAAATTGATAATTTACATTTTAAAAAAAAAAAAAGCACTGACTTGTCGAAATTATTTTCGATTAATGTTTTGATATGTCTTATTTTTAGGTATATTTTGCTTTGTCCATAAAATTGTAGAATTTTTCTGCGGCAATAAAGCATACTTTTGTTTGTTTGTTTGTTTGTTTGTTACCGTAGCAACTTTTTCTTCTCGATAGGATAAACTAATCAGATTTTTGTTACGGCGTTTCGTTTTTGCGGCATCATCATCGAATATCACGGATGATGGTTTTTTAAGTCCGAAACCTCGAATAAATGCAAAGTGCGATATGTCATTGAATTTAGAATTAAAAATAGCTTATTAAGCACACAACAATTTTTTTCCACTATTTAAAAAAATAAAGTTGATGCTGGTTGTGAAGAAACGATCCGTCGAATTCGAAATCCAATGATGCCATCTTGTAGAGGAGAAAAAGTGACAATGAAAATCTAAAATTTGTTTTCCAATATTTTTGAAAATAGAACCAGGAAAAAATAAAAACGAAATCGCGAGTTTTCGGTGTTTTCTTAATTTCTTCGGAAGTACTCGGAATGTTCCAAATCTGAAAACGTCATCTTGCAGAGTTCAGTGGATCGCAACTTTTTTCTAATTTAAACATCTCTGCAGCTCTGCTAGTTTACGAGATTCCTGTAGAGTTCATTCTTATCCGGGACACCCTATATATATATATATATATATATATATATATATATATATATATATATATATATATATATATATATATATATATATATATATATATATATATATATATATATATATATATATATATATATATATATATATATATATATATATATATATATATATATATATATATATGTATATATATATATATATCGGCACCATTGCTAACTTCCTTATTATTGGAGATATGAGGTCGGTTAACTTAGCAAACTAGTAGCATTTTTTCTGCTGATTAAGATAGTGAAATCAGAAAAACAATTGAACATCGCGTCTTCGAGTTATTCCAAAAAATGTATATTTTTCGACATAACGTTAGCAAATCGTCCTAAGAATAAAAAAGTTCATATGCACTATCTGCCTAAACCTAATAATAACAAAGTTATAACGATATTTTACTAACAGTCAAGTTGACCATGAAATTAAAAATAAAAACAATTGATTGGGTGGCTTGGCGATATAAATGACAGTTTGTAGATGAGGGGCGTTTTGTTGTAGCAGAAAATTAATATATTTACAGTTTTAGTTGCTAAAGCTTGTTTTAAAATGTTGTTCACGCATATTGAAAAATGTGATATGTTAGAAACATACCTTATGTGTAGGAAAAATAGTACTATGGCAATACAAGAATACCGCCGAAGATTCCCTACTCGTAATTTACCGGACAGGAGGTATTTTTTAGTTCTCTATAGAAAATTTAGAAGTAACGAGGAGGTTTTTAAAAAGACAAGGAAGAGAAAACCTTTTATAATAAGCGAAGACGTTGAAATTACCATATTAGCCTATTTTGAAGCACACAAAGAATACTCAACAAGGGATTTAGCAAGAGATTACGGTGTTAGTTTAGTGACAATATGGCGGATCTTAAAGAAGCACAAGTATTATATATATATTATATAAGTATTCCGTATAAGTACCGGCCAATTAAAACATTGTTGCCTGGTGATAATGAAAGAAGACTTGCGTTTTGCCATTGGTTGCATCATGTTTATGAAAGAAATAATGACATTTTGAAGAACAATATTTGGAGCGATGAATCCAATTTTTCCAACAAAGGTATGTTCAATCGCAAAAACGTCCATTATTGGTCGCAAGAAAGTTTATTTCTCACTGATCCCAGAAATCCTCAGCATCAATTTAGTGTCAATGTTTGGTGTGGTATGAGAGGAAGCGAAATACTTGGACCTGTATTTTATGAGGGTACTTTGACAGGAAGGAGATATGTTGACCTGATAATTTCTGGGGCGTTAGAAGAATATTTGGACGGCGTCAATTTGGCTACACGACAACTAATTTACTTCCAGCAAGATGGGGCCCCACCTCATCAGTTTGGTGATGTAAGAATGATGTTGCAGAGATTATTTGGAGACAAATGGATTGCCAAAAATGGTCCAGTTCGCTGGCCACCTAGATCCCCAGACATAACTCCTCTTGATTTCTATTTTTGGGGTTACGTGAAAAATGAAGTTTATAAGAAGAAATATGCAAATTTGGAAGAACTGAAAATTGAAGGAGAATAATGGCGTCTATTGATGGAAGGACAATTTTAAAGGCGACGAGGCATGTGCTAAAATGTGTCCGAAAATGCATAGAACAAGATGGTGATGTGTTTGCTCATTTACTGTGACAGTTAAATCTAACCAATTAAGTAATATTGTTTTTATTTGGAATTTCATGGCCAACTTGACTGTGAGTAAAAATATCGTTATAACTTTGTTGTTATTAGGTTTAGGCGATTAGTGCATATGAACTTTTTTATTCTTAGGACGATTTGCTAACGTTATGTCGAAAAATATACAGGATGTTCCATTGAAAAAATATACATTTTTTGGAATAACTCGAAGACGCGATGTTCAATTGTTTTTCTGATTTCACTATCTTAATCAGCAGAAAAAATGCTACTAGTTTGCTAATTTAACCGACCTCATATCTCCAATAATAAGGAAGTTAGCAATGGTGCCGACTTAATCGGAGGCACCCTGTATATATATATATATAAAGTTGATGGTGGTTGTGAAGAAACGATCCGTCGAATTCGAAATCCAATGATGCCATCTTGTAGAGGAGTGACAATGAAAATCTAAAATTTGTTTTCCAATATTTTTGAAAATAGAACCAGGAAAAAATAAAAACGAAATCGCGAGTTTTCTTAATGTATATGTATATATATATATATATATATATATATATATATATATATATATATATATATATATATATATATATATATATATATATATATATATATATATATATATATATATATATATATATATATATATATATATATATATATATATATATATATATATATATGTATATATATGTTCTATACCGAAATTCAATGGTTACAGAGAAAATCTTAATTACTTTTTGAATACTGTGATGCTGCATACTCAAAAAAAACTATAGGAGGCCGTGGAATGGATAATGTAACTATTTGTTTGAAATTTTACAGTTTTTCAATTTATTTGGGTTTTTAGTGGTTGCTGTTTCATTGAAATCGTTTAAATTTAAAATAATTAGACTTTAAAAACGTTAAAAACGTTTCCTTGTATCGGTTTTACTTGTTATATTTTAAAAAATATGTTCAATATTCAAGTAAAGAGAGACTAAATTTGTAGGTATAACTGTTACATTGAAAATAATAAAAGTCTAGCACTTGCATTAAGAGATTATCGGCGAATATTTCCCATGGCAAGGATAAACAAGAACATGTTTGATAAAGTTTGCAGTGATTTAAAAACTCAAGGAGTTTTGAAATACAGGGTGTCCCACGGAAGAGTAACACATTTCGCGACTGATGATATCGAAATGCGGTTTTTACCGAATGGCTTAGATTTGCCCCGAGTTTTTTCTTGTCAATGTTGCCCAATTTTCCCATTTATCCTAGGATCGCAGAGAAATACCTATTTTTTTTTGGGACTAAATTACTGTTTTATTTTAAATGGGACACCCTATATATTTTTATAGTATTGGATAGCCTGACACTTCTTCTTTTCAAAAATACATAGTTTGGGGATATTTATTTTAAGTTCTTAGAGTTTAAAATTAACTTTGTAAACTCTTGCATAATAATTAACCTTTCTGTTTACATGAAATGTAGCTTTGTCTGGCATTATTAATTACGCATTAGGAAATTGTCTGGTTAAATCTAGAATTTTTTCACATGTGTATCTAGTATCTTTGCTCGCAAGCGTCGGGATAATTCGTTAAAATGCTTGAATTTCGTAGGCCTTAGATTTAATAATCTACTTTTCGACGTCATCGATCGCTATCAATTCTTCTTAGTTATGCGACACCATAACTATCAAGTGTTCTTCGGAACAAAAGTATGTAAACGTCGTCCTGTCGATCATTGAAAATAAGTGTGTTGTCAAACGCAGCTGTCAGATTTTTAATTTCTTCGATTTTTAAAAGGTTTAATACATTTCAAAAAGCGTTTTTAGTAATCACATATGCAGAAACTAAATCAATAACAATATCCAGACAGGTGGATAGGCAGGGGAGGTCCTATACCGTGAGCTCCATATTTTCCAGATCTAACGATCCCAGACTTTTTCTGTAGGGTTATGTGAAGGAAGCGTGCTACAATCCTCTACCACGACATTTGGAAGAACTTAAAATTAACATAAAAAATGTTGTAGAATTAATTCCACAGAAAATGTTTCAAAACTCATATGGAAATTTTCTCTATAGATTGACTAAGTGTGTAGAAGTTAATGGAGGTCACATACAACCATTGTTATAGTTTTTATTTATCTTTACGAAAATAAACCTTTTTACCTTTTGTTATTTTATTAAATTGTATTTGTAGCAATAAAGAAATTTGACATCAGATTCAGAGCAAGAATTTACAAAGTTAATTTTAAATTTTTTAAAGAACTTAAAATAAATATCCCCAAACTATGTATTTTTGAAAAGAAGAAGTGTCAGGCTACCCAAGACCCTAAAAATATATAGAGTGTCCTATTTAAAATAAAACAGTAATTTAGTCCCAAAAAATAGGTATTTCTCTGTGATCCTAGAATAATTGGGAATATTTGGCAACATTGACAAGAAATAACTCGGGGCAAATCTAAGCCATTCGGTAAAAACCGCATTTCGATATAATTTTTCGTTTTCGAGCTACTAACTCGCCAAATGTGTTACTTTTACGTGGGACACCCTGTATAGAAAATGGCAAAAAGCCCGTTCAGTCTAATCTGGATATCTTCAAATGGAGGTTTTATTTTTTTTTTCATTGAATATCCTACCAATTCTTTAAGAGATGTACAAAAGGATTTGAATTTTTCCATGAGCAGCGTACATCGAGTATTAAAAGAAAACAAAATATCCCTACATGAGTTTCTTCCAATTCAATTTTTAAGTGAAGCGGATTATCCGACCAGCATTTTGAGAAAGGGATTAAAAATAAAATCCTTTGGACAGATGAGGTGATATTTTTTACTGCGGGTGTGCATAACAAAAAAATACTCCTTACTATTCTGAGACAAATAAACATTAGGTAAAGCAAATTAAAAAGTAAGGACATCAAAGTGGTCAAGTGTGGTGTAGTATTATAAACGACCGCATAATAGGACCTGTGACCACTATTTGAATAGACAAACATTTTTAAACCTTTTAAGAAATCAAATTATGGAAAAAGGCAAGGAGCAATTAAATTAATATATATAGTAACGGTAAGATTCCATGGACGCCGCGAAGTCCCGATTTGACATGATTGAGTTTGTTTAACTAAAAACTTTAATTAGACTAACTGATTAAAAGTCTGTTGGTAATAGTCCTAACAAAATGACAGTGACGTTTTGACTTGAAGTGTCAAAAAATACTCATAGTAATTATCTCCCGGGTGCCCCAGGAGGAAGAAAATTTCCGGAGAATTTTCTAGTTACCATGGTAATGGTTTAAAATGAATTTATCTAATTGGCTACAAAATTTGGAAATATAAGGACTTACATACATTTTGTATAAATTTCATCTATTTTATAAGGGACTGAAATGGACGTTAAAGCTAATTTAAGCTTGGAAATTTTCCGGCGCCTTTCCGACTAATCGCTTGACCTAACTCTTTGGCACTATTCATATTTCAGTGTTCGGAGATATATTGCGGCAACTAGCAATTGCGGCTGTATTGTGCCAAAAAGTCTGCAGCGTAATGGGAGTGTATATCACAGAGATAGCGGTCAAAGTCATGCTAATCCAGTTATGGACGTATTGTATCCCATTAGGACGCTATATGTGTCATGTTTAATAGCCACATCTATGTCGCTGGTATATAAAGGTTTTTCGGCTGATATGCATATTTTTTCCGCTCTGATATATCGTTCAGGCGTGACGTGTAAAAATGAAAATCGTCACTTGAAAGCATATAATCTGCACCCACCAGCAAGGTTTTGCTTTACTTATGATTAATAATAAACCGAAGTACTTTCAATCGAGTTTTTTTAGGTCTATCTAAAACTAACCCCAGAGTTTTTGGAGTGCTCTTGTCTGTATTATTCATAAGTAGGAACCTGTAAAATTTTTAACAATAAATTCTACAAGCCTATCCTAACCTAACTCAATTACAATTATCTATAACCAGAAAGTATGCTGTTGTATGAAAAAAAAATCCATCCACTTCTTAAATATAATAATAATTATTTTATTATTCTTATTTGACAAAATTCTAAAACCACTTGATCGACTGGAAGTTGGTTTACTGGAAGTTGGTTTAATTTAGTTGACAAAGTCAAAAATGGGAGTTATGAAACAAATAGGAAAAGATTTAAACTTTACCTCAATGCAAAGTGGATAAAAAAATGTTAAATATGAAAATTTAAGGTAGGGTTTTTACACATAATTTAAAGAAAATTATTAGTTATCTCAAATATGTGTAGCATATACAGGCTGTTCAGTTAAGGTCGTTTACTACCCATAGGAAGTCCTTGATGTCAGCGCCTTGAAAAAACATTATAACAAAAGTAGGCCAAGATCAAATGAAATGATGAAAATATTTTTAAGTTTCTAAATTGACCGCGAAGGGCGCAGTTGCTAGGGTGAACAATAAATTTCAAAAATTCTACAAAAACTCCCAGAACTAGATGTAACTTTTATTACTTCATTGGAATGCTGAGCTAATTTTTTATCACTTAGATTCTAAACTTATTTTCGTATCACCCTTAATAAGCGAGGAGGAATCTGTTGACTTATTCAAAAGGAAATTTTAAGCTGTTTCAGAAATCGGTTCAAGTGGTACCCCCTAGTTTTTCACAAATTGGTTAGATAGCGCTGTTTTATTAACTACAATTTTTTCTTATTTTAAATATAAGATTATGCTTGTCTTACGCTAAATGGACAAAGTTTTGGCGAAAACCGCACATCGATATCTTTGATACTTTTTAAGCTATTGCCGAATAAGTGAATTAATTTAAAAATGCATCAAACTGTCATAGTCTCACTTTTCGACTAAGAAAAAATAACTCGAGTAAAAGTATGTTGTTTTTTTGTTAAGCTTATCGAAAAGTCCATAGTTTTGGAATAAACAAAAACAAAACTATTTTTAAAACAGAAAAAATGGAATACTGACTTTCTTATAATCTCAACAAAAAAATTACTTCATCGAAAAATAAGAACTTGAAAAGTCGATGCGCTTTAGAGTTACTTCGATATCCTTGTAAAAACTGTATTAAACAACTATTAGGTTTGGGTAAGAGAACTATGAAAACAATATGATTTTTGAATACTGGGCAGATTATTATTTAGAGCTTGGTTAAATTCTTTATAATTAACGAGGATGCAATATTATTTGTTACTTTTGGCTTCCTCCCTTTAAATTGTATCAATGAGCCAAAGCAACAACACCATAGCAGTAAAAGCAACGCGGAAACACAAGTGAACAACAAAACTAGCATTTTTTAGATAAATAGATAACAAAAAAACTAAAAATTTTAAACTTCAAAGTGTTTTGGGATGCATCGACTTACTCTTCAGATAGTCAGTGAAGCAGCAGTTTCAATTTCTGCAAATCACAGTGTGAAATAGTAAGAGAATATTTTAACAGCACGATTAGTTTGGCAATATTACTGAATAAAATGGACCAAGGTACACGCTCTGCAAATGGGCGCCATTTTATTTACACGGGCCGTCATTATTCTAATCCTTGTCTTGTTTTAGTTAAAGTGTTTTAGCTAAAAAAATAATACGTGATTTTGTAAAAACAAAAATATTTAAAAGTTTCGGGAGTGGCTACGTGCCCTTTCTTTGTAACTTATTGCTCTAAGTTTGTTTTTCTTTTAATAGGTAGTTATTAAATATTTTTCAAGTTTCAGAAAATTTGTCTACACGTTTTCGTAAATTGGAAAATATTTTTCCATCCTGGTGCCGCATGTTAAAAGCCCATTTTATTCTGAAAAAAAGCAAGTTGGGACACTGGTGTATCTTGGTTTAAGTTGTCAATTCTTTCGACACAAAATAACATAAATTGCGTCCAAATGTTGTTCTTACTTTTCACTGAATTCACTGGTATACGTTTTCGTTTATTTTTAATAATATAAAAATTTTTAATATTTTTAAATAACAGAAACTTACTTAGTAAATCAAGCTTACAGTGGTGATAATTACTTTACGTCGACGTGAAATTTTGCTGAGAATTATAGTGTGACTTATTAATTCAATATTTCTATCACTGGAGTAACATATCTGAATGAAATAATCCTCCAGCAAACTCTAAACATCTACCGAACTTTAAATATTTTAACTTTTACGCCAACCGAATAAAATATTCAGTAAATTCAATTTTATCCAGATAATTGTCTAACATTAAAATAGCAATTGAACTGACAACATGACTTCCAACCGAAATTGCGACGGGGTATAAAAATGTAATTCCTCTTAAAACGCGAAGAAAAATTGTCGTTTCTCAATTTTATGACGCTCCAAATGTACGTTAGAAATGGTTCAAAAATGTTTTAAATTTATGGGACTTCTGGCATTTAAATTCTAAAATATCTCTTTTTTATAAATCGGTATTTAATTCATTCATCAGCATTGAAGATGTTTACTTCTTTTTATGTAATAAGTGTAGTATTAATATTTAGCTAATTTTTTCGAGAGTAAAACATTCATTTTTATAAAAAAAAATACTTTAAAAATGTGAGGAAGGTATCAAAGAAAATAAATTATGAGTGAATGTTCCATAAAAATGCAAAAACAATATCGCTCCTAACATTCATAATACAGTCTAGAGATTTGTGGGATTGACCAACGCTGGATCTAGAGAAAGGCAAAAGGGGCGACAGCTGCAGGGGCAGTGGATCAAGGGGCGCCAAATGATGTTTTACCCTATTCTACCTACATTTTTTAAAATGAAGAATTGAGTCGGAAATTACGAGGCGAACTATAAATAATCTAATTATAATCGCTCTCTACTCGTTTAATTTATCGTTTGAAATATCGTGACAGAGTTGTGCGTGACTTACATTTTTGTATATTATGTCCCTTATTTTTCTTTGGTGTTACTGTGTATGATTTTTATTATCTGATATTATATAGATATCATTTAAGTTTATGTAGTAAGGTTAATACTATGACCAGTATTCAGTTTTATGAAGTAATTAGTGGGTGAAACTAATAAAATAGTAATAAGCAATAAGAATATTCTATTTTTATTTCAGTCGCAGAAGATTTCTGGGTTAGTTTGAGATTACAGATTCTTTATTTACTTGAACAGAGTATTAAATTTGAATATTATTTGTCATTGCGGATTTACGTTGATGGGTAACAAAAAGTTATATAATTTCCGACCATAAGTACGCAGGTACTTTTGAATGATTTATTAATAATGGTGGCATTCTGTCCGCTGAATCAGTGTAACAGAATTATGTCCGATGAGGCTGAATTTAACCTCAATGATTTTGTTAATAAGCAAAGCAAGAATCTGGAGCAGAAACGATTACCGAAGAATGCTATCAGGCCATTCTTAAAAATTTCATTGCACCTGTAGTAGAAAACAGGTTCCAGCAAGATGAAGCAACTTGCACTACAACTGAAGTCACAAATTTTAGGGAACATTTTTGACGAACGACTAATTTCGGGAAGATCTGTAGTGGATTGGCCGCCACAGTCTCCAGATCTGACTGCCCCCGATTTCTTTGAGGATACCTGAGAGATAAGATGTTCGTAAACATACCGCGGGCACTAAGAGAACTAAAGAAATATATTTATGCAGAAATTAGAGCACTACAACCACAGTTACTAACAGCTGTTATGGAACATGCCCTAGAAAGAGCTCGTCTGTGCAAAGTCGAAAATGGAGGTCATTTAGAAGATGTCATTTCATTCATAGTGTTGATTGATCACCACGATGTGTTCTTTAATCTAGCTATAAATGGGTTGTAAATTCTAAGAACCAAAGAGAATATTAAGTGAGTGTGTATCAGCCAAATGGAATAAATTCAATAATAAATAAATGGGGGCGTATTCGGAAAAACGCTTGGACCCTCGATTGGTATTTTTAGTTGCTCATTTTCTCTAATAAAAACTTTTTATACAGGGTGTGTCCTGTAACAGTGGTCAATGCCAACTTTCTTATTTCAAATGCAACACCCCGGATATTATTTAATTTTTGGATTCTTTAGGAGATTCTAAACATATTTTATGTTCAATGTCCTATACCTATCTTCAACTATTTCGGCAATATTAAGTGTTTTCAAATTTATTTTTATTTTATTTATTTCGAATTTATTATTATTCATGAAAGTGGCTCTGGTTACTGAACTATTTATTTGATTACAAAAATTCGCTACAACACACTCAATACTTATTTACCATTTAGGTCTTCATATTAAGAATGTAAGCAAAAACCATTTTAGCTGGTTTTAGCGTTCCTTTTTATTGATATGGAACAAAAAGAGCCAGTTTTGTTTACTTTTAAGTTCTGTTTACTTTTGTGTAAAATGCCTGGCCTTTCTCTTTGCAAGACAGTAGTTGTCAGTGTCAGTGTCATAGTCTTTTGAATTGCGTTAACTGCATAAAACCTAATATCAGAAAAATGGTTCATTTAACAGAAATGCATAAAATAACAATTCTACAAATGATTGGTTATGGAGATAACACACGAACACAAGTGGAAGTTGCTCGCTTATTTCATGAAAAATTTCCAAATTTGCCGCATATATCCCAAGGGACAATTAGTAAAATAGAAAAGCAGTTTCGCGAGCTTGGACATGTGAGGCAGATAAAAAAAGCAGCTGCCAATTCAATAAATGATGATACTAAATTGGATATTATGCTTGAGCTTGAGGAAAACCCACATATTTCTAGTCGACAAGCCGCCGCAATGTTCGATATTAGCCATTCGTCGATTATTCGAACATTAAAAGAAAATAAAATGCATCCCTATAAAGTGATACCAACTCAGGAGCTCATGGAAGACGATTATGATAGGGGAACTTATTTTTGTGAACAAATGATGGCTATGTTAGATAACAATGTTATTCAATTAGAACATGTTTTGTTTTCGGATGAGTGCACCTTTACACTTCACGGTCATGTAAATCGTCAAAATTGCCGCTATTGGTCTAGGGAAAATCCTCACTGGATCAGCGAAGAACATACTCAATATCCTGAAAAGGTTAATGTTTGGGCAGGAATTGTTAGGGATCATATCATAGGCCCCTTTTTCATTGACGGCAATTTGAATGGCGATAATTATTTAGCACTGCTCCAAAATAATGTCGTGCCACCTTTGACAAATTTGTATCCGGATCCAGCAAACCCACAAGTTCCAGCGAATATGATATGGTTTCAGCAAGATGGAGCACCGCCCCATTACCAAATTAATGTCCGGCAGTACCTCAACGGAATATTTCCAAATCGGTGGATAGGGAGACGATGATCGATAGAATGGCCAGCGCGATCCCCTGATCTGACGCCATTAGACTTTTTCTTATGGGGACATATTAAAAATGTTGTATACAAAACTAAACCCCTCGACTTAGCTGACTTAAGAAGACGAATAACGCTTGCGATTAGATCGGTCACGCCTGAGATGCTAAATAACGTTAGAAGAAATTTCTATTTAAGATTAGGAATTTGCCAAGACGTTCACGGCGAGCATATTCAACAGTTCCTAAATTAACTTTTTACTTTTGTTTATACATTATGAAGAAATAAATAATTTTATTTTTTTAATCTTAATTTTTGCAATAAATTTGAAAACACTTAATATTGCCGAAATAGTTGAAGATAGGTATAGGACATTGAACATAAAATATGTTTAGAATCTCCTAAAGAATCCAAAAATTAAATAATATCCGGGGTGTTGCATTTGAAATAAGAAAGTTGGCATTGACCACTGTTACAGGACACACCCTGTATAAAAAGTTTTTATTGGAAAAAATGAGCAACTAAAAATACCAATCGACGGGTCCAAGCGTTTTTCCGAACACGCCCCCTTTTATTTATTATCGAATTTATTCCATGTGGCTGATACACACTGTATATAAATCAACATGATGTATTGGGAAAAACCATACACGGCAATCTCACTAACATCAGACTTACAGATAAAAGTTACACTAAAACACCAGAAACGGTTTTAGAGAATGTGCAGTACAAATTATACTGGGACAGGAGCATTTTAGCCTATCTATCAAATGAATTGTCATGGCACAGTAGTTGAGATCGTATCTGTATTGATAAACAAAGTAACGCAAAAATCGCGCACTTTGTAATCCCTTTGGATAAAAATACAGTTGCAACATGTAAAACAAAACGTGAAAAATATTAACTTTTAAAACAATACGTCAAAAAGGATATAATGTGAAAGAGTTATCAAGAATATCTATAATAATATCGTCTTTAAGTGTTATACCTAGAATAATACATATTGCACAGGAACTGGTGCAAACCCCAAAATAATAATGTTAGTTATAGTAATAAATTGTTCAAATCAATAATCCTTTGTAAGAATACAAAATACCAACTTCTCTAAAATGACTCTGGAAACAGCATTCCTCAAGGGTCCATTTTAAGCACTACTCTATTTTTTCCATCTATAAACTCTGTTAAGTCCTAACACTGGAACCTGTGGTGGAAGATAGATCAAAATACAAGAGTTCTAACCACACTACACCACAACTTGTTACGTTCTGGACGCGCGTTTCATCTTCCCCTCGCACAAGTAAACCGTTTAAAGTAAACAACAAGGGGACTATGGAAACAGCCTTTAATTTCTCTGCTTCTAAATCCACATTTAACTATTTCTAATATCTCAAATGCATCCAATAATCTATTATTAGATACATTTTTAATCAACTTAAGATTATTTATTCGACATGGGGCTTGTTTTCCAAAGCATGTTGGGCAACGCTACCACTCTATTAAAAATTCTTAACTCCTTAATGCTATGTGTTCTTTAAAACTGGAATGTTTATGGCGACTTTATATACAATTTTAGATCACAGTCATTACAGCTAATTTATAGATGCCACTCCGAAAATCAAGTTACTTTGTCTTTGGGGTTTCCAAGGAGATTTTTCAAACTATTCTCCGTTTTGTAGGCTACTCTAAAACCTACGTTTTTAAATACTTTTCTAGACCTCTCGTATTTTTGGGATCATATGGGATTACTATGAATTTATTGGAAACCTAAGGTATTTGAAGAGTAGTGGCAACATTTTCTTATGCTTATGTCTATTTACTAGTTTATGCAATACAAAATTATCATTATATCCATTACTTTTAGCTATATTTTTAATCCGATTCATTTCATTGTTAAAACGTTCTTTACTTAGTGGAAAATTGACTAACCTGTGAGTTAAGAAATGGAATGGTGCCAAATGGCCAAATGGCAGCATTCCATTTCCTAACTCACAGGTTAGCCAATTTTCCACTAAGTAAAGAACGTTTTAACAATGAAATGAATCGGATTAAAAATATAGCTAAAAGTAATGGATATAATGATAATTTTGTACATAAACTAGTAAATAGACATAAGCATAAGAAAATGTTAAAAGATGCCACTACTGTTCAAATACCTGAGGCTTCCAATAAATTCATAGTAATCCCATATGATCCCAGATATACGAGAGGTCTAGAAAAAGTATTTAAAAACGTAGGTTTTAGAGTAGCCTACAAAACGGAGAATAGTTTGAAAAATCTCCTTGGAAACCCCAAAGACAAAGTCGACTTGAGGGAGAGGAGTGGCATCTATGAAATTAGCTGTAATGACTGTGATCTAAAATATGTTGGGCAAACTAAACGCTCCATAAACATTCGTTTTAAAGAACACATGGCACATTTAAGATACGGAAGAACAGAAAAGTCAAGCGTTGCCCAACATGCTTTGGAAAATAATCACCGAATAGGAATAAATAATCTTAAGTTGATTAAAAATGTATCTAATAATAGATTATTGGATGCATTTGAGAGTATAGAAATAGTTAAATGTGGTAAGAAAGCACTAAATAAAGACAGAGGGCCTATTCCCTATAGTCCCCTCTATTGTTTACTTGACAACGGTGCAGTCGGGTGCAACCAAGTGTGACCACATTTACCTATAAATAGTCTCGGTTAGGATAAGTTACTTTAGTTTATATCATCTGCTGATGATGCTAACTTGGTTAGCGAAACGCGCGTCCAGAACGTAACAAGTTGTGGTGTAGTGTGGTTAGAACTCTTGTATTTTGATCTATAAACTCTGTAACAAATTGTATTCCTTTTTAGGTAATTTGCAGATTGTTTGCAATCGACATACTAATCTACCATTCTTCATCTTCCCCTCGCACAAGTAAATTATGTTTAAATCGCCTTCACAACTGGACAATGGAAACAGCCTTTAATTTCTCTCCTTCTAAATCAGAAGCCATCCATATTTGTAAAATCTGAAAGTGCCCAAAAACAAATTAACTCGAAATCCAAAAAACAGAAATTCAAATGGCAAACTATATAAAATTTCTAAGTCTACTCTTTGAAAATGAACTAAACTGGATGCATCTTTCCTTAAAGCAAATTCCCTTAAAGACCTAAATCTACACAAAATCTTATCAAGCACGACATGGGGCTTGGATACTACCACTCTATTAAAAATGTATAACTCCGTAATGCTACAAAAACTGGATTATTGCGACTTCATATACAACTCTGCTAGATCATTATATCTTAAAATATTAGATTCTATCGAAAATCAAGCTCTAAGAGCTCTTACAAATCGCCGAATGTACTCTCTAGCAAAATACTCAGCCTCCCTAAAATCTAGACCACCTCTAATAGACCACGAGAATTTTTAACTCATTTAGTACATTTAAACCTAAAAAATACAAAAAGAGCAAATGACATATTATTAGACTTTACCTCCTCCTATAACATATCCATAAGTTTTAGTTACATAATATATAAGGGCCAAAGTCAAAAACCCATTATCTATAGAGATGGCTCACAAACTCCAGAGGGGGTATTTCCTTTTCTATAAATGACTTAGGTTTTAAGTTCAAGTTAAATTCTTTATCTTCCATATTTTCTGCTAAACTTTTTGCAATTAGAGAGAGCTTAAAAGATACAATAAAGTCTTGTCGTCCAAGAAAATACATAGTAGCTTCTGATTCCTTAAGCGCTTAAGAGCAATTGATGGGAGGGATTTGGTTAAATCCCTCCCATTCCCTAACAACTCGTATTCTGGAATTGCACATAACAAATTCACGATTTTGAATATCTCCTTCCTCTGGATTCCTAGCCACACGGGAATCACAGGAAACGAAAAAGTAGATTCTCTCGCTAAAACAGCTATTAGAGATGGTACATTTATCCCAACCTTATTCGCTAAAAATATTTATTAAAAATCTTTGACAGCCTCCAACAAATAGATTGGGACATGTCTGTAAGTAAATCAATAATTCATACTCGAATTATCCACCAGTCATAAATATTACACATAAACACTTAAATAGTTATTTCATAATAAGCACATCCGTAGAAAGTCGGGAATAAATATCCGACTTAAAAAAGACGGACTGATTTAATTAAAACACCTGTGATCATAAATGTCATTTCGTACGAAATACAACTCAAAAACAGGTATCGTTTAATGTTCGCTTCGCTTTGAGTTTCAATTCAATTATAGAGCTTTTTAAATTGAAAATTTAAAACAAGAAAACCTTTCGTGTCAACTCCACATGGCAATATCAGTTACACTGGAGTCGAATTGATAACATGGTATTAGTACGGTATTATTGTTGAAAGGCTTTCTAATGTCCCGATATAACATGTATTTATGTTTAATCCCTAATGATTTTATATATTATTTAAAAAATCGGTAAAGGCAATTTACCCGATACTTCCCTCGTTATCAATATTTTCTTTTATTAACAGTAGCAAAAGTGTAACATTTACTAACACACACCTACAACGGATGACCAAGAGATTACTTTCCTGCTGCCATTTTTTTATTTCACTATCGATATTAACAAAATTTGGTAGGGTTATTACTCTGACAAAACGTCATTTTCATGCATCTATGACGAGTTTTTCTGACTTCTGATTTTACCGGAATTTCAAACAACAAACAAACAAAAGCATGCTTTATTGCCGCAGAAAAATTTTACAATTTTATGGACAAAGCAAGATATACCTAAAATAAGACATATCAAAACATTAATCGAAAAGAATTTCGATAGGTCAATGCTTTTTAAAAATGTAAATTATCAATTTACCAAATCGTAAAACACACGTTAGAATATAACATAACATTGCCGCAAAACAGTTAATGAATCCTAATAACCTTATAAAAGTAAACAAACACACATGTACGAGGTGAATAATTTGGATGACATTGAAATCAAAATTGCAACTATGCGACCTTAAACTCTATGTATTATAGTTATACGAATAATTGTGATGTTAAACAGAAGGTATAATGAACACTAGTGTAGAATTTAGTATACAAAAAAGAATTAAATTTTGTTTTTAATCCAATACCTAACAAAAATAATTAAGTTTTAAGTGAATGTTCGACAGTTCTTTTCTCTATATGATGATTTTCAAAATTCTATGCTACGAGTTAGGACATGACTCACAAAAGATTTAAGTAAACAAGCGAATTTAGTGACAATTTAAAGAGACTTACTCGCTGTAAAAATCATTAACGCTGTAAAATGGTCTCTCAATGAGGTATGCTTTGGTGTTTTTTCGAAATTGTGCAAGCATAGGGATAGATTTTAAATGTACTGGCAGATTGTTGTAAAGTTTTATGGCGTTGTAAATAATTGATTTTTTTTATTAATTCTAAGGAAGGAATGGGAAGATATATATCATGCCTAGAGTTTCTGGTAGGGTATACATGTTGTGGCCTTTCTGGGAGGGTGTTTATGTTTTCTCAGCAAACATACCGTTTCCAAAATAAATAATGCAGGAAGTGTTAATATTTCATGTTTTTTGAAATAGTATTGGCAGTGACCAACTTTTGATTTTTACCCCAACTTTTGATTTTTAAATGGGACACTCTATATATTTTTGGTTTTTCGGATTCTACAGGTCGTTTTAGGTCCGAGTGCACCATTTTTATATCAAATTTTGACCATTTTTTTTTAAATTAAGTTGTCCTTTTCCATCTAGAGTGCCATGATCATCCTAAAATAGTAACTTAATTTTATCTTTGCAAACTTTTTTGATAGAGGGCTCTAAACTTCGTTATTTTAGTATTTTTGCTCTAGCTGAACTGGAAGCATATCTCTTTCATAACATTACTAAATGCAGTATTTCATTGCGAAACATTTCTCCATTTTCGTTCAAACATTTTTGTTTCATTAGGTAGGCAAAAGATTTTTTTAGGTCTAGCAAGCCATGAAAGACAAATAGAATTGAGCGAATATTGGATCCCGCTTAGCCATGGATGAGGACTGAAAATAAAGCAATTGAATTTTAGATTATTTAGAGAAAAGATAATTTTAACAAGAAATTTGCCGTAAACTAATAAAATCACGTGTCCCATTAAACTTATTGAAAGTAACCCTTGTTCTTTAGATATTTACCATCCAAAGCTAATTATTCTGTGAGGATCTCTATCAAAAAAGTTTGCAAAGATGAAATTAAGTTAGTATTTTTCTAAAAGAGGGTAAAGTACGTATAGTCATTTTAGGATGATCATAGCACTATAGATGGAAAAGGAAAATTTAATTTAAAAATAAAATTTGGACAAAATTCGATATAAAAATTGTGCACTCGGACGTAAAACGATCTGTACAATCCGAAAAACCAAAAATATACAGGGTGCCCCATTTAAAAATCAAAAGTTGGGGAAGTCGGAAAAACTCGTCATAGATACATAAAAGTGAAATTTTGTTAGATTAATAACCCTACCAAATTATGTTAATATCAATAGCGAAATAAAAAAACGGTCACCCTGTATACTGTCTTTTGAGACATTTTTATACGGCGCCAGAAAGACTTTTTAACGTTGATTTTTTTAAACATTATGTTTGTCCGTCGTCTTGATTTTTTGACTATTTTTTTCCCTGATGTTTGCTGAGTTGAAAGCAAACGGTTCCTATACATATATTTAAAACATTTCCTGATAGTTACACTTCACAGACATCCATATAATTAACACACTCAGTGCCTGCGGGTATAAATCATTTTTAGAGTGCAATAGACCGTCTTTCCCTTTCGTTTTAACATTTGTTCCTTGAAACTTAGATCAGTATCCACCAATTAACCTACACTCTTAGTAACACCCTTAGAAACGCAAGGAATAATATCATTACTGATTTCTATATTTAGCACATTTTCTACCCTGATTCTAGGATTCTCGCTTCCGGGCTGGGCAATGGATTTTTTAGCCGGGTTAATTTTTAGCTGATGGTCGATAGAAATTTAAATTATATTGTTTAAACGTATTTATTTATGCCAACCGTATTTAAATCTGAATTGTTATCGAATGAGTAGTAAATCTGGGTGCCATCCGCATACAAGTGATAATTAAAGTTATTGGATGACTCTTAAAATCTTAAAGTATAAATTATATAAAGCAACGGCTTCAGAATACTCCCTAGTGCGACACCTGCTACCACACTAAGTGAGTTCGAATATGGATCCCAACTACCACACTTTAAGTTCTGTTAGTCAAGAATGATTTAATAAGCTTAATAGACATATTCTTAAAGTCAGAATAATGTAAAATACAGACCAAAAGAGTGTGGTCAAGCGTATCAAATGCTTTTGTAAAATGAAGGATTATCAAAGCACTCACTTTGTCATGATAATTTGTCTATATAATATCATCAGTGACATCAAACATGGCTGCATCACAACCAAAATCTGGTCAAAAACCAGATTGTTTGAGTGACAAAATTCTAATTCAAGTAAAATATGTACTTTTGTAAAATAAGACAAATAATGACTATTTTGAAATGAGAAGTATATGTTTGTATGTACAGGGTTTTTCCTTATAATTTGACACCCCTTTAAATATTTTATTTCAAAAGATACAAATAAGTGGTTAATACGAAAGTTCTAGGATTTCATCTGAAGATTTACATAGCGCTAAAATCAAAAACAAATGACTATCGGAAAATATAGAACTTACCATGAAGTTTGTTATTTTAAATGGAACACCCTGTATATTTTTAAACTTTTAGATGCGCCTCATTGACCTCTTTTCAAAAATATATAACAAGTCTATATTTAGAACAGTGGTTTTTGAGCTATTCATCTTCCGAGTAACACATTATGATGTGCTTAACTTACTTTATTGGATCTAGATAGCCGTGAGTGGCCGTGGATGCAATTCGGCCATTATGATTCGTGAATCACTCTAGCCATGAAATGTCAAATGAAATCAAAATTACCTGTTCGTTTTGAATAAAAATAATATATTTTATTTACGTTTTACGTTAAATTTATATATTTATAGCAAATTAAATATTAAAAGTTATAAAAGAACAACTACTTTATTCTGATATAATATAATATATGTAATTAACAAACAACAAATACAAATACTAGTGAATAAACAAAGATAACAATAACATTTATAAAATCTGTATTATAACTTACTTTATTGGATCTAGATAGCCGTGAGTGGCCGTGGATGCAATTCGGCCATTATGATTCGTGAATCACTCTAGCCATGAAATATCAAATGAAATCAAAATTACCTATTCGTTTTGAATAAAAATAATATATTTTATTTACGTTTTACGTTAAATTTATATATTTATAGCAAATTAAATATTAATAGTTATAAAAAAACAACTACTTTATTCTGATATAATATAATATATGTAATTAACAAACAACAAATACAAATGCTAGTGAAAAAACAAAGATAACAATAACATCGATAAAATCTGTATTATAAGTTATTTACATGACCACCGCCATTGTTTAAGAAATTTTGGAACACGTGTCCCATTCTGTTAATAGCATTGTTAACAAAGAAGGGATATTCGGTATTTAAAATTATTATTTCTTGCTTGATTTTTTGCCGTAATTCTTGTAAATTATTATCGGTCCTATTAAAATAGATTTTATCTTTCAAGTATCCCCACAAAAAATTATCTAGGGTTGTGAGGTCGGGGCTATTGGCCGGCCACCGGATTGGGCCATGCCTTCCGATCCATAAACCATAGGCCATTTTGGTGCCAAATTAATCTAGTGTACTGACGAATGGGAAGTGTCTCTAAAAGGCGCTCTATTTCGTTATTTAAAAAATCTAAATAGCGTTCGCCAGTCAAAATACCCTCAAAAATAATTGGCTCAATAATTTGCTCTCCTAATATGCCGCACCACACATGCAACGACTTACGCCCTTGCTTCTTCCTTTCTTCAATTACATGTGGATTTCGGGTTGTGTCATGTTTATAAAAAAAAATAGAAAATTACCGTGAAAATATAATAAAATATAAAAGTCTTCCTCTAAATTTGCATTTGATCTTCTTTTCTTTCTGAAAAACTTTTTCCTTTCCACAAAATGTTTTACTATATATGATACTGTCATTCTAGATGGTACTCGTACCCCTGGATTTTGTTCCCGGTATTGAGGCACTACCCTTGTTGCGTTATTTTGATTTGCGTAGTATAACTGAATTTATCCTGAGTGAAAAGCATTATTATTAGGTATTATTTTTAATTTGACGTAAAAGGTATAAAGTATATTACTGATATTCAAAAATAATAATTTTGGTTTCATTTGACATTTCATGGCTAGAGTGATTCACTCATGGATATCTAGATCCAATAAAATAAGTTAGGCACCTCATAAGGGGTTATTTTGAAGACCAATACCTCAAAAACTACTGTTCTAAATATAGACATATTATATATTTTTGAAAAGAAGACAATGAAGCGCATCTAAAAAATTTAAAAATATACAGGGTATTCTTTTTAAAATAGCAAAGTTCCAGGTGATTTCTGTATTTTCCGATAGTCATTTGTTTTTGATTTTAGCGTGGTGTAAAGCTTCAGATGAAATCCTACATATTTCGTAATAACCACTTTTTTATATCTTGTGAAATAAAAAATTTAAGGGGGTGACAAATTATAAGGAAAAACCCTGTACATCCAACGATAGTTCGGTGATACTTTTGTGGTATGGCCACTTGGAAAAGAAAAACTATATTTTTAGATCATATAATCCAAAAACATTCTAATATAAATTTTATTATGGAAACTGGGTCAGACGGTGATGTTCTCTTCCTTGGTGTGTTAGTACAAAAGAAAAAGTGAACCGTACCGTAGGACATTCTGTTTACCGCAAACCGATACACAAGTCCGAATAGATATTTATATTTTAGTTCTCATTGTCATCCATTTCAGAAGCAATCGGTTACCAATTAACTAAACTTAAGAACGTTGTCAGTATTGATGCAAATTAAATTTCGAAGGAAATAGAGAAACTAACTGAAGCTTTAAAGTCAAACGGTCATCACAATACAATAATCCCATATCTCAACCAGTATTGAATAGACACAATCTTTAATACGCACACAAAGATAAGATTAAGGCAATGTGGCAATGCATAAAAAGTATTCAATATACAGATAAGCAGAATAATATTAAGATTACTCTAAACGCTAATGAGCTAATGAAGAATGGGCAAAAAATTTTAATACACAATTCGCTTTACTTGAGGACGATGGTCCTGTAGATTTTGAATTTCTTGTTGAAAATATACGTCTTTTTCCCAAAACTTTCTTCATGAAACCTTTTTGTGGCGCTGATGTTATAGTTATCATTAATAAGCTAGCCACTGTTCTACCTTTACATAAAAAAGGAGACCATAGTAATGTAATTCAGGATCAGCTGGTTTCATTTTTTTGTACAAATAATCTATTGTCATCGTACCAGCATGGTTTTACTATGAAAGACTGACTTACAAAGACAGCAATGTGCCAGATTCAGCGTAACATAGTCGAGTCTCTAGATGGGAGATTATTGGTATTGAGTATGTTTATTGACTTTTCGCGTGCTTTTGATGTAGTAGATCATAAGCTGTTGCTTTCAAAAGTGTTTAGGTATGGTGTAATAGGTAACCTTTAAAACTTCTAAGATCATACTTGTTTGGCAGAAAGCAGACCGTGCAAGTAAATGGTACTCATAGTGTCCTAAAAATTTGTTGAATCAGGGATTCCTCAAGGTGCTATATTGGGACCGTTCCTTTTCTTGATTTTTGCTAATGACCTGATCAGCTACTTTACTAAAATATCGGAAAACATTCCTGTAGTTGCATGACACCAATATTTTAGTTACTGGTGATAGTTTTCATTCTCTAAAAATACAAGCCGAGAATGTTTATAAAAAAATAATACTATGGCCCTAAAAAAAACCAACTAAAGATAAATAAAAATAAAACTACAATAATAAATTTTTCAATGAGATCTAACAATAATATGGTAGGCTTTAAACTATTCGAGAAATCGGAAAATCCATTGGCTCTTACAGAGAAAACCAAACTGTTGGGTATCACTTTTAATGAAAATTGAAAATTTCATCTAAACTACGCATTGGCTGTTACGCATTAAATTTTATGTCCTTGCACTGCAGCAAATATGTGCTTCTAACTCTTTCTTAAGCTAATATACACTTCAACTAGGTATATATACTAAATTGGGGTATGAGTTTTGATATTAAAGGTATTTATATTTTACAAATGTATGCAATACATCTGATTGCCGGCGTAAAGTTCCGCAAATCATGTCGCGAAGCTTTCAAAAATTTAATGGTTTTGACTGTTGCTGGCATTTATAATAAAATTTAACAAGTGTTTGTTTTGACATAGTTACAACACGAGATCGAATGAGCTTCTGTTACCTGAAAATCACCGATCTACTATATAACAAAAAATATATTTACTTTACGGGATGTACCCTATTTAATAAACTGAACAAAGAAATTAGAGATGCTGCGAACATAAATATTTTTAAAAACTCAAAAAATGTGCTGTTAGAAAAATGCTGTTACGATGAAGAATTTTATTTTGTATTGTCTAGTTTATAAGTATATCTATGTATTTAAGTTTTCTTTTTTTCATTTTTTGACTATCTCACCCTTTTTCAAAGTATTATATGTTTCGATATGTACAGTTAGCGTCAGATAAATCCGAATGGTGTCAAGTCAGTATAACCTCATTTTATGATATTTTGGTAATATTTTGTTTTTACTTGTTACCTACATTACAACCATCTGGATTGAGTAGTTTTAAAGGTATATTAAGGTTTTTTTACGTAACTAAAGGATTTTTTTTATATTAGGTTACTTTCAAAGACATATATTAAATTTACTAATACCAAAAATGCCATGTCCATAAAACAGGGAAAATTTCGACGGTTTTTGAGTCTTTGAATCATCTTTATATACTTAATAGTTCCCGAGATACGACACTTCAAAATATGTGCAGAACTGTGCAAAGGGGTTTAGCAGAAGTATAAACTAGATCAAATGCGCTAGAATTTGTTGTTTGAATCGTCTTTTTATTTTAATAGTTCCCAAGATACGACAGCAAATTTGAGACATATATTAAATTCACTAATACCAAAATTAGCATACAATTTCAACATTTGGGGAAATAAAAAAACCTGGGTTCTGTGCGCTTATGTAAGCCTAAACTCTGACTGAAGAACGGCTACTAATTTGCTTGTTTTGAGTGTAATTTGGATCATACCGAGAATTTGGAGGTCGGTAAATGCGAATTTACCAATTACAAGTAGACTGAAAAACATACATTTTGCGGCAAACATTCTAAAGCAAACCCGACCCCTTTGTTCTTTATCACTCGACTTTAAGAACGATTTTGAGACTGCTCTATTTCTCTCTCTATGCTGAAACATTGTATTAAATATGCACGTCGATACAGCTATTTCAAATGGATTTTGTCTTAGGAAGTCTGCTAAGTGTGTATAATTCTTGTTCGTTGTAATTTTACAATTCATATGATTCTCTGACGAGTGATCTTAGCTATACCAAAATAATTGACAACTCTCCCGAGACACCAGCCTTATTCTGTTAGTGTTCTGTTAGTTATGGCAGTTTCTGTAGCAATACTTACATGTAGCCTATTTTGTGCTATTATTTTACATTTGGCAAAGCAAGATTGACGTGAAAAATCAATAAACTTCATTAATGAATTAATGTCATCATGTACTGTTATAACTGTCAAATGCAAAAGGTAATACAGGTACGAAGTACAATTTACAATGAAGCAATTAAACCGTACGGATTTATCTGTCGTCAACTGTACTTTTAAATTGAAGAAATAGACTATTGATTTTGATTTTGATAATGCTAAAGGTCGCCTAAAAATGTTGAGGTGAAAAGTAATTTATTATTAGCAGTTGCGACTTATAAGAGTTAGGAAACAAATTCTTTTTTGAACAAAGATTAATTAAGAAATACTACTTATTTTATATTTCCACATAAACTAATTAGTTTTAGGCCGTTTTGCACCTGCAGAAATTATATATTTCTGCTATTATACATAATTAGTTATTGCACTTATTTTCTTTTAGAAATTTATGAACGAAATTAATATATTAAATTGTAATTTAAATATTTTTACCACATTCCTGTAGTGTTCTTAATTCACTTTCCTGATACAAAACACTTACGGTTAATATAGTACAGTTAATCAAAAATTCTGTTAATTAGCATGAATAAAATGACACCTTTGTTTTGTTTCAAGACATACATTTAACTTTGAGTACCTTGAATAATTAGTACCTTTTTAAATGCTGTAGGAGGCAGTTGTGATGCAGATCGATTTGACTCTTTTGTTAAATTGACTCTGAATTCGTTAAGAGTTCTAATGCTCTTATTTTTATTTTTGTATAGATATAATACATAGGACTAGCTTAATTGAATGCCTTGGTCTTCTGGTAAAAATGGAAGATTTTCGAGGCCGCTCAAATTATTAATATTTTTGTATAAAATGTCAAACGCTGTTCTTTAACCTATTTTATATATTGCACAAGTGGTGTCACATCGAGTTAAACAATGAATAGTTAATAATTTTTTACAAATTTCTTCTCCCAAATTAGTGACAATATTGTTTATGGATAAAAAATATTTGTTTCTGCTTTGTCCAAACTGAAGGAAAACATTACAGTTTGACATTTCTGGCGTTACAGAATAATAATAAATAAGTAAAAGTCAAACATCGGTGTCAACTGATTTTACAAGAATAGTATTACATAAATTTAATTCTGCCAAAACATGAAGTATTATTCTTGTATCAGCTTCCTCTTGGTTGCTACTTAAGTAATCAATTTTTGTCGGTACTTTGCTTTTAGTAACTAGGTAACAAAGTTCTGAATTTTCAAAACCTCCTGCTATTATGACAGTTTCGTCATGATTGAGCAAATTTGCCATTTTGTTTAAAAAATAGTTAGTCAGAAATATTAATAATGATTGTTTCTTTGATGACGACCGAATAAAAAAATTCTGGCACTTTTCTGGGACTCAGAGATTTTAAATTCTGCACTGAAATCTTCACGTTTAGATCTTTCAGCACTTTTTAAAGAACTACTTCTATACGTATCAAAAACAACAGTTATTCGTTTTAAATTATATTTTCTTCCTTCCCTTAAAATTTTGTCTGTAAAGACATTTCCGAATTCGTTAAATGTTTCAAATGTTGTAGGTTGTAATTCCTGAACTGCAACCATGCCATCAATAATATAAGAGTCCACATTTGGACAATCGACAGTAGGAGTAGAGATAACTAAACAACGTACACTTATACTACCAAATTATAAAATTATTTAAATAAAATTTATCAAGTTTCAAAGAAATTGCAATTATTAAATAACACGCCTGAACAGGGATATAATGCCGTCAAAACAAACCGACTAAAAAAGACCGGCAGCGCTCTAGCAGAGCGCGGGGAGCAATCAGCGCTAAGAGATCTTATTGAGATGGAATAATACCACGATATAATAAACAGAAGGTATGATATCTAGACGGTTTCAATTGCGTCCGGTTCGCGCGGTGACGTCAGTGCCTGCGTAGATTTTTAAATTGTTTATGGAGATGCATGTCGTTTCTATCGTTTAGACATTATATTACCATTTTTTTTAATTAAAAATGTTTTTCTAATGAAACAATATATAACTCACTAAAATAAAAAACTTATGTAGTTATATATTTATTTAATAAAAATACAAAAAACACGCTACAAGAAGAGTTAAGATTGTATAAAATTCGACAGTATCTAATGCTATACAGTTATTTTGTTATACGTTTTTATGTTTAGTTCGATTTAAAACTAAAAAATGCTATAATATCTGTGTCTGTGCAGGGACGTAACTAAGTGCCCATTGAGAGGAAGAGGATACGTTAATGACATATTAGAGAACTGGTCTTGGCCCATTTCAATCTCAGCTAATTTTAAATCTTTCATATAACGGATAAAGATCTTAAGCACGTAACTGAAGATACCGGCAATATTATCAGTACAAATATCACAAGTGCATAAAGATATCTGAAAATTTGTAAAAACTTTTTTGGCAACCAATTTTTTTATAAAAGCGTTAGTGCTTATCGACTGAAAAAATCACGAGCGAGCGCCCGTAGGGCGATGTATTTTTTCTGGTGATATGCACGAATGCTTTTGTTCATTAAATTTTGTTGCACTAGTGATTTTTTGATAAAGAATATCGCAAGTGGAAATTGAATTTTAAACTAATTTGGATTATTTTATTTACGCCATAATATAACACAACTAACAAAATAATTTGTCAGCTAAATTATAGCGGCAATTTACGAAAAAAGAACACAGAAATCTGCAAACACTTTTAAACATCAACTTAAAATGCACTGAAATCATATGGCCAAAGGTCAATGACAGCCGGCGCTAATCACGTGATGACGTAGCAGAGCCAGGAGGGAATGTGCGATATCTTACCTTCGGTTTATTATATCATGGGATAATACTATGTGAAACTGAAAGACAAGTATTAGCGGGAAATATGTAGACCGTGATTCTTACTTTGCGGTCTCACTTACTTTAACTATCTAAATAAACGGTTTTCCTTCATCTAACTTTAGCCGACAAAACTTTGCTTTCAGAAATAATAGCAAAAAATTATTCTTGGAACTTCTTGGGTCGGTTTTGCTTTGTTGGTGTAATAAAAATAAGGTTAGGTGTTTAACTAATCGTAACTTGTTAAGAAAGGCGTCGGGAATATATTATATTTGAGACAAACTCGCATTTAAGCGGGGCCTCGAAATTTTATTTAAATTCATCTAGATGCACTGTGGGCTCATATAATCAGATTAAATACTAGAGATATTTTAGGGTGTTTAGGAGCAGGTTTCCCAGACAGACATAATTCCTTTGTAATCAGAATTAATTCTTAAAAGCCTTTGTTTTTGCCGTAAAAAAATCATTAGAGACGCGGGATACGTTTCATAAAACATTTTTGCGTGCTAAAATATTGCTATTTCTTTTTCACCCTGTATAATAAAATAATGAGCATATTTTTATAAGCATATTTTTTTAAGTCTGAAGAATTAAGAAAAAATTGCGTGCATGTATTTGTTACCAAAAAAACCGGAAAACCATTTGCTGCATTGACGTAAGTTACGGGTTTTATTTAATATTAGAGATTTCACTCGCGACGTTCGTTTGAGCCATACCGAGATTGCTTCGATGCATCGATACATTTCATTTCCTGCATTTTTAGACTTGCATTTCCGCCTAAAACGCCTTGAACTTCGAGATGTTTGGCATTTGAAGTATGTGTACTTTGAACAGAACGAGATGGATTTACTAAAACTGATTTTGCTCTCGGAATGTGTCAAGTAGCGTTGTTGTTAAACTTCGTGTGAATTTAATCTCCTATGGATATGTTTAATAACCTGAATATATTTCATTAAAAATTAAACTTTTAAATTGTTGTTTATAGTTTAGAAGTAAATATCTTATTGAATTTTTTAAACAGATACGCCCTATTATACATTGTTGGAAAGCTTATATCATATAGATTTTACAACAACTGAATTTTTTTGATTCTATATTGATAGAAGTGTGGAGAAAAAACTTAAACTTTAAGTTTGACCAAATCTTTTAGCAGTTACGTACGTTTCCCCACGCCTCAAATATTATGTAAATTTGTAGCTCAGTAATACATTACTCACATTAAAAACAAAACAGTTCCGAAGTTATTCGGGAAAATATGACAAGTCGTGACCCCAAAAAAATCTAAAATTCCAAGTTCACGTCCTACGATTTCTATTTTTTTTTTGGTAATATAAAAATCAATAGTATCAGTCAATCATCAATAAAGTAACAATTTGTACCAATTGAATTAAAATGTATTTTTCCAAAAAATTAAAATTTCGTTTTTGTTTAGTTTAACTGGCACAAATATTAATAAACTGTTTTTCATAAGCTAGCGAATGACACTTAAACCTTACAACTTTGAACTTATTTCCTATCTATTATAATAAAACCGACAGAGCTTGTCACAATATCAGGAACTACCCTGTACGCACAGTTGGCTACACATTAGAAAATACTGTGTTCCTGTGGTAAATCTGAATTAATGTGCATCCTATATAGTCTATTAGTTTCATCTTATTTTTTTACAGCGGCTACAAACTGAGAAGGGTTTAAAGGGGAAAGGATCTCATTAATCAATATTAGTCATTAAGATGTATGTATCTATCAGCTGAATGCTCATCATTAGTAGAATATAACAACCTTAACAAGCAGATCCCTGAGTAGTAATATTAATTGGGGACTAGTTTTTAAATTGTTGTTACTCTTGGAAATTGACTGATTTTTTTATATGGTGTAGCTCTTGGTCTTTTAAGCAAAAGATACCCAATTTTAGGTTACGACTAACGTTTACATATTGTGTATCAAAAACTGCCCATATCCCAGATAAAATACACCGACCAGCATGAAAAACGGGTCGCTTAAAATTTGAGTCCAATTAAAAGTTCTACAACGTTTTCCGTTATAGAACCGATTTAAATATTCTTTTCGGCAAAACGTAGGAAAATTGGTCTTTTTATACTCATTTGTCGAGGTGTATTAAAAGATCATATTATACCGCGGGAGACAAAAGTGTGTTTTTTAGGTATAAGTTTGAATCATTCTGTGGAGTTGTTAGGTGGTGCAGAAATGATGAAATGTCACTTGTCATCAAGCTATATTTATTCTGAGTATTTTGTTTTTTTATTTATCTCATTAGCACTTTTCCTTTGGTAGATAAATGCTTTTGATCAAAAAACAAGAGTTCTAACCACACTACACCACAACTTGTTACGTTCTCGACGCGCGTTTCGCTAACCAAGTTAGCATCATCAGTAGATGATATAAACTAAAGTAACTTATCCTAACCGAGACTATTTATAGGTAAATGTGGTCACACTTGGTTGCACCCGACTGTACCGTTGTCAATTAAGCAATAGAGGGAACTATAGGGAATAGGCCTTTTGTTTTTATTTAGTGTTTTCTTCAATAATCTATTATTAGATACATTTTTAATTAACTTAAGATTATTCATTCCTATTTGGTGATTGTTTTCCAAAGCATGTTGGGCAACGCTTGACTTTTCTGTTATTTTAAATGTGCCATGTGTTCTTTCTTTAAAACGAATGTTTATAGAGCGTTTAAGTTTGCCCAACATATTTTAGATCGCAGTCACTACAGCTTATTTCATAGATGCCACTCTTCTCCTCAAGTCGACTTTTTCTTTAGAGTTTCCAAGGAGATTTTTCAAACTGTTCTCCGTTTTGTAGGCTACTCTAAAACCTACGTTTTTAAATACTTTTTTTAGTAGTATATCTGGGATCATATAGGATTACTATGAACTTATTGGGAGCCTCAGGTGCTTGAATAGTGGTGGCATCTTTTAACATTTTTTTTATACGTATGTCTATTTACTAATTTATGTACAAAATTATCATTATATCTATTACTTTGAGCTATAATTTTGATGATAACTAATCTGTTAGTTAAGAAATGAAATGCCATTTTGTGTTGACGGCAGTGAAATGAGTCGGATCTTATATACCTATCAGTATTAGTAAGTTTCCTATAAATATCAAATTCTAATTTATAGTTATTTCTAATATCTAACGTGAAAAAGATATTTATTGTTTAATGTTTCTAAGAGAGTGACAAATTTTCTGTTTTGGTATCAAAAATAGCAAATACACACACTCTTGAGTTCTTTTTTGAATTGGGTTTCTAATCTACCCATAAACAAATTTGCAAGGAACGGACTTAAAATGCTCCTGAGTAAAACACTACAAATTTTAAGAAACTAACTTTTAATAACAAACAACACAAACATTTTGTTCCTCAAAAAGAAAAAAACATTTTGAATTCAATTTAAAAACGGGTACTGCCTCCTCCTGCTTGAATTACAGCATTCATTCTTCTTGGTATGCCTTGTGTGGATTATTTTTTCTTAAGGAGATTGTTCTAAAAGCGCACGTCATAGTGTGTCCAGGGTTGTAGGAGCAAGTGCCAGGTTTCGTATCATTCGGCCGAGCATGTCCCACATATGCTCAATCCGGGTTGTGTGGGCCCAGTCCATTTATGGGATGTTTACGTCAATCAGATATTCTCTTACTATACGAGCATTATGGGGTCGCATTATCGTGTATCAAAATGAAGCTATTTCCGACTTACCCTTCGAATGGAACTTCATACATCATCTAATATTTCTTGAATATATTCCCTGGGAACAACATCCAAGTCGGTACGTGCATGTAATGAAACTCCTGCTCACGCCATTACTGGATCTCTTTGAAACCTACCGCCGTAGTCTTTCCCTACCATCTGGAGATCTTCGTCGGTAAACAATAATTGTCCCCAGTCATTTTCTGTCCAACTTTCATGATCTGCTGAGCTAACCGATATTCCCTGATTAGTTCTGGTCCTGTAATGGGTTTCTTCGATTCAAGAGCTGCTTCATTTATTTTTTTACGTAGTGGTTCTCTATTTACAGTTCTTACATGTTCTAATGGGTCCCTTATTTATACTACAGGTAAAGGGCAATTATTTAACGATAAGGTCACCTCTTGATTAGAAGTTCTCCTTCGGGAACCTGTTCCGGGACGTCTGGTATATGAACTTGTCTCTCTGAAGCGAGCGTAAACACGTTTTACTGTGCATTGCGGAATCCTAAGTCTATCGGAAACAGCGTTGATTTCTACCATCTTCAATTAAAGCGGCAATTGCCGACACAGTTTCTGAAGTAACAGACATTTTGTATTCCTAGATTACTGACATCAAATAATAACTAGAGCTTTTGAGTGGCATTTTCAAAAATCAAAATTCCATAGCTGTCCTGGTCATAGTTTACACAAAGATGCAAACCATAACTTTACGTAGAATATCAAATACTGTTTAATTTGTAGTGTTTTACTTAAAAGCGTTTAACTACCAAAGGAAAAGACCTATTGAGATAAATTTAAAATAAAAAAAAATACTTAGAATAAGTATGGCTTGACGACAAGTAACATTGCATAATTTCTGCACTACTCCATTGTGTGATTCTATCACTTTTGCTTTCCACAGTATAATATGATGCTAAAAAGACATTGACATTTTATTAAAAAATACTATTTTAATTAAATTTTGCCGAAAAGAATATTCAAATCGGTTTATAACAAAACAAGTTATAGAACTTTCAATTTGACTCAAATTTTAAGTGACCCGTTTTTCATGTCGGCCAGTGTACAGGGTATCCCATTTTAGGCACTTTGGCTTTTACCCTGTATATTATTCTTTTTTCTTTGGTATTATTTTTCGAGAAAAAATTGACAAATCCAAATTTTACTTTGATCAATTAAAAATCGTTTTAAAAAAATCCGTGATGGGGCTCTACTGGTTCCGATGTATTTATTGAATATGATGCTGATTGTTCTTAAATGATGAGTTAATTGTTATATTCTTTTAAACTAAAATGTACGTGAAAACCTACTAAAAGAGAGGTTGAAAATAATGACATTGGTACCTATTCACGCCTACAAACAAGATTTATCATCGGATAAATATCTGCCTTATGCCCATTGTTAAAACAATTTTTTTGGGATGAGGTTCACGCAAGGAATAAACCAATATTATTTCATATCCTTGTTTTTTTTTTCGTGTTTTTTTTAATTCAAACGTTTCGGCTATTTTTTAGCCTTTATCAATGATCTTGTGTACACTAAAATAACGAATAAAAATATGAACAAGTGGTAAGAATCATGGACTAACATTATTTCAAATATGATATTATTAACTACAAAGAGGAAATATACAATTTTTTTTAATTACTTACCTAAGGCAGAAATCATTTCACGGCAAATTACAAATTTTGAGTAAAAAATATAAAACGAAATACATTGTTTAGACACAAACAGACAACAACAACATACACTCCAGGTAGATTAAAATTAATTTAGTAGATCTAATTAAAGAATGGGAAAAAAAATACATATCTCCAACGACTGCCAAGAATCTTATTATACACAACACACTACCAAAATTACATAAAAAAAGTAATTCCAATGCGACCTATTGTTTCGTGCATACAGTCACCTTTTAGTAATTTCTCAAAATTTCTGAAGAACATAATTAGCAAAATAATTAATAATACTGATTCGTAGGTTAAAGGGTCCTGGCAATTCAAAAAAAAGCTTAATATCAATAAACGTGCCAAACGATTACAATATATTTTCATTGGATGTCGTATCTCTTTACACTAATATCGCAGTCGACTTGGCACATATTTGACATATTTTTACTATAATGATAAATTTTAAAGGCAAATTTACGGTTCTGCTATTGGATCTGCCATTTCGAGTTGTATAGCTCAACTGGTTCTTGAACACTTGGAGGACCAAGTTATTACCAAATTAAATTTTTAATTTCCTTTTTTCTAGAGATACGTCGATGATTATTTGACAGCCATCCCAATAGAGCAAGAAAATTATATTTTATCATGCTTTCACAGCTACCATGAGGAAATAATCAAATAAGCTTTCTTGATATAACTCTCCACCATAAAGATAAATAATTCAAACTGAGTGGTATACAAAACCAACCCGGTCAGGTAGATATTTAAATTATTTCTCACAGCATGTTTTGTCCCAAAAAAAAATGTAGTAATTGGTTTAGCTGACAGAGCTGTTCAATTATCCGATCAAAACTATCGAAAAAATGCCATAAAAAAAGCAAAAAAGATTCTAACGCAAAACAGCTATCCAAAAAAAAATAATTAACTCAATTTTTAATTCTAGGATCAAAATTATAATAACAAAACACATAAAATACGAAATATTGACGAAAACAAATATCAATAGTTAATACCTAGAAAACAGAATAAACGGCCATAAGTACGACAAGAAAAATCAAACCGTTTTGACAAAACACGAAGCTCAAAATAATCATAAATTTAATTACAAACAAACTCGCGTATTAAAAACGGAACAACATAAAGAAAAGAGGGATATTTTAGAAATGATCTTTATAAAAAAGAACTCAAAAGCAGATATTCAAAACTTAAGTAAAATTTACAATAATATACTGTAAGTATATTAACGTAAAAGAAAAATAGTGAGGACTGCGGGAAAATTAAACAACGAGGGTGTTTCGAAAATTTTATATATAACAACTAATAAGTTTCAATTCCTTCACCCAACTGTTTGCCCTTCCTAATATTAATGTTTCTGTCAAGGTCATCGAATTTTGTGTTCCTGGACGGAATAATCATTCTAAAAAATTAATTTTAACCTACATGGAGGGTATGTTGTTGTTGTCTGTGTCTAAGCAATGTATTTCGTTTTATATTTTTCACTCAAAATTTGTGATTTGATGAGAAATGATTTCTGTCTTAGGTAAGTAATTTAAAAAAAATTGTATATTTCCTCTTTGTAGTTAATAATATCATATTTCAAATAATGTTAGTCCATGATTCTTACCACTTTTTTATATTTTTATTCATTTTTAGTGTACACAAGATAACTGATAATGGCTAAAAAATAACCGAAACGTTTGAATTTTAAAAAAAAACACAAAAAATAAAGGGATATGAAATAAGTTTGTTTTATTCCTTGCAAGAAAATTGTTTTTCAAAAAATATATATATATATAAAAAAAAGGATCAAGAAACATTCTATAAATATATATATATATATATATATATATATATATATATATATATATATATATATATATAACGAAATTAGAATTTTTAACACATCTAAAACATTTTCCCTTTAAGTCCCTATACTATAAATTGGCCCTTCCACGCTCTGTGAATTGCTTATCCTCTTGAACGTTTTTTTTTGGTGGATACTTTCGAGTTAACATCCATTTTAAAGTAAAATAAGCTAAGCGTGGAAGGTAAAGTCCAATTAAATTAAAGCCTTTAATCCGAGCGTCAAACAGATTACAAATAATCTTGTTCGTTGGCAAACTGTATAGACATTTTGTAGCCCGTGCATACGGGGTAATATTTTGATAGTCCTGCCTCTCTTAAGCTAAATGAATGCTTGATCAAAATTATAAAAGTTAGTAGAATTTTAATTAGAAGCGATAATAGTAATCTCTCTTGTCTAGGATGTGTGGGCAGGTCATTCTATAGATTAAAAATAATTTGTAGTTGTTAGTTACCTTTTTTTATATTTAACGAATCAGAACTAGGTTAAACTTAAACGTAGGTAGGTATATATATATATATATATATATATATATATATATATATATATATATATATATATATATATATATATATATATATATATATATATATATATATATATATATATATATATATATATATATATATATATATATATATATATATATATATATATATATATATATATATATATATATATATATATATATATATATATATATATATACCACCGACTATATATATATATATATATATATATATAGTCGGTGTCCCAAAATTATATAATATAAAACGCAACTATGATATTCATAAAACTATGGTTGACAAGTATACAAGCATGGTCAGAAACGAAAAGTTAAATAAGTTAAAATCACGCTTGAAAGATCAGCAACTTATGTTTACACGTCCAAAGCAAGAAAGTGAATTTGTCCTTCGAGCGAGCTACGTACTGTCGAAATTGATCGCGAAACACTCAAAACCATTTGTTTAAAGTAAATTTATAAAAGAGTGCCTTGTAAAGGCCGCGGAAATTGTCCCGGGAGCGTGAAATCATTTAAAAATGTATCCTTGTCCTGGAATACTGTCGCTGAAAGAGTTACTGAGTTGGCTGCCAATATAAGTGATCAGTTAAAAACAAAATCAGACTCTTTCATTGCATTTTCTATTGCCTGTGACGAAAGTACGGATGTGTGTGGTGTGGCGCAACTCGCTGTTTTTTTTCATGTGGTTGATACAGATATCATTGTGTATGAAGAATTACTGGAATTAGTACCATTGCATGATACTACAACTAGGAAGGATATTTTCAATGCTGTTTAGGGACTGCAAAAGTACAATTTAGATTTGTCAAAACTGTGTTCCGTTGCAACAGACGGAGCTCCTTTAATGACTGGAGTAAAAAATGGCTTCGTTAAAATATTACAGACAAAGATCAGAGAAACGGGCAGTGACAAACCAGATTTTCATCCACCAAGAAGTTTTATGCTCAAAAGTGATCAAGTTGGAAAGTGTTTTAAAGTCAGTGAAAATATTATAAACTTCATAACGAGGCCTTAATCAGCGAAAGTTCTCTGCATTTTTACATGATTTAGAAAGTGAGAACACTGGTTTACCATATTATGCAGAGGTGCGATGGCTTTCGTATTCTATGGTACTCGACCGGTTTTGGAAACTCAAAGAAGATATACGCGTTTTCATGGAAACAAAAGGAGGAGATGTCAGCTTATTATGCGATGTACCTTTTTTACAAGATCTTTCATTTATGGTAGATATCACAAAACACTTGTCGGACTTAAATATGAAATTTCAAGGACATCGTCAAGTTATTACAGATATGCATGATCATGTGAAAGCTTTCAGGTGTAAGATGATGTTGTGGGAAAAACTGTTAGCAGAGGATAATCTGTCACATTTTTTGACTTGTAAGGCATATCAGGAAAGCACAAGTGTCCCAATATCATACAAAATATATTCAGAGAAAATAAGAAGCCTTCTGGCAGAATTTGAGAAGCGTTTTCAGGATTTTAAGACCCAAGAAAACAATTTTTCTCTATTTACTGGTCTTTTCACTATCGATATTGATAAAGTTCCCCCTCACTTGCAAATGGAAGTAATTGAGATTCAGTGTCAGACCCATTTGACAAAAATTTGATAGTGTTGGTACATTCGAATTTTATAAGTACTTGCCTGTTCAATACCAAGAAATGAGAAAATGTGCCTGTAAATTCCTGTCAATGTTTGGAAGTACCTATAAGTGTGAACAACTATTTTCTTTGATGAAAGGAAACAAATCTCCCGCAAGATGGCGATTGACGGACGCACACTTGGACGCAGTTTTGAAAATTATTTCCGCCGATAAATTCGCGCCACAAATAGACAACTTAATTAAAGATAAAAAATGTCAAATATCTGGCAAAAGAATTTAATGTTTGTAGTTTTTTGTAATGTCCTTTTTATTGGAAATTTAATAAACACTTACTTGTCCTATAATAGTACTTTTTCTCAAGATTTTCAGTGGTTTATCTTCTTTAAGATAAGGTTTTGCGGCCCACCTAGTCGATGGTCTTCATGCTTTTGGCCCACCTTTGACTTTGAGTTTGACATGGCTGGTGTAGAGGAACGCGAATGAGAGATACGCTGAAAACAATATAAGCTCTTGCATTCGTTTAATGATTATGGCGTTGCAATAGCTGGGGGATTATGCTTAACAGAAGTACTTTTTTTAACGCAAGCAATGTCTTATACAAATTGAAATCGCCAAAAAGGTATGGCCTAGCCTCCAGATGGTAACCCTATAGAGCATGTTTGGTGGCGTCTTAAATTTGCGTTAATTCAAAGAGATGAAGAGCTTTTAACTAATTAATATATTTTTTTAAAAACCTGTTTTTTATGTTCTAGGAACATTGTGTGATTTGTCATTATTTTTTGAGCATAATGGGACTTAACTGATTACACTGTATTTACCAAATATAATGCTGATTATTCTGGAATCCTGAATTAATTGTAAGCGTAATAAAATCTGGCTAAAATGATTTCTAAAGCATTTGTATCTATCCACGTTTGCAAACAAAGTTCACACCGGATAAATATTTATGTTATGTCATTTTAAAAGGATGAAGAATAATATAAACTGCAAGTTAATAGCGAATTCTTGTATATAGGGTGTCCCAAAAGTGATGGATCAAATTAAAGTAGAAGGTAGGGGGGTTTATTTCTAACAAAAAAAGTCCTATAGACATATGTCTGATGCCTTACCGTTTCCGAGTTATAGCTATTTTTGTAATTTTTATGATATTCTCACACTTCATCACAAATTTTTTGTTTCAAAAATTATCTGTTAATTTTTTTTCTCACATAAATTTTTAATAGCATTCCTATTAAGGCTTCTTTATTGTGCAGAGCACTTTTTTATTTTGCTCGCTAATTACACAACCTACTGCCATTTTAAAGCACATTTTTGGGATTTTAATGGAAAAACATTAATTTTTGTAGTAATTTTTCTAAAAAAATAATCAATTGAAAAGGTGTCCCATAACATAAAAAACTACGGTCAGGAATTCTGTTTTAAATAGTGTACTTTTTAAAAATAATCAAACAATTGTTATTGCTGAAATTTGTTAAACATAATTGTAATGTCAAAAAACTGAATTAAATGAATACATTTAATATTTATTTATATCAGAGAAATAAGTAATGAGTAAGTTTATTAGCCTAAACATTCTTCAAACTCGATGGGTCAAATGTTTATTTGCCAATTGAATTATCTGTTTATCAGCTTAGTTAAATTCTGCAAATACCGAGGAAAATACCTACAGTTTTTATTTTACCAAAATTCCATTGCCTTTAAGAGTATTTAAGTCGTGTATTGACAAGTGTTCAGTTCTAACAAGATTAACAAAATGCCTTTTACCTCGCAAGAATATGCAGAAATGCATTTTGTTTATGGATTGTGTAATGGACGTGCTCGACGTGCTGCGAGACTTTATCGTCAACGTTACCCGAACCGACAACACTATCCCGATTATCGTGTTTTTATTCGGGTACATAATGCATATGTTGCTGGAAGGTTACCTGGAGTCCCAATAGAACGTATAGGAAGGCCAAGGCAATATGACGATGATGTGGAAGACTAATTCAATTAGAAGAAGATCCTTCAAGAGGTATTCGTGGCATTGCAAGAACTATGGGAATACCACGATCAACAATCCATCGCATATTAAGACAAAATCAAATGCATCCATTCCATTTTCAACGAGTGCAAGCCTTATTACCTGCAGACTACCCATTAAGAGTACGATTTTGTAGAGAAATGTTGCAGCGAACCAGAAACGATTATAATTCTTTCCAACACATTTTATGGACAGATGAATGCAGTTTTAGCCGAATTGGAATTTTTAACATTCATAATTTACATTACTGGGCAATGGAGAATCCAAGAGCGATTAGAGCTGATCGATTTCAACATCAGTTTTGTACGGCACTTTGATAGGCCCATTTGAAATACCCAGAAGACTGAATGGAGCAAATTACCTTAATTTTTTACAAGACGATGTAAACATCTTATTGGAGGATATTCCGATTGCTATACGTGCGAATATGTGGTTTCAACTTGATGGGGCTCCCCCTCATTTTGCTCGCAATGTGAGACAGTTTCTTGACCAAACATTTCCCAACAGGTGGATAGGGCGAGGAGGAAGAATAAGATGGCCACCACGTTCGCCGGACTTAAATCCGTTGGATTTTTTTTTGTGGGGATACTTCAAGGAACAGGTTTATTCGCATGAAATCCATAACGAAGATGAACTTCGTGAAAGAATAGGAGTAGTGGCACAGCAAATTCGTAACAATGTTCCCGCTTTAAGGCGTATAAAACGAAATTTTATACGTCGATGCAGATTGTGTATTAGAGTCAATGGGGGACATTTTCAACACCTTTTGTAACCTAATTATTGTAAGTTTTTTTATGTAAATAATTACGTTATAAATAAACATACTCATTACTATCACATTGTCTTATTATTTCTCCGATATTAATCAATATTATGTATTTATTTAAATTCACTTTTTTGACATTACAATTATGTTTAACAAATTTCAGCAATAACAATTGTTTGATTATTTTTAAAAAGTACACTATTTAAAACAGAATTCCTGACCGTAGTTTTTTATGTTATGGGACACCTTTTCAATTGATTATTTTTTTAGAAAAATTACTACAAAAATTAATGTTTTTCCATTAAAATCCCAAAAATGTGCTTTAAAATGGCAGTAGGTTGTGTAATTAGCGAGCAAAATAAAAAGGTGCTCTGCACAATAAAGAAGCCTTAATAGGAATGCTATTAAAAATTTATGTGAGAAAAAAAATTAACAGATAATTTTTGAAACAAAAAATTTGTGATGAAGTGTGAGAATATCATAAAAATTGCAAAAATAGCTATAACTCGGAAACGGTAAGGAATCAGACATATGTCTATAGGACTTTTTTTGTTAGAAATAAACCCCCCTACCTCCTACTTTAATTTGATCCATCACTTTTGGGACACCCTGTATAAAACTCACCTTATTAGTAATGAATCTGAAATAAATCGACATCTTAAACAAAATATTTCCGAACAATTTCACTTCGTAAATGTTTTATCAAACCGTCTTTTTATACTTTTTTTTTATTTAACCAATTATAAATTATTTTAAGGTGGCACAGGAAAACGATTTGTAATTCCCAATAGATTCTTAAAATTCTAAAAACATAACGACAATACTGTTTCAACACAATAACACTCGCACTTTTTTCTTTTCTCTTATTCCGCAAAATACTTTTCCACTAAATCTATTTTCTATATCCTTGGCAAACCTTAAATCAATTTTCTTATATATTGGTCCCCAATTTTCGCAGATTGTTTGCGGTATATGATTGGATTTATAAAAGTGTCATCTCGGTTTCGATATGGGAATTGCAACGGAGAAAGGTAAGCCTTGAGTGCCATTAAACTTAGCGTCCCGCTTTTTCTGCCGAAGCCCTGAACAAACACTTGGGGAAACTGGAAATACTAAAAATAACGATATATTCGACAAATAACCGTAATTGGAACTTCTTGTGAAATTAATTTTATTAATGTGGATTGTTTTTCCTTCTGTTTATTTGAAGGATGGTAGTGGGCAACTTCGCGGCAGAGATAAAATAAATTGTTAAGTTAATCGTTTCAATGTATCTCTAATTCATTGGCCGACAAGATTTTTCTAAAACAGGCCAGCTCGTTATTTTCACAATGGAAATACCCTCCCAATTGTTGTTTATTCGGAAAGCCCTAATACGTACCATTTTTTAATAGCCTAATTAGAACCTTTTATATTGGCAGGTAAACAATTTTATTGTGGGGCGGCTAAAATGGGTCCATTTTACAACGGAAAAATTACCTAGACTGGGTCGTTTACAACATTAGACATAAAATAAACGTTAAACATGACTCTTCTGTTGAGTTTCGAATTGAGTGTTTCTCTGAGTATCGATAAGCAAGTGTATGTGAAGACGAGAATGTCGCGTCAAACGCGCCGAAGTTGCAAAATTTCTCCTGAAAAATTTTGTTATATTTGTGGAGAGTTTCTGGTGAAATCACAAGCCAGGCCATTTTCCGAAAATGTAAAAAAAGCCGAGTTTAAAAATCTTGGTGTGTTAATTGGGGATCCAGATAAGCGATGGGCTCCCCATGTGTGCTGTGTTAGTTGTAGTGTGTCATTGGTGCAGTGGATGAAGGGAAAGAGAAAAAGTATGCCTTTTGCAGTTCCAATGGTATGGCGAGAACCCACCAATCATTCTGATGATTGTTATTTTTGCCTGACAAAGACTGAAGGTTATTCCAAAAAGGGAAAGCACAAGATAGAATATCCAAATTTGCAATCTGCCGTACGACCTGTTCCTCATAATGCAAATTTGCCAGTGCTGATTGCGCCTTTAAATTGGCAAGCTATTGGCTTGGGAGATAATGGAGATAACGCATCATCAGGTAGCTCAGAAGAACAGTGTACCGATCCCACTTTTACCACAGGTCCCAGTTCCGGCAAGCCACATTTGATTGTTCAAAGTAAATTAAATAATTTGGGGTTATCCAAGCAACAGTCAGAACTTCTGGGTTCCCGTTTAAAGGAATGGAACCTATTGGCCAAAAAAAAAATCACGAATTTCAGAAAAAGAAATGCTATGTTTTCTGAATTCTACAGTATGGAAAATTCGTTGTGCGCGTGTACTGATATAAACAATTTAATGCAGGAACTTAATATTGAACATTCTCCCCGTGAGTGGCGCTTATTCAGTCTCATCTAAATATAGCCTAAAAGCTGTGTTATTCCATAATGGAAATTTAAAATCCTCTATACCAGTTGCCCATTCAGTTGCAATGAAAGAAAGTTATGAAAATATGCGCACGATTTTGGATAAAATAAACCTACAATAAGTATAAATGGCATATATATGTGGGGACTTAAAAGTTATAGCGATTTTAGTGGGACTTCAGGGAGGATTTACAAAATATTGCTGTTTTCTTTGTTTATTGGACAGTCGTGCAATAAATCAGCATTAAGTAACAAAAATTTGGCCAGAAAAAAGCGAATTTCAACCGGGATCTCAAAATGTTAAATTTATATCTCTTGTTGATCCCAAAAATGTCCTTTTGCCTCCTCTTCACATTAAACTTTGGCTGATGAAAAACTTTGTGAAGGCTTTGAATAAAGATGGTGATGGATTTAAATACCTAAGATAAGTCTTTCCCTAGTTAAGTGATGCCAAATTAAAAGAAGGCATTTTTATTGGACCACAAATCAGAAAATTGCTGGACGATGTCAATTTTACGAAAAAGCTTACCAGGCAGGAACTCAGAGCATGGAATGTATTTGTTATTGTAGAAGAGGATTTTTAGGCAACAATATAGGTGAAAATTATGAACAATTAGTTAAAGAACTCTTAGATGCCTATAAAGCGCTTGGTGCCAGAATGTCATTAAAAATTCCCTTCCTCCATTCCTATCTGTCATTTTTTCCTAAAAATTTGGGAGCTGTTAGTGACGAGAAAGGTTTCACCAAGATATCAGAACAATGGAAAGACGATGGGATCCAGCCATCATGGGTGACTACTGTTGGCTTTGAAGAGAGAAGAAAGGACACCTCATAAACGGAAAAAATAAAGTTTCATTAGTGTTTTGAGTTAATATTTTTCTCGTTTGCTTTCCTCTTAGATGTATGATGGTATGTTTAATAGACGAAAACTGTAAACATAATCAATAAACAGGGTTAAGAATTTTCTGAAATCATTTTTTCTATAGATATTAAGTATCGTAACATTCGATATAGTTCTACAACTCTAAACTCTACGTGCTACAACTTTCTATTTATCATTTTCGTATTTGGATAAATCCATTCTATTAGATTATGCTGTTCTGATTTGTGTTACAACAAAAAAATTTTTTTTGTCGGCCAGTGTATTGCCCTTACCATTTGATAAATAGTTAAAAACACCTCTTCTTTTCGCCTTAATGCAAATTTGAGTCTCGACCAAACATATTTATGGAGAAGTGCATTATGGGCAAATTAAAATGATACCTTCGCTGGAATAAATTTGGAGTATAAGAAACAGGTCGTGGTAAGTGGCTGATGTAATTTGGTTAGTGAAATAAAGAGTTCTCTCTTTAAAGTAACTAAAAATTACACCTATACTTTTTTAATTTTTATATTTAATCATGGTATCCCTTCGATGGTTTCCATTCTTTATACTTGCTTACTTTTAGAATTGCCTACATCGAGCGAAGTATACTCCGCTGAGGCCAAGACACCAACAGCTCTGCCAAGAAGAAGCAAGAAAGCACATTCAATAGAACTTGAATGGCTGGAACAAAAGTAGTTTGTAGACGAATCAAAAGTTAACCTGTGCCACTCAGATGGGCAGATCTTAGTGTAGAGAATCAGAATGAAAGATTCAATGAAGACAATATTGAGTCCTTGTCAATTCTTTAATTTGAAGGGATTATGCTTAATGGAAGCACGTAACGAGTCGGGGGAAATATCTTAAAATTATTTGAGAGTTATTGGCATTGTCGATTTTATCGCGTTGATTAACGGGTTAATATCAAATGAGCAGGTGTTCATAAGTGGATTTTCACAAGGTAGTGTCTTGGAACCACTCCTGGTTTTATTATATTAATGACATTGCCGATGTGGCAGATAATGTTGATATTCATTTGTTTGCAGATTATGGACCTATATACAGTATTTTAAATGATCCGAATTTACTTGTTAAATTATCGATAGAGCCATAGAATAAATCAATGTTTATTTGACTGTCAATCTCTTAAAAGTAATTACTGCTATAATAAAGTTTATTGGCAATGCCAGAGTAAAACATGAGTGTAATACAAGCAAATTTTCATTAAGAAATTTGGCAGGTTACAACTGAAAAAGTTTGAAAAAATATTTATTCAAGGAGCATTGCAACATTGTTATTTCCAAAGTTAGCCATGCTATTAACTATCTGACTCGTTGTACTACTGATCTTTCTTTATGGTCCAAGGTGATAGATAGTAATGCAATAATATTACCATATTTTAACTATTGTTACACTATAACGTACCTGTTTCAACAAAATGAGCTAGGAAGGCTGCCAAAATTACAGAACCGAGCAATGCGGTTATTATTGTCTCGCAACAGAAACACCCCAATGATATCAATGTTCTATCTATACCGCGACGTTGGCAAAGTCAACACCGCTTTTAATTATTACAATTCGTGTTTTCTATGATGCTTTTACATTTATTAAAATGGATGAAAACGTTTTCCGTTTGCACTGATTTATTGAGCCGTCCGGTATGAACTAACTAATGGTATTCTTAACAAGCATGCTTTCCTAGTTGTGATTTTGGAAAAATGTACCATTATCATCAAAACAGAACTTTAAGAAGAACTAAATCACAACTTGTTGATTATATACCAATTTCTTTAAAAAATCACATCTTGTGTTGATCAAGATATACTCGTATATAGACATGACGCCTCTATTGGCCAGGATGGAAACAATAGCAGCTAGACCTTGACTTGATAACCTGATTTGAAAGTAAGGCTTTAAACCCATATTATATTGCCACTTTTGACATTTTGAGAACTCTGTGGTACGCAAAATTCTAAATAGATACCTTTTAAAATACCGTTTAAATGTTGGACCAAAAAGTATTTTTATCGGAAAACATCAAAGATTCTGTCAATTATGGAAATCCCAAAATCAACATCTTAATCCATGTGATGTGATGAGATGCAAAAATATAATGATGATAAAATATTTGTGTTTTATTATTTTTATAAAATAAAGAAATTAATATATATATATATATATATATATATATATATATTATATATATATATATATATATATATATATATATATATATATATATATATATATATATATATATATATATATATAATATATATATACATAGTGAATATATATATATATATATATATATATATATATATATATATCCATTTACTTGTATTTTTGCAAAAAAAATTGCAAAGTTGAATTATTAGAAAAGATTTTATTAAACATTTGAAAGTTTAAAGATGTATGTAGTGCATAGCTAAATACTTACATATGTATGTACTACATTCAAAATAAAAAGAATAATACAAAATCTGTTAATACTACATGTGTAGACTTGCTACATAACATAGATATTATGTGCTAGGAAAAATAATATTTTCTTTTGAACATTACTTTTGAAAAATAATTGTTGCTCAACAAAATTCCCGCATTTTTCAAATGCATAAAGATTTGATCAGGTACACTGTCCTGGCCCCTGAGAGTAGTTCGTACAATTTCAAATGCATTTCTTATTTCATTTTCACTAAATTTAGCAGGACATTCCCCGATTTCAGTTCCTTCTTCATGATCTATACTTTTTATATGGTCAATTATGTTTTGGTCAGTTGGGAGATCTGTAGTACCAACATCATTGTCGATTTCTAAGAAATCTTCAAGTAAAAAATCTGCGTCGACAGTAGTAGGTTTTTGTAGAATTGTCTTTTTAAGGTAGCGAGATCCATTTCGTCTTCTTCTTCGCAGTCATCAATTTTTTCAGTAAAAAATGCTTTAGAAAATCAGTTGTTGATAGTTTTCTGAGAAACATTTTCACTCAATACTTTAACGGCTTCGGTTATACACTCTGTAAGGGTAATCAATTTTTGGACTGAAAGGTTGTTATCAATCACATTAACACTTTTGTGGAAAATTCTGTTTCGGTAATGATGTTTGATGTGTTTTATAATACCCTGGTCCATAGGTTGCAATTTGGAGGTCATATTTGGTGGAAAAAAGATTAATTCAATATTCGTTAATTTTTTACTTAACAGTAACTGGATGTGCAGGACAATTCTCTATAAACATCACAATCTTTCGTTTTGGCTTTTCATTTTCGTGACCAGTTCTTTGATCCATGTTTTGAAAATCTCAGAAGCCATCCATGCTTTTTATTATTGGCGTAACTAACTCCAGAGATTTAACTTCTTTTAAACAACGGGGATTTTTGCTTTTACTATGAGCAGTAATTTCAGTTTTTTGCTCCAATCATAAGTGTCACCCTTTCTTTACTTGTTTTAACACCAAGATATTTATCACTTTTAAAAGCGAAAGTTTTATTTGGCAAACATTTAAAAAACAAACCGGTTTCATCACATGTGAAAACGTTTTTTGGCTCGTACTGTTTTAATACACTTTTTAAAATAGTTCTTCTGACTAACGCTTGCACTCTCGCCAGACACTGTCTTGAAAACAATTGAATTGCAAGTCTTCTAGGCACTCAACCACACTTCACTAGCTTGAAAATTATCGCAGTTAAATTCTTTAGCAAAATGTAGAGCTTTGTGCTTTATTAAATTTCCCGGATATTGGTACGTTTTGACGCGTATGGGCCACTTGAAACCATCGTAAAACTGTTTCATTTACATCTTTGTAAGAACACACCCGTACTCGTTTTCGACTGCTTGGAACACTAGTTTTCTTGATGATACTGTCGCGACTTTGCAGCAATATCAATTATTTTACAGCCTTTATAAATTTCCTCCAAAACCTGATTTTGCGAATTACTTGGCCTCGACTATAGAATGGGTTTTTGCATGCGTCATAAAAATGGAATTACGAGAATAAATTCATAGAAATGTATACATAAAATTCCGGTAAAAATGTATTATATAGAGTGTTATTATTTTACAGATTCACCATATGAGAGGCTTTTTACATGAAATAATGAAATTTCAATATTCTAGGTGTTGAAAAAATTACTCTATAAAGAGTTTTCCACTATATAGAGTCTCACTATGTATATATATATATATATATATATATATATATATATATATATATATATATATATATATATATATATATATATATATATATATATATATATATATATATATATATATATGCAAATAGGTCGGGATCAGGTTACATCCGCGAAGTAAAAGGTCAATATTTATATATATATATATATATATATATATATATATATATATATATATATATATATATATATATATATATATATATGTATATATATATATATATATATATATATATATATATATATATATATATATATATAAATATATATATTTATGTATATGCAAATAGGTCGGGATCAGGTTACATCCGCGAAGTAAAAGGTCAATATTTGCCCTTTAATTATTATCGAGAATATAATTGTAATCTAGGCATATTACGTTAGTGCAATTCAGGGTGTTCTCTTTACATATGTTAGTTTTTACAACTAGGATAATATGGAAAACTGGTTTTCATTTAGTACTAATTTTTGCTTAGTTGTTTAAAGTTGTCTCCGAAAGAATAGCCGCTAAGTCAGTGTTAATTCTGTGCTAGCTTGGATGTAGGAGCGAATACCCGGAACTTCACGACTACCCACAAGGTCATTAGATGGCGTTGCACGTCTATTGAATCTTTCTAATGATTCTAGAAATTATCACTACTAAAGGGAGCTACCAGTACAGTCTCGTAACGGCTCGAAATTTCGAGAGATTCAAAGTTGACGCGCTCGGTCTATATAAAGCCGGCATCACACGCCAGCGGCCGCATTGCCCATCATTTTCTCGGCTGCGAAACAGAGCAGACCTGTTAGGTAACTAGAGACGTTCTTTGCAATTACAAGTAATCTTGTGTTCCTTTGTGATTGTGTGATTATAACCATTTACTTTTCTAAGCCTTCAGCAAAGTAGAAATTAGTACTAACTTTTGCAACCTTGTGAGGATCTTAGAGCTTACTGAAGGCTGAGCGCTGTTGTGGTATACCCACAGCGAGTCGGTTCTTTGATTCCGAACATTGTTCTTAATAAGTAGACAGGATCTTTGGGCTTACTGAAGGCAGAGCGCTGCTGTGGTACACCCATAGTGATAGTGTCAGTGGGTGAAGTGTAAGAAGTAACATGATGAAGTCGAAGAAAAGCAGCAACACAAAAACCCCTCTAAAAGAGCCAAAATCAGAGTTAAAAATGCTACGAAGGCAAAACAAATTCCTCTTAGAACAGATAGAAGCTCTCCGCATTAAGATGCAGGCCCTAGAGGCCGATAAACAAGCGCAAACAGTGGCTATAATAGAAGAAGTGGAATCCTCTCCGGCCGCTGTTACTGAAAAAAAGAGGAAGAGAGCACCCAAGATCAGAGACTTTTCCCCTGAACATAGTGAAAATGTAAAGGGCACGAAGACCCCAGCTAAAACTTTCGTGACCATAGAGAACATGGAGGTAGTCCTTACATACGCCGAGAAGGCTAAACGGGTCCCTCCAGTAGTGCTTGACGGGGTAGAGGACTGGATCCTCGGACATAAACATCGAAAAGGCAAATATAGTGGGTAACATCACAAAAGTTTTTCCAAAGTGGGCGGAAGACTTTAGGAAAGTAACGCGCCACCTAGAGGAGGAAAAGAAGGGGTACTATACGTACTCTCTTCCTGGGGAAAATAAAGAGCATGTAGTCCTGAGAGGACTACCACTCAATATCCCGCCACTGGTCATCACTGAAGAGCTAAAAGCCCAAGGGATAATTGACGGGGAGGTCTTCCCCATGACCAGTAGACGTACCAAACAGGTGATTCCCCTGTATCTGGTTAAAACGCAAAGCAAAGAAATTTATAAAATCACCAGGCTCCACGACCTCGTAGTGAGGGTGGAACCTAAGAAGAAAAGCATTGAGCCGCAACAATGCTTCAGATGCCACACGCATTGGAAGTGTACCTTCCAGGAACGATGCGTTAAATGTGCTGGAGGGCACCGCTCGACGGTCTGTCCCCTTCCGGTGGACAAGACCCTAAGGAATGCGACGTGTGTTCTGTGCGGGGAAAAGGGACACCCGGCATCCTACCGAGGATGCACGAAGTGCACTAAAGTGGTAAAATATACACACAAAATAACACCAACAGCACACATATACCACAAAACCAGCCGCCCCCCGAGGAGTCCTGTACAGCCGCCTAAAGAAGTGCGGCAGCCTGCAGCTGCAAGTACTTCTTCAGGAGGACTGACAATGGATCAGTTCCAAAAAGCCATGAAAGAAATGGCAGACTCCTTAATGAAGGAAACTCAGAAGATGATTATAGAGGCCCTAAAACCCAGAAATGGCGGAAAATAATCCCGTAATACCAAAAACTCTAAAGATAGTGTCGTGGAGTGTAAACGGCATTAGACAGAGGAAAATAGAGATAATACAGCTAATCTCTGAAAGGACACCTGATGTCCTGGCACTTCAGGTGACCAGAATAGGCAGGGCAGAAAGGTTCTCTATCCCAGGATACGAAACCTATAGATATGACAGAATCGTAAACAATGGCGGTGGCGTAACGCTCCTCGTGAAGAGGACACTCTCATACGCATACATTGGGATTGAAGACGTAGACCATTGTGGCCCTTCGGACGATGTGAAATCGATTTTTGGCCCTTGCACTTAAAAAGGTTGATGACCCTTGTAACTATACTGTCTTTTCTTCAGACATTTTTTATTGGGCTCCTAAAATGGGCCATTGCATTCATGCCAATATTTTTAAAGTTTCTACCTATGCCACACTTGATTTCTGGGCAAAGGGAATTAGAAAAAATAAATAGCATCTCTAATAAACATAATTTATTATTGAATCCTAATAAATGCTACCTTACGCTTTCTGGAAATATAATAATATTAGAAAAATCAAGAAATTTCTCGTCATTTTCAAATATCCATAAGCCAAAAAATTCTAGAGCCTCATACTTCATGCATGCTCGCTTTTTATATGTGTTAGTTATTACAACTAGAATCATATTATGGAAAACGGTTTTCATTTAGTACTAATGTTTGCTTTATTGTTCACAATTTTCATTGAAAGGATAGCGGATAAGTCAGTCGCGATTCTGTGTAAGCTTAGAATTTCAAGAAAAAAAATTTCCTTTACCCGAAACTTCCCTTGTTACGAATCTTTCCTTTTATTAGGAATAGTGAAGTGTGATCTAATTGAAAATCTGCGGCATTTAAGTCATTTAGTTACACATATAATATAGTGACTTTTCTTCAGTCATTTTTATTGAGCGCCATTTTCATCCCCCACGTAGCATTCATACCAATATTTTACTACCTATGCCACATTTAATTTTTGGGCATATTTTAAAATAAATTTAATAAGTAGTTTTTTTACACTCGTTTTTTTTTAAATTACATTGCATTAATATTTTGTTTGGTCATGGGAAATTCTTAGCAAGGTTTTACAAGTGTATCTTTATATCATATCTAGTTTTTGCAAAACTTAAAGTTAGTTATTTAATCACCTTTTTGTTTGATAATCTTGAATGCGTAGCACAATTTAACAACTCTATCTCTATATCACTCTTAATTCTTGCACAACATTTGAAATCAATCTAAGTAGATTCTCAGTTTGTTTTTAACAAGGTTTTTGACGTTGATTTTTTAAACATTTTATTTAATCGCCTTTTTGTTTCGTAACCTTGAATGAGTAGCACAATTTAACAACTTTATCTCTGTATCACTCTGAATTCTTGCACAACATTTGAAATCAATCTAAGTAGATTCCACTGGCCGACAAGATGGTGAGACAAGACACAGGCCAGCTCATTATTTTCACAATGGAAATACCCTCTCAATAATAAAAAAAATATTCGGAAAGCCCTAATACGTACCATTTTTTAATAGCCTAATTAGAACTTTTTATATTGAAAGGTAAACAATTCTGTTGTGGGGCGGCTAAAATGGGTCCATTTTACAACGGAAAAATGACCTAGACTGGGTTGTTTACAACATTAGACATAAAATAAACGTTAAACATGACTCTTCTGTTGAGTTTCGAATTGAGTGGTTCTCTGTGTATCGATAAGCAAATGTATGTAAAGACGAGAATGTTATATTTGTGGAGAATTTCTGGTGAAATCACAAGCCAGGCCAATTTCCGAAAATGTAAAAAAAGCTTACTTTAAATATTTTGGTGTGTTAATTGGGGATCAAAATAAGCGGTGAGCTCCCCATGTGTGCTGTGTTAGTTGTAGTGTATCATTGGTGCAGTGGATGAAGGGAAAGAGAAAAAGTATGCCTTTTGCAGTTCCAATGGTATGGCGAGAACCCACCAATCATTGTGATGATTGTTATTTTTGCTTGACAAAGACTGAAGGTTATTCCAAAAAGGGGAAAGCACAATATAGAATATCCAAATTTGCAATCTGCCATACGACCTGTTCCTCATAATACAAATTTGCCAGTGCCGATTGCGCCTTTAAATTGGCAAGCTATTGATTTGGGAGAAAATGGAGATAACGCATCATCAGGCAGCTCAGAAAACATTGCACCTATCCCACTTTTACCACAGGTCCCAGTTCCGGCGAGCCACATTTAATTGTTCAAAGTACGTGATTTGGGGTTATCCAAGCAACAGTCAGAACTTCTGGGTTCCCGTCTTAAGGAATGGAACCTATTGGCCAAAGAAACAAAAATTACGAATTTCAGAAAAAGAAATGCTATGTTTTCTGAATTCTACAGTATGGAAAATTCGTTGTGCGCGTGTGCTGATATAGACAGTTTAATGCAGGAACTTGATATTGAATATTCTCCCCGTGAGTGGCGCTTATTCATAGATTCATCTAAATATAGCTTAGAAGCTGTGTTATTGCATAATGGAAATTTAAAACCCTCTATACCAGTTGCCCATTCAGTTGCAATGAAAGAAAATTATGAAATTATGCGCACGATTTTAGATAAAATAAACTACAATAGATATAAATGGCAGATATGTGGGGACTTAAAAGTTATAGCGATTTTAGTGAGACTTCAGGGGGGATTTACAAAAAATATTGCTATATCAGCATTATGTAACAAAGATTTGGCCAGAAAGAAGCGAATTTCAACCGGGATCTCAAAAAAGTTAAATTACCTCTTGTTGGTCCCAAAAATGTCCTTTTGTCTCCATTTCACATTAAACTTGGGCTGATGAAAAACTTTGTAAAGGCTTTGAGTAAAGATGGTGATGGATTTAAATACCTAAGACAAGTCTTTCCCCAGTTAAGTGATGCCAAATTAAAACAAGGCATTTTTATTGGGCCACAAATCAAAAAATTGCTGGACGATGACAATTTTACGGAAAAGCTTACCAGGCAGCAACTCAGAGCATGGAATTCATTTGTTAATGTATTAAGAGGATTTTTAGGCAACAATATGGATGAAAATTATGAACAATTAGTTGATTAGTTATTATATAATTAATAAATTATATATTGTTAATAAACTCTTAGATGCCTATAAAGCGCTTGGTGCCAGAATGTCATTAAAAATTCACTTCCTCCTTCATTCCATCTGTCATTTTTTCCTTAAAATTTGGGAGCTGTTAGTGACGATCAGGGTGAAAGGTTTCACCAAGATGTCAGAACAATGGAAATTCGGTACCAAGGACGATGGGACCCAGCCATGATGGGTGACTACTGTTGGTTTTTGAAGAGAGAAGATAGGACACCTCATAAAAGGAAAAAATAAGGTTTAATTAGTGTTTTAAGTTAATATTTTTCTCATTTGCTTTTCTCTTAGATGTATGGTATGTTTAATAGGCGAAAACTGTGAACATAGTCAATAAACAGGGTTAGGAATTTTCTGAAATCATTTTTTTTAAAGATATTAAGTATCGTAACATTCGATATGGTTCTACAACTCTAACAAGAAAACCCTACGTGCTACAACTTTCTATTTGTCATTTTCGTATTTAGATAGGTCCATACTATTAGATTATGCTATTCTGATTTGTGTTACAACAAAAAAATTTTTTTTTGTCGGCTCAGTTTGTTTTTTAAAATATTTTATTAGGCCGCCATTTTGTTTTACCACCTTGGATTCGTACCAAAATGTGACCAATTCATTGAATAATTAGTTTTTTATTAATATTTTTTCCGCCATATTGGATTTTTATGACAATGTTACCAGGTCATTCCCCATATGATCTCTAATTTTCGATCAAAATTTAAAGTCAATCAGGCAAGTAGTTTTTTTAGCTATGCCACGAACAAATAGGCAGATAGACAGATCGACAGACATATCGACAGATATTGACAAAACATTTTTTGATATCTAGGCACCCTAGAGCGTGAATAAACAATTTCGTTCATCCCTTTTCTAGCATTTTCGGTGTTATTTTTCTGATAGCTGCTCGTACTTCGGATTTTAGTTCATCAACTTGTTTTCCAATAATGTTTGTTTTCCAGGTACCCCAAAAAAAAAAGTCCAGGGTTGTAAGATCTGGTGACCGCAGGGGCCAACCAATTGGACCATGAGGAGCAATTAAATTATTTTCAAATAGGTTTCCGCATGAAACATTTATTCCAAACCGGTTCTGCTATTTGGATGTGCGGAATCGGTTTCCATTTCATCTTGACTAATAATGTCCATTTTTTCTGTTGAATAGACCGTTATTAGAAAAATAAGTTTCGTCAGTCCAAAGAATCTTGTGGGGAAATTGTGGATTTTCATCGCATTTTCTTGTGAACTGCTCATAAAGTCATTCTACGTTCTGCACACCACGATGCATAGCATAACAGATGCAACATTTATAAGGGCGATATCCCTCTTTATGAAGAATTCTATGTGCCAGTGTTTTTGGTACCTCTTGATCTTCTTTAATGCTACGGAATCATATATTATTATCTTCCTCAAGAGCCAGTAACACTCGCGTTATAGGTACAATATTATGTAAGTTTCGCACGAATTTTAGGTTTTACCTGTACGAATGACTTTTTAAAAAAACTCAAAATTTGAAAAATACGGACTTTAATTAACTGGTACGACAGTTAGTGGCTTAAAGACGCCTTAACATGTTTACAAAAAGTATTTATATGTGAATAATTGTATGTCAGCGGTTTCCATCTTCCGTGGGAACATCTCATCGTTACAGTTTTCCATCATAAGGTGCTGTGTTGGCTGTTCCCATAACTCCTCCGCCCTTAGTGTAGAATTCTGGGGTTGGCTACAGAATTCGGGGATACATGGCTGGGGATTTCTTCTAATTTCATTTCTTCATTTTCTTCTTTCTGGACGTTTCTCGTTTTCCTTCTATAAAACTTGATTGCAAAAAATGGTATTAGTAAAATTAAAATAATGTAGATTAGTATTGTCCAGCCATTAATAGTTTTAAAATGAATTGGAGTGTTTTCGATGGAGTTGATTTCTTGTTTTTCAACTTCTAAAGCACTTTTAATAACACTTATGTCTTTTAGATCTACATCGTCTAGTTTCAATGGTTTTAAGTCTGTCGCGGATTTATATACCGGGTGTGTAAAATTAATTTTTGGAAGCAAAATATTTTTGTAATTGTTTTTGGAATTTTTGAAGTTTCGAATAAGTATGTCTTTTATACGCACTTCACAATTATATTTTAGTTCTAATACGTAACTTCCTTGTAAGGGTATATTTTCACTATTTTCATCGCATTTTGACTTGGCTACTGTGTATTCGGGACAAAGCACAATCCATTTGTTATTCTCAAGTTCTTGGATTTTGACCTTTTCCATTTTGACAGGAACCAATCGACAATTGGATAGGTTTTTTGAGAATTTCAGAAGTTGCGTTTCGCATGGGGACTCTTCTGTGGTTTTTATGGGATTTGTATTTTGGCAGATAAATTCTTCAGGAATGATTTCTTTACATTTTTTATTAAAAAAGATATGGTTTTGCTCATTAATTATTAAATACTGAGAATTCGGTATTATTGTTTTAAAAGAGTTATTTTGTGGAATCGGTAAAGGGTATAGGTGAAAATAATTATAATTATTTTTTTCAACAATTGGAATTTCGATTATAAATATTATTTGATTCTTTTTGCTGTAACTTTTTATTTCCATTATTTTTTCAAAAAGTATAGATGTTCTCTAATTTTGTTTCGAATGGTAGTTTATTATTTGTTAAGTATTTAGAGATTAATTCTACTTCTCTTAGAAGCTCGTTGGGCTCAATTATAGAGTTATGAAAAATATTTAGTTTGGAAAAAGTTATTGCGATTTGTATTTTTTCTAATATTTCGTATATTATTTGAAATGCGGTAATTATTTGGGAAATTATCATTTCGGTGTAAAAGTAAAAATAGGTTCCTATATTTTCGACTTCCATGGTATGTAATAATTCTTCAATTCGGTTTATTCGATTTTTGAGAATTATTTGATTTTTTGTTAAGTTTTGGATATCATTTTGGAAGGTTTGGATTGATTTTTCTAGAAGTGAAATTTGGTTTTTTACAAGTGTTTTTATTTTTATTTGATTACTAGATAGAGTTTCTATAGCTTTATCATATTTTTGATCGTCTTCTTGGTCTAGGTTTCCGGTTATTGATTTTATTATTGATCTTAATCCGTCTATAAGACCTCGTTTTTGTCTATTTTTAAATAAAGGATTAATTTGGGTAATTTGACTTATTATTTTATTTTCGTAAGATAATGCCAAGTTGTAAATATTATAGAAATTATTTTTAAAGCTATTAGAAATATTAGTTTCATTTTCAAATGCGTTTTTTATACGTACGTATTGAGACTGAAGTGCATTAAATTGACTTATTATGTTGGATATATCAAATATTTGAATAAATGACCATATATTTTCTTGGTTTTGGGCATTGCCAAGTTTGTGTGGGAATAGTCCCGGATTGTCTTTCATGTTCTCGAATACTACGTATCCTGGGTTGCTGAAGGCCCCGGTGAAGAGTCTGAAACAATACGAGAAGGTTTCTTAAGTTCCTTTATGTGTATTGTTTCTTTTTTATTAGGGTTATTACTTTGTGTAATTTCAACGCGGTTCCTTTCTAATATTTTGGTAATTTTATATGGTCCTAAAAATTTATTACTGTTCTTACTTCTATTTTGGGGGTTTTGTTTAAATACAGTTTGTCCTAGGGTAAAGTCTTTATTTTCGTTACCATCGGAATTATGTTTTGAAATTATTTTCTGTTTTTGGGCTTCCAAATTATTTTGGACATTTTGGTAAACATGTTTTAATTTATTTTTATGGTTTTCAGCGTAATCTGAGAAAAACTTTTTTTTGGTTAAATATTTCATTCGCGTCTCGTGAACTTGTATGTCCATGAGTTAGTTCGAATGGCGTATAGTTTGTTGCACTATGTATTGAATTGTTATAGGCAATTATTGCATAATCCATTAAATTGTCATTGTCATTTGGATAACTTTCTTTTAGTAACCTTAAATGTTCGATAATTGTTGAGTGAAAGCGTTCTACAATGCTATTGGAATCGTGGTGTTGTGGGGTGGTAAAATGAATTTTTATTTTGTGTAGATTTAATATTTCTTTCACTGTGTCATTGTTAAATTCGGTTCCATTGTCTATAATTAGTTTTTCAGGTATGCCACAATAGGAAAAGTATTTTATTAAGGCATTAGATATACTAATTGCATTTTTTCCACGTATTAGTATCGCTTGTGCGAACTTGGAGAAAGAGTCGACTAGGGTTAAATAGAGTTTTTTGTCGTAAAAGAAAACATCTATATGTACGACTTGAAAGGGTTTCGAAGGCGTTTCTGTGAGCATTAGTGGTGAATAGGGCTTTTTTCTGGCGTATTTTGCTCTTTGACAAATGTCGCATGAGTTTATGTACTGTGAAATAGTTGTTTTCATGTTCATCCAGTAATAATTGCGTTTGAGGTATTCTAGGGTTTCTAAGATTCCGCGGTGGTTTACTTTTCCTTCATGATGGTTTTTTATTAGAATAAGTTCTTCTTTGTCAGTTATGGTGTTAACCATTTTGGTACAGCGTATTAATTTTGGTCCTTTCTCGGAAAAATGATTAAGATATATTTCATTAAATTTTATATATACTTCGGGTCTATGAAAATATATACAATATGTTTTTTCGGACATTGTATAGTCTCGTAAAAATTGTAAAATTAATTGTTCATTGTTGGTGTTTGGAATTTTTGCAGTAATTATTTTATGATGTTCATAATTTTCTTGTTTTACGTCTAATTTGGGATATACATGCGGAAAAATTAAAATTTGGCTTACTTTATTATTTATGATTTCGTCTAAAATTCTAATTCCTCTGTTAGTTGTTTCGTTGAAAGTAGGGTGTTGTGTTTGTAAATCAGAATTATTTTCATGTTGTTTTTTCGGCGGTTTAACTTGTATATCAGACAAGATTTGTATTTTTTTTGGACTTTTATTTATTTCTTTACTAGTTGAAGGTTGGTTTCGAATAGGAGGGTTTGATTCTAGGGTACTAAAACTTTCGGCAATAGTACGCAGATATTCTAGACTTTCGAATTGATCCTGTTCAAAATTGCCAGGATTATTAATCATTGATTGGTTTTCTATGGCATTGATTTGGATTCTAGATAGGGCATCGGCATTAGTATTTAATTTGCCTTTTTTGTAAATTATGTCATAATCAAATTCTTCTAGTTTTAGTCGCCATCTTACTAATTTACTGTTTGGTTCTGGTAGTTTGAATAGCCAAACAAGGGGTCGATGATCTGTGTATATGGTAAATTTCCGGCCAAATAAGTATGGTCTGAAATATTTACATGCCCATACGATTGCGAGTAATTCTTTTTCGATAGTGCTATATCGAGTTTCGCTTTCGTTAAGGGTTCTTGAGGCGAATGCAATGGGTTTGTCAGAACCTATAGTTCCTTGTGATAGAACAGCGCCTAGGGCTATGTTTGATGCATCGGTTGTTAGAATAAATTGTTTCGAGAAATAAGGGTATTGTAATATAGGTGCATTAATTAATAGATTTTTACATGTATTAAATGATTCAATGAAATTTTGATCGTGAATTATTTTAGAACCCTTTTTTAGGCAACGGGTTAAGGGTTTAGTTATTTTGGCGAAGTCCTTCAAAAATTTCCTGTAGTAGCCTATCAGTCCTAAGAAGCTTTTTATGTCTTTAGGGGTTTTTGGAAGGGGAAAATTTTTTATTGCAATGATCTTGTCAGGATTTGGTTTTACTCCTTCGCGGGTAATGACATGCCCTAAATAGTTTACTTCTTTTCGTAAAAATTCGGATTTGTCAAGTTGTATTTTAAAGTTTGCTTGTCTTAATCGAGTAAATACGTTTTTTAGTCTTTGAATATGTTCTTGTAGTGACGTACTGAATATTACAATGTCGTCAAGATAAACGAGACATTCTTCGTTTTGAATACCTCTTAAAATATTATCCATCACTCTTTGAAAGGTTGATGGCGCGTTTTTTAAGCCAAAGGGCATGCGTTTAAATTCGTAATGCCCGTTTTCTGTAGAGAATGCGGTCTTTTGAATGTCTTCGGGACTCATTTCGATTTGATAAAATCCATTGGCTAAGTCAAGGGTTGAAAAATACTGACTTTTGCCAAGTTTATCGAGAATATCGGCAATATTGGGAATTGGATATTTGTCATTAATTGAGCGTTCGTTGAGCTTACGATAATCGATTACAAGCCTCCACTTGCGTTTTCCGGAAGCGTCAATTTTTTAGGGGCACGATCCAAATTGGACTTGACCATGGAGTCTTGTATAATACCTTGGTCTAACATTTTTTGTATTTGTGTTCTGACTTCATTTTTATGTATTTCTGGGTACCTATATGTTTTTGTAAAAATTGGTGAGTCGTCAGTCAATCTAATCTTTTGTTGGATTTGATTTGTAAAGGTTAAAGGTATTTGATCGCAATAGAATATATCACGGAACTCAAAACATAAATCTCTAATAGCTTTACGTTCTTCTAGATTGCAGCGTTCTAATCGCAAATTTTTTAAGTTAGATTTCAATAAATTGTCTTGAGATTGATTGATTTCGATGTCATTATCGACTTCCATTTTTTCTATAAAATTTAGTTCGTTACAATTTAAAAGTTCGGTATCTAGGGGTTCGAAAATATTTATCTTAATATCTTCGTTGCGTCCATTTGTTATTGTAGTAAGGGCAAAATAATCTTTTATATTGGTAATAGCTTGTGGGGATTCGATTTAATCGCTAAATTTAATATAGTCAATAAGGCACAAACCTTTTTCGTATTTCACGGGTAATTTAACAATTTTTTTTGTTCTTGCTGGAATTTCTATGAAATAATTTTTTAGTGTGTAATCGTTTTCTTTTTTTGATTCGTCCTCGCGTTCATAAATTATTGGTATCTTAACATTTGGTGTTATAATTTGTCTTTTATTGACGTCTACGACGGCTTTTAACTGGTCTAATAAATCTACTCCTATTAATCCATTATATTTTTTACTAAAATCAAAAATATAAAATTTGTGTTTTTCGTTTACGTTAAATAATTTAAAAACTGGAATAAAAATTACTTGATTATGATTTGATATCATGTGGGCTGTTTGAATTTGAAAGTTTTCATTAAAAATATAATTTTTATAAAATTTTTGAACAATTTCTGGAGACATTAAACTTTTGGTACTCCCTGTATCTATTAAAAAGTTTGCATTTAATTCAGGAACATATATGTGAGGCAGATTAGCTGTCGTAATATTAGTGTTTATTAAGGTATCGAGTTTGCTCGGCTCTCCGTAATAAAATTTGCATCTTTACTGTTATCAGTTTCTCGTGAAATATAATCTAAGTTATTAATATTAGATTGCACGTGTGTATCGTTCGGTGGGTTTTCTGCGTTTGAATAACAATTCATATTCGCATTGGAATAATTATAATACTGAGGTTCATGGTCATAATATCCGTCGTAATGAGAATTATGATAGGGTAGGTCAGGTTGATTTTCGTGTATATAATTTTCGTTGTTAATAAAATTTTGGTCGAAATATTGATTTTCAATTTCGTTATTTGGATAATAAAAATTTGGGTCAAAATATTGATTTTCATGATTTTCATTATTTTGTACATCTTGTAGATGTAGTTCAGTTACAGTAAATTTGGGTTTTTGTCTAGTGTTGGTTGATGATGTGTCCATTGGTTCATCAAGCCTTTGATTTCGGGGTTGGTTTTGGTTTCTATTGTAATTAAATTGTGGTTGATTATTTATCGGTTGGTTTCTAATTATTTGACTAGGTCTTTGCATAAAATATGGATGTTTTTGTGTTGGGAAATTATTTGGTCTAAATTGAAATGGTGTTTGATTTTGTATTATAGATCTTGGTTGAAAATTAGGGTATTGTGGTCTGAAAAAATTATTATTAAATAGCGGTGGTCTTAAATAATTAAAGTTTGGTTGTGTGGGATTTGGTATTGAGTTTGTATTTCGATTATTTTGGTAATTAATGGGTTTTGAAAAATTTATATTTGCATTTATAGGCGTTACTCTTTGATTTGGGCGAAAATTTTGTGTATTTAATGAATGACTACGGTTCTGACTGTAAAGAAAATTTTCTTCTTCTATTACTAGAGACATTGCTTTTTCTAAACTATCTGGGTTTCTTAATCTAACATTATTTTGTAGTTGGCCTGTTAAGTTTCTTATGAATGTTTTTAAAGTTAAATCTTCATAGTTTTGTACTCTAACTCTTTTTTCGTTTGGAGTCATAATTATTGAATTTATTTTTGAAAAAATTAAAGAGCGTGCGTCTTGGCATCTCATACCGAAATTATATGGTGTTTCATTTTTTTGAGGTGTTAATGTTATTAAATCTTGTACTAAACAATCCAAATTTCTTTGATCACCAAAACTTAATTCTAATGCAATTTTTATGTCTTGCCACGTATTTAATTCGTGAATCCTAGAACCTATTAGACTTAATGCTCGACCTGATAATTTACCAATGATGGCTCGTACTATAAAATTGTTATGTGCGTTATCGCCTTCTTTATAAAAATTGTTTATTAAGCTAGAACAATTATTTATAAAAATTGAAAGTGTATGTGGGTTACCATCATACGTAGGAATTGTATCTATATATAAACGTAATAGTTGGTAGTTTACGCCTGCGGCATTTTGTGGTTGTTCCATTCTGTTATTTCTTAAATTAGTATTGTTAATATTTGTGAGTCTAAACAAATTTATGATATCTTCAAGTTCTTGTTCAGAATCGGACATTAAAATTAGGGAAAATTAAAAATAGATTTTTGTGAAAAAGCGAAAATTTGAAGAATGTATTTAAAATTCACTTTTTTTTTTTGAAAATACGCAAATATGAGCACTATATACACGTGAGCAAAAATTGTATGCGAAAATATATACAAAATGGTTTTGACTTACATTAGGAATATTATTATTTTCATTCCTGAAGCACTTATTTTCTAGGGTGATGATGATTTTCTTCTTAGCCTACGAGGGTTGAAACGATGCTTGTTTTTCTGTCTTGAATTTTCTTACAGCTAGGGTTTTCTTCTTAAAGCTAGGGTGCCAATAGGAGGTTGGGCGATGTTTGTCCCTTGATCCCTGGTCTTCCTATCCTAAGTTTTGCTAATAGGACGTTGAGCGATGTGTGTCTCTTGATCCCTGGACTTGTTTTTATTTTCCAAATTTGGTTATTTCTTGAGTCACTCGCGTTTTTCGGATGTCCAAATTAACCATCGATTCGGACACTATTCGCGATTTTTGTCGAAACGCTTTGGACAATCCTACCGACTGCGCCAATTTTAGGTTTTACCTGTACGAATGACTTTTTAAAAAAACTCAAAATTTGAAAAATACGGACTTTAATTAACTGGTACGACAGTTAGTGGCTTAAAGACGCCTTAACATGTTTACAAAAAGTATTTATATGTGAATAATTGTATGTCAGCGGTTTCCATCTTCCGTGGGAACATCTCATCGTTACAGTTTTCCATCATAAGGTGCTGTGTTGGCTGTTCCCATAACTCACGGCTCGGACACTTTTATTCAAATTTGAGATGGTCACCTTTTCCTAGAAACAGATTCCGTTAGCATCCGTGTATGTTTATGATTGATGGTAATGTGTTCTTTTAGAAAAGAAAAAAAACATGTTTTGCAAGCTAACATATTCTACTATATTGAACTTAATTGTAAATATAACAGGCTATAGAAAATGGTGTGACACTGTTTATGCAATAATGCGAGAAACAGAGACATGCAAAATGTCAGAATGTTGAACTAACAAGAGAGGACATCGAATTGGAATGTCAGGTTGGGGTCTAGAGGGAATAATAATACAACCAGCGTCAATAATTTTATAGTCTAAGACCTGCTGTATACTCTACGAATTTTGTTTATGTTGGTTTTATTACGATTTTTCCTGCATAAATTTAAATTGTAATTTTTACACGAAATGGAATGGTTATATCAAGATAAAAGTTATTTGCGGCTATCTATATTGGACAAATAAGAAGAAATACGATCGTTATTAAAGAGCATCTGAATTTTTAAAAAATCGGTAAATTCTTCTTTACCCTAGAATTTTTTTATATGATAATAAATTTATACAGAAATTATGTAATAACTTTATACAAACGAACTATTTCTTATTCCAATTAGGAATTCTAATTGCTTTCTGAACTCGCCTCTGTGTAGGTTGATTATTGGATTTCCTTTACCCGGAACTTCCCTTGTTATGAATCTTTCTTTTCCTAAGCATAGGGAGTTTATATTCTAATATTTTGTTAAATTTTTACATTCCAATATTTTATATTGCAATTTATTTCTAATATTCTATATTTCAATTGTTTGTATGCCTTATAACGCAAATAAAAAGTTTTGAAAAAGTTTTGAATTTGAATTTGAATTTGAGTAGTAGTAGTAGTAGTAGTAGTAGTAGTAGTAGTAGTAGTAGTAGTAGTAAAATGGGGGACAAGTCCAGCAACTACGCCTAAAAGACCTTTTTCGCTAATCCCGGTCCCACCCACCTCACCTATGAAGGTTATTCTCTAATGAAGGAGAAGAGAACATATATAAACGTAATAGTTGGTAGTTTACGCCTGCGGCATTTTGTGGTTGTTCCATTCTGTTATTTCTTAAATTAGTATTATTAATATTTGTGAGTCTAAACAAATTTATGATATCTTCAAGTTCTTGTTCAGAATCGGACATTAAAATTAGGGAAAATTAAAAATAGATTTTTGTGAAAAAGCGAAAATTTGAAGAATGTATTTAAAATTCACTTTTTTTTTTTTGAAAATACGCAAATATGAGCAATATATACACGTGAGCAAAAATTGTATGCGAAAATATATACAAAATGGTTTTGACTTACATTAGGAATATTATTATTTTCATTCCTGAAGCACTTATTTTCTAGGGTGATGATGATTTTCTTCTTAGCCTACGAGGGTTGAAACGATGCTTGTTTTTCTGTCTTGAATTTTCTTACAGCTAGGGTTTTCTTCTTAAAGCTAGGGTGCCAATAGGAGGTTGGGCGATGTTTGTCCCTTGATCCCTGGTCTTCCTATCCTAAGTTTTGCCAATAGGACGTTGAGCGATGTGTGTCTCTTGATCCCTGGACTTGTTTTTATTTTCCAAATTTGGTTATTTCTTGAGTCACTCGCGTTTTTCGGATGTCCAAATTAACCATCGATACGGACACTATTCGCGATTTTTGTCGAAACGCTTTGGACAATCCTACCGACTGCCCCAATTTTAGGTTTTACCTGTACGAATGACTTTTTAAAAAAACTCAAAATTTGAAAAATACGGACTTTAATTAACTGGTACGACAGTTAGTGGCTTAAAGGCGCCTTAACATGTTTACAAAAAGTATTTATATGTGAATAATTGTATGTCAGCGGTTTCCATCTTCCGTGGGAACATCTCATCGTTACAGTTTTCCATCATAAGGTGCTGTGTTGGCTGTTCCCATAACTCACGGCTCGGACACTTTTATTCAAATTTGAGATGGTCACCTTTTCCTAGAAACAGATTCCGTTAGCATCCGTGTATGTTTATGATTGATGGTAATGTGTTCTTTTAGAAAAGAAAAAAAACATGTTTTGCAAGCTAACATATTCTACTATATTGAACTTAATTGTAAATATAACAGGCTATAGAAAATGGTGTGACACTGTTTATGCAATAATGCGAGAAACAGAGACATGCAAAATGTCAGAATGTTGAACTAACAAGAGAGGACATCGAGTTGGAATGTCAGGTTGGGGTCTAGAGGGAATAATAATACAACCAGCGTGAATAATTTTATAGTCTAAGACCTGCTGTATACTCTACGAATTTTGTCTATGTGGGTTTTATTACGATTTTTCCTGCATAAATTTAAATTGTAATTTTTACACGAAATGGAATGGTTATATCAAGATAAAAGTTATTTGCGGCTATCTATATTGGACAAATAAGAAGAAATACGATCGTTATTAAAGAGCATCTGAATTTTTAAAAAATCGGTAAATTTTTCTTTACCCTAGAATTTTTTTATATGATAATAAATTTATACAGAAATTATGTAATAACTTTATACAAACGAACTATTTCTTATTCCAATTAGGAATTCTAATTGCTTTCTGAACTCGCCTCTGTGTAGGTTGATTATTGGATTTCCTTTACCCGGAACTTTCCTTGTTATGAATCTTTCTTTTCCTAAGCATAGGGAGTTTATATTCTAATATTTTGTTAAATTTTTACATTCCAATATTTTATATTGCAATTTATTTCTAATATTCTATATTTCAATTGTTTGTATGCCTTATAACGCAAATAAAAAGTTTTGAAAAAGTTTTGAATTTGAATTTGAATTTGAGTAGTAGTAGTAGTAGTAGTAGTAGTAAAATGGGGGACAAGCCCAGCAACTACGCTTTAAAAGACCTTTTTCGCTAATCCCGGTCCCACCCACCTCACCTATGAAGGTTATTCTCTAATGAAGGAGAAGAGAACATCTTGCCTCCAAGATTTCTAGTATTTCATTCACTTGACCAAAATTTGAAGTCAATCAGATATGTAGTTTTGGAACTATGCCGCATACAGACAGACCGACGCACACTGGTTCGCCCTTATGGACACATGTGGCCAAAACCTATATTTTATTATATCTGTCAAAAATAATGTATCAGTTTCTATTTTTTAAGCATGTCTAATTATATTTTGATAATATACAAGTTTTTATTACAATTGGCAATATACAGGAGCACCCAAAAAGAATCTAACAATAAGCTAATAATATGCGACCTAAAATAGGGTATTTCCTAACATTTTTTACAAAATAAAAGGGATGAATGCTTACTTAGTTTCAAGACAATAATAAAGAATAACATTTTTTCGTCGTTCGCTCAGTTTTCAAAATACAGGGTGTTCAAAATTAGTTTAATTTTTTTTTATGTTAGAATTTTTGAACCAACTTTTTTGAAATTTGGTAATTTTATTTGTAGATAGTGATTAGAGGCCTATTTAGCCATACAAATAAAAATTGTCAATTGCATTGGCATATCCCAAAGGGTACAGTCAGGTTCAATATTGTCAAAAGCTTTCCTTTTTCAAGCACCAACTTTTATCAAGAATAAGTTGTTGCTGAAAAATTGAAAATAAAAAAGATTTCCACTTGGCAATCAAATTTGGGCACACTGTACTTTACTATGGAACTTTTATGTAGGTGATTTTTGGCAAATCAATTTCTTTTGGCAAGCTCTGTATGCTGTTAAAATAAATGACTTAACTTTGAAAACACCCTGTATAGTTCCTAAGCTATCAAGTAAAAAGAAAGTTGAAGTGTAGAATAACATTGATATTAATTTAAAAGGTCTATAGAATCGCTGTACAGTTCTGTTTCATTATTTTTGATCTGCCATTTATACCTCAAGTTTGTAATTAATGGGTCAGAAGAAATAAGTAACGCATGTATTACATCTTCATTTGTTGAAACGCGAGAACACTTTCGAGAATGAGACTGCCTAAATCTTTTAAAATCCTTATTTCTAGATTCTGCTGCTTCCTCACTTAACTGGCCTATTGAAAGACTGATGGACTTTATAATTTGACCCCCGTGAATTAAAACTTTATGCAATGATGATGGCATATAATACCAATAATAATGCTGAATGAAAATGTTGGCCGTTTCATAGCAATAGTTTTCAAATTTTGTCTCATTAATATCGCATCGGCTATTAATAACTTGTAAAATAACTGCAAAACGTCTAAGTATTTCTTTGTTAAATCCAGTTATTTCTGACACCTGTTCAAAATTTTTAAAAAATCGTCTTGCTGTATTGCCATCATTTGATGTGCCACTACCTTTGTTTGGCACATCAACAATTATTCCAAGTTTTTCTTTGAGCTGACATTGAATTTTTGATTTTCTGGATTTTAGAAGTTCTTTTTCATTCGATGATTTGGCCGTCCATTTCATAAATTCCAAACGGTAAGAAACATGAAGCACACATTCCATAAACCGTATTAAAGCATGAAGAGGTGACAATCCGTATTTATATGCATCTTGATTTACTTGTCGCTGTTGAATAATTTGTATACTGTTCATCTCGGAAGGTTTTGCCCCGCATATATTACAGCACGCTGAAGATGATGTGCCTGTTAGAATCTGACACACCTTTCCATCAATCATTGTTAAAAACAAATCATCCTTAACGTATACCGTTTTACCAGGAAATTCAATTTAGTATCTGACAATTTAGATATTTGGTCATTTATGGAATTAACAAAATCAGTAACATACGATTTTGTTTCTTTAGCAAAATGAAACGAAATTGGTCGACAGTAATTTGTGGATGATGGTCGCTCATTTTTCCAAAAAAAAGTTGTGGAATCTAAAACGTCATTTAGATGGATTGGAACGAGGGATGACATAAAAACAGACTCGTCAGTTAAATTGGGATTCGAAAAATTTTGTTTGTAGATACTTTGACCAGATGAACCATCGCATCCCCATTTTGATTTTAGTACTAACCTTGATGTCTCTGGTGGTGTTGCCAGTATATTACTTTTTATATCTGGAACTAATAGCAGTCGTCTAACAGTATGGTCTAACAAAGACTGTAGTTCCACATCTACGCCACTCTCAGATATAACAGTTTTTTCTTTGGTAGGATAGCATTGCTTTTTCGCTTCTAAAATACAAGCATATCGAGGAAAAATATGATAGTTCTTAAGCTTACACTGATTTCGCAAATGTTCATATTGATATTTAGAAAGTTTTGTATCGGTTATTAACGCTAAGGCTTCTTCTTTTGTAAACAAATCCGGAATGTCATCACATGTGATTTTTTTATAATTTTTTGCACCGTTTTCCAAAATGTCACTAATTAATTGAGCTTCGTGTTTTTTACCTGATGAATTTAACACTAATACTAAAAGATGCTGTAATTCAGCGGCAGATAAGTTGGTATGTTTACTTAAAGAGGACACTTTTCTTCGTTTTGAGCGACCGGAACAGTTTTCTAGAGTCTTAATTTGCCTCCCTCCTTTTCCTTTGAACAGCGTCAATGAACCTTCCAACCACGAAGCACATTTTTTATAAAAAAAAGTTCTATTGCGACTTGCCAATTTCCATTTTTCACGAAATTGCGGCAAAAAATGGCGCCTTAAACCGTCAAACGCTAACTTTTCACTATTACCAGAAAAATGATATTTTTCTTGTAGGTAATTAAAAACAAAAGTTTCATTTCCGTTGTTTTCTATTAAAATATCGCACAATATTTTTCTTTTTACTTGCATTTTTAATGTTAACTCTTCAGTTATAACTGAACTGACACCATAACAACTAAGAATGACGCGACGCGTGAAAAGTAAACAAACCATGTTTCCAAAGCCAACCTATATTAATATTACTAACTGAATAGCAGATAGTAGCAGCTAATTTGGCAATATTCCTTAAAAGGACATTGTGAGGCTTACTTTTAGCTAAAAACAATAACTTGGATCAGCTTGGATGACTCTGATTTGGCTGTATAGATAAAAATTACTGCAAAAATGCAAATCGCAAAAATGATTAGTGTTATTTATTTTTAAATTATTGATAAAAACCGATATTATTTAAGAATATGTGAAGTATAGCCTCAGCATAAATTTGACCATTTAAAATTATTTTAAAAACGCTTAAACGGGTACTTTAATTCGTTTTTTATATTAAATTGTTGAAAGTTTTGGTCGATTTTTCTATGTAAAACGCTTATAATTAGGTGCTCTAAAATGTATGATCTTACGTAGGACATTCTTTAAATAACACCGTTATGATTTTAAAATATATATTTTAACATATTTTAAACATATTCACTAAAATAAAGGTTTTCGATATACTGAGTTTTGGCCAAAACTTTACAAGAGAGCGAACTACTGTGCGACGGAATTGAGAAAATTTGTTTTTTTGGGATCTAGGGACCCTAAAAACGTAAAGATCTAGAAAAACCTGGGAGAGTGATTTTTTTTACGATTATAATTCTTCCCTTTTACGAGGGATGTAAAAATAAAAAATGAGAAATAGAAATAAAAAATGAAAGATAAAAATTTATTTATATATAATTTTATTTCAGGGTTGCCAAGTAAATTATTCTTACGGAGCTTAACGATATAAATATAATACATTGTTTATACTTAATCTCTGCCCTTTTTAAATATACCACTGATGGACAGGCAAATTTATTTTTTATTTTTAGTAAATTTATTAAAAGATTGTTAAAATTTTTCTAGTACTATTGGCTAATTTTCAGTAAAATGTTGCTCTCTCTTCCATTTGCTCTATTAACCGTAGAAATTCCATATAATAATAATAATAATAATAATAATAAACATCCTTTATTGCCAGCTAAATCACAAAGGACAAGGCAACGTCACACAAGAAAGTATATATGTTGCATAACAACATTAATATATAATACATATTTTAAATAGACATTCAATGATCAAACAAACAGATAATAAAATATGATTTTGACAAAACATTTTAAAATTAAATTAATGAATAAATAAATAACATTTTAAAAATTGAAGGAATAAAAACATTTCGACTTAGCATATTGTATCACAGATCTTCTGAAAATTTTGACACTATTTAAGCTTTTTATGTGTTTTGGTAGTGATCGATATGCACTAACGGCCATGTAATATGGGCCATTTCTATAAAATGAGGAGCTATGTGCAGGCACGCTCAGTTCATTGCGTTCTCTAGTTACAATGTCCATGTTGTGGGCATAGAGGTCACGGTTTTGAGTAAAGAGCTCAGGTTGTTTTCTGACAAGCATTACCAAAGATAGATAATACAAGGATGGTACGGTCAAAATGTCTAACTCCTTAAAATGTTCTCTGCAAGATGTTCTCGGTGGTAAACCAAGAATACATCTAATTATTCTTTTTTGAATGATGAAGATTCTATTGGCATCCTTGGAGGAGCCCCAAAAGCAGATTCCATAGGACATAACTGACTGAATATGGGCAAAATAATATTCACGAATAGGCTTAAGAGATATGATGAGTCTTAATCTACGGATCATAGCACATGTACTACTCAATCTTGAGGCCAGAGACTCAATGTGAGCTCCCCAGGCCAAGCACTGATCTAGGTCCACTCCCAAAAACCGCACTGAGTCAGACATTGAGATAGATTTTTGTTTAAGTCTGACAAGTAATGATTCCTGGGTACTCTTCTTGGCAAAAGTCAAGAGACCAGTTTTGTCAGCATTAAGCTTCAAAGAATTTCCCTCGCACCATTCAGCCATGGACTTTGCCACACGTGAAAATCCACTCGACAAACCATGCAAACAACTATCAGCCACTAAAACAGGAGGCGTGTTTTACAAAAACAACATATGTCCAAAATTAAAAAAATTCAGGAGATAAAAAAACGCTTAATTTTAAAACTGTTTATGTTTTCAATTTTTTTTTAGTTATTTACTGTTGAGATAAGCTTATCTTGTTGATTCGTAATGTAAGAAAAAAAGTTTTTTGTTCGAATACTTTAAAAAAAGTAAAAAACTGTTGGACATATGTTCTTTTTGCAAGAAAAAAAAAGCAAATTTTCAAAAAAACCAATTTATTTGGGAAAAAAAACAAAATAAGATGTTTGCGATAATATGTTTGCGAATGAATAATAGGTGCATAATTTTAATCTTCGCATCCATTGCTATTGTCATCCTCTTCTATATCTAGATTATCAGAGCTAGATAGATTACCAAGGAGCCGTTCATAGTACTCTTTGTTTCGCTGGAGGCGTAGTAAAGGTAATAGCGATTTTAAGTTTTCTGCTTTATTTGGAGCAACTGTTAAAAGTTGATTGTAGAGCGGTTCAAGTTGGATAGTGCATGGCAAGTTTACCTTGGCAACGATACTGCTTCGAAATGGTCCGTTATAGGTATCCTTTAAAGATAGTGTGGATGTGTGGCTAGAATTCCTCATAATCCTTATTTTTTTAATGTTGATTGCCGGTTTTGGAGCTTTAAGGAAAAAGTTACATGTTGCGGATTTGATGTCAAAGAAGTCATGTTGCTTCATTTTCACCAAATTAAAAGGGCTAGGTTTCATTCTGGCATTTAATATTGTCTTATCCCAATCCTCTGGTCTTTCGGCTCTCTCCAGGCGTCTCTTCTTTTTTTCAATCAAAGCAAAATCTGAATCATTCGGCAAAAATGAATGGCCTCTCATTGGAAATATGTATTCTACCGAATCAGCTATTCTTAAAACGTGAACTAGGGTATATAAAAAATGTACCATTACATAATTTTTATTTTGCCCTGGGCAGCCGTCACTAAAAATAACTAAATTGCGATAATGGATGTTATTTTTAAGGTAATGCAACAACATTGAAGTGACCTCATTGGCGCCCTTTTTAGCTTCATTTTCAAGATAAGTGTACATCGTGGCATCTTTAGTTCCTAGGTCATGTATCCCAAAAACATTGTACCACAGTTGACGGCTGTAGAATACTGGGTTAGATGGTATATGAGGAAGGGGTAAATTCTGCATAAAATCAAAGAAATGCACATCAATTCGCCAGCTTTTGCTTTACTTTTAAATTTTCGTTTCAGTTCAAAAAATGATTCAGCTTTGCGAAGGTGTATTTCTCTTTCGATTTGGAGTTGGTTTCGTTCTTCTGTATCAAGGTCGGTACGGTTAAGCTGCTGTAAAAGTCTGTCACAGTCTGAACAGGTATCAGATCTCGGAAATCCAAATTTAATATTAAAATTGGTTCTAAAAACTTTCCAGTAGGTTTTGTACGGTATGTTTATTTTATAACTTTGAAAGTAAGAGATTCTGGTAAATAAAAACAGTTTGGATTTTTACGACGTGAATAATGCGATTGTCTTGCAGGGAATGATTTAATATGGATTTTAATAAGTTCCGTTATGCATTCCGGGGTTTTTTTGGGCCTGTTTTGATGAATACCCCGTTTGTCTCTGGGAGAAGCACCTGTGGTCATCAAAGAATCTCGGATTCGTCTTAGACGAGCCTCCTTAATACCATAAAGGCTAAGGAAAACTTTCTTGCAAATTTTATTTTCAGATTCCCCTGCCCTAACCTTATATGTAAAAGAGGCACCATGAGTTTTCTTATGTACTTCTGTTCTAGGACGTCTTCTTGTAATATGATTCATTGAAATAAGGCCACTTAAATGTGCATCTTGACTATTTTTGTCATTCATATTATTGAATTGCGTAAGAATAAAACATCTTTTTTCTTCCGAAACTTTGGAGAAACAAGCATTTTTACAGCTACAACAAAATATTTTTGTGAACCTTCCATACCCCCATTCCTTAATTAAAAGTAAACATACCTGCAAGGTTCTCCAGTTTTACGTGCTTCAACAAGATTGCCTTTATGATTTGTGTGTTCCTCACCACGAACTTTAAACTGTTTTATTAGACTTTCGCGCTTAATTTTCTTCTCTTTCTTTTTGGGCCAATCAGTAGGCACATCTCCATCGTTTTCCATGTTTCACGATAATGTTTTAAACTTTGAAAACAACCACGATACCACGATAATCACAACACATCTATACCGAAAACGTAACAATAACAAATTAACTTAGTTGTACGCATCAGCAAAAATTTCTAGCAAAAAGCACACATGTCCTATCCTGTCGCGGACTTGTGTGGTATTTGTGTGAAAAGCCAGGGACATATGCGCTTTTTGTGGAATCACTGAAACTTTAGCTGTGCATATCTTGGCATTTATGTTGTTTTTGCAGAAACTGACTTTATGATATTATAATTATGTTTCTTTTCTACTAGATGACGCTACAAACTCATTTTCGCCAAATTTGGACTTATGTGGTTTTTGTAAAACACGCCTCAATTGTATCATCTGCACATTGGCAAACAATCCCCCCACTAAATCCATCGTATAGGTCATTCACATACAATATAAACAAAAGTGGCCCCAGAATGGAGCCCTGAGGTACACCCATTTTGAGCTTAACAGTATCTGAGTAATAATTTGTTCCATTTTGTGTGATGCACACTGTTTGGGTTCTTTCATCCAAGTATGAGTTTATTAGATTTGCACATGTACCACGACTCCCATAACAATGCAATTTTCTCAATAACTGCTTGTGATTTAGAGTATCAAAGGCTTTAGAGAGGTCAAAATAGATACCTGCTACCCTGTGGTTTTTATCAACATTTTCATAGATGTATATTAAGGCATGAAAAATTGCCAATTCAGTAGAGAGTAGTATAAGTAAAGATTCAGTAGAGAGTAGTATACTTACCTTTTTATTTTGCACTAGACTATTAAGATTAAAATAAAATTCAGTGTTTCATAAAGTGTAAAACCAAGGGAAGAGGAATTTTATATTGCGTAATAGAACACATTGCCACAAATAGTTCCACTTCGTTTCGCAAATGATTCGGAAAAAATGGCAGCACTATAAAAAGGTGAAGTAACTCGAGAAATTTATTGTGTGGCTGTTATTTAAAAAGCCAAGTTCGCAAAAAGAGTTATAGCGATATTATTTTCAAGAAGGACGACAGGATTGTCGGGATGAATTTACTTGGAGACAAATAATAATATTTACTCAGAGGCAAAAGCTGGTGGCAATTATTTATAAGTGTAATTTATTAAACAGACTAGAAAGATATATACGTGTCCGGGAACAAATAAAAAACAATTTATTTTATGATATAAAGATTAAAATGAAATAAAAACTATCTCCGCTCTCGTTGAGCTTTAAGTTGGAAAATGCTCTAGAGCAGCTGTCTCGAATTTACAGTAAACAAGTGAGCAACGCGTGAATCGCTATAAAGCAGAGAATTCGTATAATCTGAAAAATTACGAAAAAACGCCATTTAGTGACCACTAATAGAATCATTACGATATAGTTAATAGCTCTACGTGAAGGGCAAAAAAGCTCTTTTTCTGACCCTAAGTTCAATGTAATCGGTTCATCCAAAACAGAAATATAAACGTTTGAAAAACCTTCCCCATTTACTATATTATTGAAAATAGAAAAAAAGATAAATGGCTTAAAGTTGCATAATAATAATAAGAATATTGTTGCCAAAGCATGATACAATAATTTATGTAGCACTGAATATACAAATAAAATATAAAATACAACACAAAAATTACCTAACGATTATGTATAAAAGGAAAAGAATACAATTCAAAACATCTAAATTGTAAGTAAAAAAAGTTACCAAATAATGTTTAGGTTTACTTGTAAGTCAAGGATAAACTCTTATATATAAATATTTCCTAAGACACACATATCTACAATTTGTCCAATGTTATAATGTAAAAAAATACAAACATACAAAATACAACATAAAATTTAAAAAATGTAACACAATTAGAAAACTGATGATTAGAATATTAATAAATGCTTTTAAAGGGTATCTAAAAAAAAATCATTCAAATTATAATAAGCTTTACCAAGTAATGCTCTTTCTACCGTTCTCCTAAACAACTTTAAACTTTTCAAACGTTTCATTCCAGTAGGCAAATGTTTACATATGTTTTTGCTTTCGTAAAATATTGATTTTTTGGTCAGAGCAAAGGAACATAACCTTTAGTTTCATATGTATTGGCTGGTTCGGCAAAATTTCCCCTTTTTTTGAAAACCAGGCACTGCCCTCTTCTGCAGCGCGAAGGCGAATTAAATAGCCCTAGTCCACAGAAACCCCAGAAGGCAATACCATATCTGAGGGTGAGTTCACCAGAGCAAAATAAACATCCCTAGCCACAGAAGCTCCAAGCTCAGAAGAAACAGTACGCACTGCATAGCAACCAGCTGATATTTTTTTACAAAATGCCGAAACATGGGGAATAAACTTGAGGTGGGCGTCGATAATAAAGCCAAGAAGTTTTGTGTTAAAAATACTTAAAAGGTCAGTATCGCCGAGACTTAAGTGGTCGATTTCACAACCAAAACCAACGATGCTGGTCTTACCGACATTCAGAGAAAGACAGTTACTGTCACACCATTCCTTAACCTTGCAGAAATCCGCTGAAATAGTGTCAAGCAGGGACTTTTTATCGCTATTGTGCCACAGGATGGTGGTGTCATTGAATTGAATTCTCTCTGAATATCAAGAAAGGCCAGATCATTGATGTACAGGAGAAAGAGAAGGGGTCCAAGTACAAAACCCTGTGGTACACCAGATGCTACACTCACCTCCTCAGACCTAAAAGATCCAATACAGACTGCCTGCTTAAGCAGCAGTATTCTGTGGTTGACACAGTTAAAGGCTTTAGATAAGTCACAAAACACCGCTGCCGTGGCATAACCGATGTTAAGGTACTGCTAGAGTTTTTTCCAAAAATGTGAATATGGCATCACCCGTATTCTTGTTGGCTTGAAACCGAAATTGTTCGTCAGTTAGAACTTCGTGGCGATTCATGAAGGACAGCATTCTACTTTTAGTAAGTCTTTCAATAATTTTGGAGAGGGTCTCCACCCGATATAGACCTAAAATTCGACAGACCAGTAGTGTCGCCCCCTTTATGAATTGGAATCACTCGTACTAGCTTCAGACAGGGGGGAAACATCCCTGATCCATGATCTGGCAAATTATCAAAAATTTTTATGGTAAGGCAATTTTCCTCTGAACTATTTTTATTCTTAACGCCCACAATAACATTTCTAAGTTCGTTAGCATCAGTATTAAAAAAGGTGAAAGATTGGGTTACAATAAGACCTGCGAGGTAACTAGGAGGCTCTGTATTACTGGTAATTCCATTGGTTAATTTATCTGCTATAGTGTATTATTGCATTATTATTAGTGTTCAGAGTGTTAACATCTAATTCAACAGGAGCTCCGCCCACTTTCTATCTAAACTCGTTGACCATAGACCAGCGTTCTTTTTGTTTATTGGCAGCATTATGAATTATTTCAGAATAATACTTATTTTTTACCAGTTTAATCAACTTTTGGTATGTGGACCTGTATTTTTTGAAAGTATACCCAGAACTGGTTATTGTCAGTGAATTCCTGAAGAATACAATGCTTATATTTTCGACAAACTTTAATTAATAGAGAAAATCGGCATTTCCATTTTTGAGTTGCTGTTGCGCCCCCTAGAAGCCATTTTTCGGACTTAAAATAATAATTTCCAGTTATTTTTCTTAGCCGGTTTACCTATAAATATTTTTTCCCATAATTGTGGTACTAACGGTTATCGAGTTATGGTCGGAGACCATTCTGAATGGATCACCCGGTATAGGTACATATGAAATTGAAACACATATTTTTTGGTCAGCTATTGTTTGTCTACCTTCCCACAAGGCTTTGCTTTGGGTTTCTCAAAGTTATAGTTTTGATTTGTGTTTCACTTAAAATGCATGTTAGAGTTAGTAACAGCATATTTGTTTTTTCTCATTACTCGCCAGTTGTTTGAAAGCTACTCTTGTACATATGGTCTTTGTTTTTTATTTTGGTCTAAATCAACCCGTTACCAGTGTTGCTATTTTTGATTACAGCAAAGGACATCTATTAATCTTTTGTGCATTATATCTAAACATTTATGTTGCTTCTCACAGTTGATGTTGTTTATTGACATTACACTTGTAAGCTTCTAGCCCCCAAAGTTGTCGAGTCTTTAATTGCATATCTTCCAACAGTATCTTTCTCTCGCTATACGTCAGATCTGGCTTTTTCTTTCGCCCAAGATCAAACATTTAGATGATACTGAGCCCATCGAAAAATAATTGCTTATATTTGAGACAACCTGTATACCACAATTTTTAATTAGATTATATATCACCAATATTAATTTTTATGTTGTAAAAATATGTATGTATGTAAAAATAAACGTCAGTAAAACACGTGGTTCTCGTTTTTACTGCCAATGATGATAAAACTTCTCACACGAATATGTGTTACCTCTAAAATGCGCAAGACAAGGGTTGACAGGTCATTTCCAGGGACCCTATATTTAGTCGTTTAACACTTAAAGTTGACGGGTATAACGTTTGAACAGTGATGCTAAATTGATACGGTCAATGTTCATTAGGAACTTCGAGATATCTTTACTAAGACCCACAGTATGCAGCATGAGTGTTCATGCATTTCTGATATTTTGTAAGGGACATCAATAATAATCTTTAATCTGTTTTCATAAATTTAAGTATATTTAAGATAAAACGTATTATATTTATTATGTATTTGCTAGAAATTATTTAATATTTTATGGGTTTAATTATTTATTTTTTTAAATACTACAAAAATATGAATATAAATGTAAGGCAAAAGTATTCATACATAGATTAAAATATTACTTCCTAATTAAATTATATTCTCTTAAGGGAACAAATACTTGATCATTAATATTTTGCCGGATAATTTGTCTCAGTTACTACCCTTAAAAAGGCGTGGCATTGAATCTACCATGTTTCTGGTGATCGTTTGTGGAATCTTTGACCATTCTTCTTTTTTCAGATTTTCAATAAGGTTAATGTCAGGTGATTAGAGAGCGGGCTTAAGGACTTTTGGTAAACCAGACATTCTTGAACAGCAGTGGCCGTATGTTTGGGTTCGTTGTCTTTATAAATTATAAAATTGTCACGTATCCCTAATTTTTCATCACTTTGTTTTAGATTTTCTTTTAAAACATTAATTTAGACCATTTTATCCATAACGCCTGGAATTATCGCTAACTTGCCTTCCCCATCCGTGGGCAAACAGCTCCATACCATTACTGATCCACCTCCATGTTTAACAGTGCCTCGAAGATTTTTTTAACGCTTATCTCGCTTTTCCCCATTCATTCATCAAGTGACATCTATCTGACTCAAAAATATTATATTTACTCTCATTGATAAAAATCACAATGTTCCTAAACTCAAGTGAAGCAATTAAATGTTCTTCAGCGAAATCAAGCCATTTTTGCCTGTTAATCAAAATAGGTTTTTCGATAAGAAGTTATGTTTAAAAGATCGTGGTTCTTGGAATTAAACCAAATACTTTGAAAAAATAATGGCATAGTATTAAGATCACTTTCCACGTTTATTATAAAATGTAGCTCCATTGAAAATATTTTGTTGTTAAAATCCTTTGTTTCTTTTATACTTATAATATGTCCAGTAGACTGCTACATCAGATTAAACAATTTATTTTTTATTAATACACAGTTGATATTCACTGACATAGAACACCCACTTTCATATCTTTACAAGATCAAGGAATATTATACAGTAAGTCGTATATACGAGGGCCTTTCAACAAAGACTAGGACTAGTACTACCAAAACTTTATTTATTAATCTTAAACAACAATACTTTTATCACGTTCTATATAGTCCCCCTGTAATGCAATAACCTTATCCCAAGGGTGCTACCATTGTGCAAAGACATGGCGGCAGCCATTCTTTGAAAGCTTCTTCAAAACCGCCTATAAAGCCTTAACAGCATCCAATTCTGTTTGAAATCGTCGTACTTTGAGTTCTTTTTTTGCTTGAGGAAGCAGATAGAAGTAGAAATATTTTTTTTGTTCAAAAACTCTGTCACTATATTCGCTACGTGAGGTCGAGTGTTATCATGATGAAGTTTCCACTTTCCAATCAACTTAGCTCGTTTTTTGGGGATACGATCCTTCATCAACTGAAACAAAACTTGTTGATAATATGGCAGTTACTGTACTACCATATGGGACCATCTGCGTATACACCATGCCTTTGTGGTCAAAAAATGTTATGACCATAGCTTTAGCGGCAGATTTTTGCGCACGTGTTTTTTCGGAGGTGGTTCTCTTTTTTCTACCCACTGCGTACTCTGTTGCTTCATCTCCGGATCATAAAAATACACCCAAGTTTCATCCGCAGCAATAATCTTCCACCATTCTTCGCCTTCTTCTTCAACGCATTGTTTCCAGTATTCACAAACCGTTACCCTATTCGCTTTTTGATCTGATGTGAGTATACGCGGAATCCAGCGAGCACAAACTCTAGACATGTTTAAAAGCTTGTGTAAAAGAGTAAAAACACTTCCAACAGATATTTTAAGAATATTTGGGAGTTGTGGGATAGTCAGACCTAAATCTGTGCGATTAATTACTGATACGGTATTGATGGTTTCCTCAGTTAGTGCCACAATAGGAGCACCTGGACCGCCTTGCAACTCACAACTTTCCTTGCCATTACTAAACTCTTTATGCCATCGAAAACAAGCAGATCTTGCCGTAGTCAATTCCCCAAAAGCCATATTAATCATCGAAAAAGTTTCCGTTGCTGATTTTCCAAGACAAACACAAGATTTGATTGCATATCTTTGTTCTTTCAGTTCATCCTTCACTATTCTTAGAGGCACGGTAACAATATCTCAACTTTAGAGCGGCGTCAAAATCAAATAAATAATTTATGACAACTGACATTTCGCAAAATGAAAGAAGCCTACTGGATATTTTCTGATTTTTGGCGGTATGTAGCTCGTTGCACTAGGCCGTAAAAAATTCAGTCCTAGTCTTTGTTGACAAGCTCTCGTAAGATCAAGACAAGTCAATTTTTTTCAGTTTTATAGCTTTCCTTAGCTTTTTGAAAATGTTGCATAATGGTAAAACTTTACAAGATAAATATCTTACTTGAATCTAGAGGAAAAACCTCGCCTACTATCACCTTGCATATATTTCCAATTTTCCATATTTTGCTTCGCAATAGAGATATCAAAAAAAAAAGTCACGAGAAAAAGCTGTCTGTAATCTAAACTAAAGAAAATATGGACTTGCCTTTATCTTATATGCTACACACTGTATACTAAATCTGTTTGAAAAGGTAATACATCTATAACAGATCGAAAGCAATATATAATATGTTTTATATGTTTTGTTTGTTTGTCACCTACGCAAGAAAGAACGACAATACCTTACGGTAAATCCTTGTTATTTATTCTTTCCTCGCTTTAAAGATATCGTAAACATACCTTTAAATATGTAAACTTTTAATACATTTTCAAAAATATAATGTGACAGCATTTAAGGCATGTGTTTTCTTGTAAAGTCAGATACAGGAAATAAAATCGATAGGGAATTGTTTCACATATTTCATTACTTTAAAATAAAGATGGCTAAATATTTCAGAATACAATCTTAATATTTTTGGCGTTACGGAATTCCTGAATCATACCGAGCAGTATGTTAATATGCTTTCTAATAGCCAGAAATGGTAGTACTTGCTGTCCGCAAGCAAACTGCTTGACAAAAAAAACGGCAAAAGGATTTTTATCAAGATATTTAAATGTCACTTTTACGGACATTTATTAACCGTTTACAATCAGCATTAGAAATCTAAAAGCTTGTTTCACGTGGAATCAGCGACGGGGTATGCTTTTCTTAAGTTATTTTTCATTTGGCGTTAAACATAGCAATAAAAAAGGTAATGGAAAAAATTAAAATTTTTAGCAAGGTGTATTTTTTTAAAGAAAGGTTGTCTTCGTTATTATGTATTCGTATTTTAAAGTCTAAGTCAAAAACTCGGAACCAGAACGGTTTACAACCTTGTAAAAAAATGACTTCTTTTCTGAAAATCAGTTAAATTTAGACAAAAATAGTGAAATCTGTAACAAAAACTACTTTTTTTCTGAAAGTTGGTTTATTTTAGACAAAAATAATGAGATGTAAAAAATTTTATTGGCTAATACTACATTTCTATTATTAATATTAACTTTGATTCCCTATAAGAAAATAATTTTTAAATTGGGCCTTATACAGAATATTCCAAAATAGGTTCGATCTAAGTAAGTTGATATGTGAGAGTAAAACATTCACACCTAATTGATTTCATTAAAATGGTTACTTTGAAATACATACACCTAAGAAGAGCATTCCCCGGCACTGATTCTACACGAAACAACTTTTTAGAATCAGAAAAGCTGATTCAAATCGTCTAAAAAATGTTGGAACAATTGTCATTTAAATATTAAAAACTTCTTGACTTTCTTTTTGATGAGTAGTTTATTTTCTCATAAAGTCAGTTAGACTATCTACAGTCCGATCAGGGACAGGAAATAGAAAATATTTTGGTGATTCCAACAATTAACTGTCGAAAGCCATTGCCATTGGAGATTCTAAGAAATGACTATCGAAACCCATTTTAATTCCATAGATAATTTTAAATATAAAATAATTATCATACCTGTTTATAGTTGTCTTTGATAGTTTAATATAATGTTCCAGGAAAATAATCAATGAGATTTATAACTGGAAGTCATTTGATAGAACATCATTATTGGTAGTTGAATTGAAAATAAAAATTTCAGGGTATCTTTCTTTTTAAATAAATAATTCAAAGATCTTTGGAAAATTGATTCATATATTTCATTAATTTAAATTGAGAAATCCTAAATATTCCAGCATACTTAATATTTTTAGCACAAGCACTTGAACTAAAAATTTAACTAATCACTTAACCCTACCATTTTTCTAACCAATACAAACCAGTTTATAAAATTAATTTATGGCTAAGAAATCATGGTGTTTATGAGAAAGTGGACCGTGTCAAAATAGAAGCACTTTCCGACGTTTCGTTTTTAATTTCACGATGCATCTTCAGGGATCCTTACGAGATCAGGATACTGAGTGTACTTGAAGAGATTTAGACCGTGGCCCGGTATAACAATTGGTTACCAAGTATGATATAAATTATATACTCTCTCTCTCTAATTTTCCGTTTATCCCGAGACAGACGCAAGAACTTTAGCTTCTTTTATGACATGTCAAGTAAAATGCTGGTATTCAGATACAGCATATTGTACAATTTGTTTCTTTTTTAGTACATCGTTCATATTCCTTAAGTCTAGTGGATATAGATCGTTCAGTTCCTCCAATATAATCATCATCGCACGAACAAGGAATTGAATTTACTCCTTCCGTATAAATGGAAAAAGCTTCATTTCCTATTAGTAATTCCTTATTGGTTTTCTCTCCTGGAGTAGGATTATTGTATTTTTTAATTTATTGTGTAATATCCTCAGTGCAATGTATATTAAAAAAACTTAAAACTTGAGTCAGTTTCCCTGTTTCTGATTGTAAAGAAATTTGGTTACAAATTTTAAGGACTCTATAAATCAAAGAATTGATTGCTTCTGTACCGGTTGATGATGTAAATTTGCATTTAGGTATCTGTTCGTATGTGTGGGTTTTCTATCTACAGAGTGCCCTAAGGAGTCATCCCATTTTCTTTACACAAAAACATTTAACAACAACAAATTTTATATTAAGGTGTTCACATGTTTAAGAAACACGGGGAGGTTTTCTGGACCACGAGGCCCTATGATAAATATGTCATCTATATATCTACATAAATAAATAACCGGCCTAAATCTCTTCGAGCTCATTCAGCGTTTCGATCTCGTGTAAAAAATATCCCTGAAGATGACTCGTGCATCGAAGGCAAAACGTCGAAAACAAGTTCTAATCCCAAAAACTTTAATTTCTTAATTAACCAACCGTAAAAACTTCCGTTCTATATTAAATTTATGGATAACGAAGTCCCTCAATCATACCGTTCTGTACGTTAATATGCTTTCCAACAGCCCGAAATTATTGTACTTCCTGACCACATATATTTTTATTATAAAGTCAGTTAGACTATATAATATCTATAATCCGGACAGGAAATAGAAAATATTTTATTAAGCCACATTCGAACAGTTCAGCATTACTTGTTAGACTATAATCTTTTCGTTAAAGACATTGGTACAAAGTTTTGCGACTTTATATGGTTGGTTTAAGTATAAACTTTGAAGATTCTGATAATTAACTGTCGAATCATACTTACATAAATGAAACATTTGACATACTTCTGGTTGTCTCTGATAGTTTAATATAAGATTCTAATCAGTTTTACAGTTGGAAGTCAGTTCACGAAGCATCATCATTTGTCGTTAAACCGAAAATAAATTCAAATTCATTTATTTGTCAGAGTAGTAATTACAACATTTTGTATATAAATTGATTACATAGCTAACATTTGACAAAAGCGCAATGCACAGCGATTATAAAAAACCGATGCCAATAGCCCAAGATAGGGCTAATGTTGTGCAAGCGCGTGATATTTAATAAAAATAATTAGATATAAAGTACTAGAAAATACATAAAAACCCTAAAAAAAATAAATTAATTACTTACACTTACTTATTAATTACACTTTAAAAGATTTGTTTTTAACAACTTATATATATATATATATATATATATATATATACATATATATATATATATATATATATATATATATATATATGTATACATACACAGATGTGATGACACACTGCATTTCTATTTTATTTATATACTGCATACAATTCCGCGTTGCTCAAACAAAAATTTACATTTAATATGATCTTCAAATTTATTATAAGAGAACTCTTTAACATTGTTAGGTAGCTCATTTCAAAGATTAACAGCAAGAAATGAGAATGATTTTTGAAATTTTGAAGTTAAATGTGATAATATATCTTGTTTTTGAAATTAACTAAGTGTTAGAAAAGGTTTTTAAAACATTTAAAGAGAAATCGATGGGCAGTTATTTCACACATTTCATTACTGTGAATTAAGAAATCCAAAAAATTCCAGCATAACTAATATGTTTAGCATATTATGCTCTCAAACTAAAAATTTAACTAACAACTCAACGTGCCATTTTTCTAATAAGTACTCACTCGCTTATAAAATAAATCTATGGTTAACAACGAAGTCTCTGAATCATATCAGTCTCTATGTTAATATGCTTTCCAACAGTCGGAAATGATTGTACTTCCTGACCGCATATAGTATCTTATAGTCAGTTAGACAATCTATAGTCCGATCAGGGACAGGAAATAGAAAAGATTTTATTAACCCACACTCGAATGGTTCAGCATTCAATGAGATTACCAGTTTTACTACAATCTTTCGTTAAAGATATCGAAACAAAATGTTGGGGCTTTATATGGTTTGTTTAGACGGAGAATTTTAGAGATTCAAACAATCATTCCGAATCCAATTTAACTAATTTCACTGACAACTTTGTAATTTCATGGATAATTGTAAATAAACTGTCGTACATAATTATGCTTATGCATTTAAGATTAAGTATTCAATATATTTGCTAATACTTGACAAAATTGACAGCAGCTACAATAAAATGATACTCAAGCTATTTGGAAAAATTGAAAAAATCTTTGTTATATCAAATTTATTGGAGTGACTGTTCGACTTATTTTATAGACTCTTATTGTTGGTTTTTTTTTACTTTTTGTTTAACGCGAGATATAAAAAAATACTAGCATATAATAAATTATTTTAGGCATTGTGTTGTAATATTCAAATATCACAATTAGACAATTATGCTTTTTAAGAGTATCACTTGGTAGTTTATCCGGGTGGAGCAATAAATAAACTTAAACTGGAAAACACAAGTAATTAAAAGTCGCAATATATAGTAGGTCCCTTGTTTCTAGTACATTTTGGCAACGTCGGGGCATAGATAAAATTAATATGTTAATAAACTGTTGTAGTAATCGCTCCCATTCCTCTCTAGTCGCACCAAACGTTTAATAGTTAAAAACCCTTCTCCTCTTTGTATTAACCCTAATTTAAGGCGCAACCAAATATGCTCTTTTGGATTATAATTCAAAGATCTTGGTGAGACCATTTTAGAGATTCCATTTGCTTCTCAAAATTTTATTGACAGCCTAAAATAATTTTTGCCAAATGTTTAAGAAAATGGAATCACTACTAACACACTGGTCGAAGTAAGTAGCTGATATAATTGTATTCGTGATATGTTGTTTTTAATTATTAATCAATTGGTGAGAGTGTCAAGTAGAATAGGAACGGTTAACTAAACAATTCATTAAAACATTAATTGTATCTATATCAGTTGTTGTAAGTGTTGTTAAAAAGGAACCAGGGGAGTACCCAGGGTAAACCAACTAGTAGTAACCTTAACATGGGTGGTTTTCTACGAGTGATATTTGAAAAATATATCAGATCTTAAGAACTGGACCACTATAATTTACTTGGTATATGCCAATTTATTTTAAAAATCACACCTTGAGTTAAACAAACAATAAAAATATCTCGAAAACCTCCCGACACAGAGTTCAACAATTAGACTCATTCTATGAAATAAATAGAAAAATCTCTTCGGGTAAATTTGACATACAGGCTTTATTTGTAATATTTCATACTGTGAACTCCATAACTGACATAATGTATATTCACATCACATTGTTGACACCTTATTTGACCGACCATGATCAACCAACCAATATTTCAAAAAAAGCGCCCCTGAAGATACAGTGTGCCCCAAATTCTATTCTATGGTTTGCACAGAGTCTCAGGTAAGATACTGTGTGACCAGTAAAGTCTGTATTCCATAGATTTTTTTTAATTAAATGGTCTTAACAAAATTTGAGTTACGAGACTGTTTTTGCTATATAAAATGTACGCAAAATGACGGTGAAAAGTTAGTCAACGTGATTTATCTTACCTGCCAAAGTGCTAGAAATCAGCATTTTTGCTAAAAATTTTGAAAAACCCTAAAGGAAAAAGTTGCTTCTTTCTTATAGAATAGTGACTTTACTTTAAAAAAAAAACGTTTTTTTTTTTAATTTGACTCTGTTATAGCTGAAAAATTGTTTTTTCGCCTCGACAATAATATTTCAAGATACATATTCTTAAATATTTGGGTATCATTTTATAGTATGCCATACTCAGTTTTGTCAAGAATTAGTAGAAATGTTGAATGTCGAATTTTGAAGGAAATTCGCATAGATGCTGGGCAATTTATGAAACATGTATCGAACTTATAGTTTTGTTTGACAGTTTGTTACAGGAGTCTAAGAAAATAATCAATGAGGTACGCACTTAAAGGCCAATTGTTACAGTTTATACCCAAAAGTGTAATGATATTTAGTCTTTAAACTATTATATCAAAAATTCGCTTTTACTGAAACCAAATGCCACAGCAGTTTTTTTTGCTGTATAAATTGGAAATATATGGTACAAATGATGTGCCATTGCTGCCTCGGCGTGTACAGAGTGTTGCTCTAACAAATAGAGCTCTTTTTTTGTTGCTTTAACAAATGATCGTCTTAACATTAATGCAGGTGTTTCACGGGGGTCTGTTTTGGGACACTATTTCTAATATATATTAACGATGTCACTGAGTTGTCAATATTTCATGATTCACAATGTTCACAGATGATACAACAATTGTATGGAGCAGTAGGGATCCACAGATCTTGCAAACTTCTCTAAGCAAGAACATGACTGTAGTTAAGGATCATGAAATTTAAATGTAAAACAAATTATGTTTACCTGGATTCTAAAGTAATAAATAGTGTTCAAGCAAACAAAGTTTTAGGCGTATATTAACGAAACACTATATGCAGAGTGAAAAATCTCGATTCGCGTACCCATTTTATATTTCACAGAAAATTTGGCATTTCCCAGTATTTTTATACTCTAAACTGCATAGTAACCTGCATAGTACATCGAAAATTTAGAAGCGATATTGGCAGAAATTCTCTACGTTCAATTTGCCAGATACAGGCAATTCTACTTCCAATTCCAAAGTCTTCATTGAATAAAAATTCAGTTATTTATAACGGAAAAAAACTGTTTAATCACCTTCCAATTAGTTTAAGAGAAACTGAAGATCTAAAACAGTTTGGAATTCAAGTTACAAATTTGCTCTTTGAAAAAGCCTTCTATTCAGTAGAATGATTTTACAAATTTACTTTTTGAATCGGTTAAGTACATTTTATTTTTTGACTAATAAGTTTGACTTATTATTTTTTTAACAGTACAATTTTTTTAAAATGCAAGTGTTCTTTATTTTAATAATGTAGGATACTGGTTTGTATGTTTTATTTTTCATTTTACTTACAATGACTATACATGAGTATATATATATATATATATATATATATATATATATATATATATATATATATATAACTATGTTTAATAATCATTGGCTCAATGGATTTTTTGTATGTAGCTATTTTATATTTTACATTGCCTTTTTTTTATTTTAGCTTTGTCAATAAATTTATATTTATGTCAATAAAGCCATGTTTGAGTTTGAGTGTTTAAAAAGAAATAGATGGGGAATAGTCTCACATATTATATTATTTTGAACTGAAAATGCATTTATTTGTTGTCTTTATAGAGCACTAATTTGGGGCAGATTATAAAATAGGTAACAATAAATAAACAATAGAATTTAAAAAAAAAGAAAAGTAATTAACATTTATCTATCTATCTAAAAGAAATGACAAGTTATACGCATGAAATATGCTGAGACGTTTTAGATTGACAATTTGTAAGAAAAATTAGAAAATTATTTAAAAAAATACCAAAATTTTCAGTTTAGAAATTTTAATTCAGCTAACGTGCTAAGTATGATGGTTTTTTATCGGTTATGTACCTAGTTTACACTTAAACAATATATTTTTAATATATCTGTTTATTATTTTTCAGATAAATTTAATTTTTCTCATATTAACGGTATTTTATTCCATTATTTCACCCAGCTTCATCCCCAAATTTGTGAATATAAAAAACAGTGCGCGTACAAAAAACAATATGATATATATTTTAGTATTCTTTTACAATTCCATTAAAAGAATTTATGGAACTACTAAAAAATTATTCGTAAAAAAAAATGGGTTAATACGTTTATGAAACACGATATTTGGACACCCTTTCAGTCTGCCGAGTTGGGATTATTTTTAATTCAATAAACAAGTTTGTACGTATTTTTTATTAATATGGTAAACTTTTAAGTCTGTTTTGGGCTGGGTTTCTCATGAATAATAAGGAATCTATACATATAAATTTGAATGTTATTTCTCTGGAAAATAAAATCGAATTCTAGATAAAATATAAAGTTGGAATTTTAATCTAAGTTTTATATTTAAGTTATGTTAACCTTTGAGCAAATAAGAGAGCTTATTCTGTAAAAAGTTATTTTGAACATCATGGTAAATGCACCAGATTCGAGAGGGCAATTGCGGCGTCAGTCGTTTGAACTGAGTAAAGGTACCCGCTTATCGTAAGTCCAATTTTAAGTTCCTTGAAGTTGACCCCAAAGTATTTCCGATTTGCTTAAATTTGACGCCATTAGTTAGTGTTTCTTCTTAGTGCTTTATTTGGTTTCGCTAGTGCTTTCATAGTTTCGCAATTCTTCCATATTGAAGGAAAATATCCATTGACATTTCTCAATGGATATATAAGTGATGAGCAGCAGCTTTTCAACAACACAGGTGGTATTCCGTAAGGTCTAGCTTTCTTTGAGATCTCCAAATGCAACAATTTCACACCTATTTCAGTTTCAGTAAATCTATGGTAACTTAAGGTAGTGTGGAATTACACATGGTTAAAATTATCCATATTTATGTTGGTGTACTTGTCATAACAAGATTGAAAATGTGTGGCAAAATTATTTGCGATGTCATTTCTATCATATATTCCCTGACCAGAATGCTGCATCACACCAGGTAGGCTGGAGAATCACTTCAGATTTTTGACATAAGACCAGTTGACATAAGACCAGAAGTATCTAATATTTTCAAGAATAAGATGCTTTGTATTACTAACGAATATTAAATAACACAGGTCACTGGAAACCAGACTTTCTGCACTTTTGTTTTTTTATGCTAGAATCTTGCGTAATTCTCTGTCAGTTACTTATTGCGTTTTTGTTTTAATCATCAGGTTAACCATTTAAATAAATTTAATTTTTAAAAATCATATTTTTGACGTCTGCTAAAAATTAACACATTGTATTAAATAATTAAAATAAAATGATAATGGCTTTATTCGACGTTAGACAACAAAAATTACAATTGGCGAAGTTGAAGCCAAGCTGCCTGTTTTAACCAGATAATGCATATGTACATACATTAACACACAAAACAGAAGTTCACTTAGCTAAATTAATAATGAGTGTGTCATTACCTATTTGAATATAACTATATAATAATAGAATTATTCTGTTAGCTTTTCTAAATTTCTAACTCCAAGAATTCATTAAATAAATAATCACTTTATTATACAAGTTGGAATTAGAGATGAAGTTAAGTAAAATGTATTCCTCAGGTCCACTATTTAAATTTTTGGGGCCGTTATTTCAAATTATCTTAATCTAAAACTAACCTAGGTAACCCCTATCTTTCATTAATTCCTAACCAGCTTAGACTGTTTATTGAAGATAAAAATTTCAAGAATACTGTCATTGGAGTCAAAAGTTATCTTTGGGTTGCGTTTATAAAATATGTTTTGTAAAACTTTTCGAGAAATAATAAATCTTCGAATTATAGAAAAATCTTATCTTATCAGAGGGTCTTTTAAAATTTGGTTGCGATAAAGACCTTAAATGAAGACTTAAGCATGCTGGTCCTTCCAACAAATAAAGGCAACCCCACAGTCGTCATGGACAGAACGGAATACGTTGAAAAAATAATTCCATATTTTTACAACACCTATAACGTTATGCAGGCAGACCCTACAAGTGGAATAGAATGACGCGTCAGCAGTTTGATTAACGCATCCAGTCTACCATCAGCGGAGAAGAAATCATTAAAACCAAGCAGCTCCAAGATTACCAGGTTCTACGGTCTTCCCAAGATACACAAGAATAATGTACCACTTCGACCGTTCATCAGTGCAATAGACTCGCCAACATACATACTAGGTAAATATCTTTTAAATTTTCTGGAAATTTACTAAAAAAACAGTTTCTTTTATAAAAAAACTCTGCACATTTCGTGGAAAAATGTAAGGCAATCTAGTTGGATCCCGATGATATTTTGGTCAGTTTCGATGTAGAATCACTATACACAAATGTTCCTGTTTTACTTAATTTCTTACTTTTTACTTAATTTCCATTATATCAGACATATTGGATCATAATAATCTTTGATAAGGACTTAGTACACCTAGTGGAAGCTTGTCTTACATCTACTTATTTCATTTTTCAGGGAAGTTTTTATGAACAGGCGCTGCTATGTGACCTCCTCTAACGCCTGTGGTAATCATAATATCAAGTTTACAATGAAAATGGAATCTACTGGAACTACTTTCTAGATGTATGTGTTTAAGGAAGGATAATGGTAATAGAATTATCTGTTCATAGAAAACCGACGCATACAAATAGATACTTAAATACAAATTCCCACCACTATTCAACACAAAAAATTCGATCATTAATTCGCTAGTATTTAGAGCTATTTCGATTTCTGATCAAGATTCTTTAACATCGGAAACATCGAAACTGACCGAAGCTCTCAGAAAGAATGACTATTGCACTAAAGATTATATACTACATATTTCAATTAAAAGCTGTAGTAATCCAACTCCGCCAAAGGAGAATGATAAAGAGCTTCTTCCCTACATACATGGCACTAAAGGTAAAATAGAATGATTATTTCAGCCGCCCAGTATACGGAGAATCTTTAATACACATAAGAAAATTGAACAATGTTTGCGAACCTCGAAAGATATTGTACCTTTTCAAACATGAGGAGTATATAAAATTCCTTGCTCCTGTGGAAGAGGAGGACGCTCAATATCAACTAGGCTTAAGGAACATGAACGATCTATTAAAAAGAAACAACTTGTTCAATCTGCTACAGCTGAACGCGAGCATACCACTGGCCATATTATAAATGTAAAGGAAACCAAGGTTCCAAGATTTTATAAACGAAAAAATCAGACAATCTATTGAAATTTTTAAACGTACAAAAAAAATTTAATAGAGATGTGGTTTACGGTCTACATCACACGTGGAAACCGATCTTAATACAGGTTCACGGTTCGGCAAGCACATTCAGTGTTCAGATCTCGTGAAGTAATGATCCCTGAAGATGCCTCGTGCACTCAAAGACGAAACGTCGGATAGTAATTCTAATTTGACCCGGTCTAAGTCCAAGAACCATGAATTCCTAACGTTAGTAATGGTTAGTACTTTGATTTTTAACTTACCCATTTTTTGCTCAAGTGCTTGAGGAGGGAGGGTCACTTTGAAGTCTCTTGAGACCCCAGGAGAGTTCATTGAGAGGATGGAAGAGGGTTTTCAGACAATATACTGGGCCTTCAGAAACTTGAATGGTCCTGAATATGATAAAATGTACCTAAAAATAGTGTAACTTGAAAAATTGGCTAAATTTTGAAAAGCTGTATCTTCGGAACCATTTCATCTACCTCAAAAATGTTTATAATCGTTTTGATGAAAAACTAGTTCTTTCTGGTCAAAATCGACAAAAACTAAGAAAAGGTCAAACAATTCAAGGTTTTCTTAATTTTTAAAAATGATCCGGTCGTCTGCCGAGGTCGAAAACTTGGATTTAACATTGCCTTTCTATCATAAACAATATATGAAAAAAGCAAAAATACCTGATTTGATGCTTCGCTCAATATATAATCTGATTGTACTATAACGGGAAATCTAGTTTTAATTATTTGTATGGACGTTAAAACGCAAAAATTAGCAAAAGTCTCCCAATTAGAAGGGAAGTGAAAAAGTCGAAATTTAACTTTTAATATTCTATGAAATCCGTACGTGCTACAGAAAAACTGAAAATAATTAAAATCTAGAGAGTAATGTTGAAAAAAACATAAAAACAAAAAAGCTGCGGCAACTCTTTAATTTTTTCAAGCTGGTGTTGTTAACTTTGCTGCTTAATTACCAGTTTAGTAAAATAATATTGTTGTAATTTTCACTTGCTTCGAAAAGGATTTCCCAGGATTAGTTTCTTTCAAAAGTGAGTTAAAAAATAAAAATATTTTCTGGCCACAAAATGTATTAAACTTAAGAAAATCTTTTATATTTTCTGTAATATCTCAGACGAAGCGCACAGTTTTTCAGCTTAATAATTGCCTTTGCGAGTATTAACCTTCCTTAAAGTTATCGATAAAACACATGCCCAAACTGCTGATAGTTACCTGTTAGTAGTAGTGGCTCTGCTTAATAAAGCAGACGTGGGTCGGCAGTATTAAAAAGGCTTTTTAATGGTTTTTAAAACTACACGCAATAGCTAGTATATATACTTAAAAAAATGTTCAAGTCCTTTCGCACGGTTTTCAATTGTAAATCGGGGATACTATGATTAGTTGGTTTTATAAACAGAGTTGTTCATCTGGTAAGCCGGTTTAAAATTTATATTTCTATTAAATTTGTCTTTAATAGCTGACAAATCTTATTATAGGGATTTTTAATAATCTGCATATATATAAGTTCATCCTTAGTACTTGAATTTAAGCCAGAAGTGTTCTACTTGTTTGTTTTAATTTTACTTGTTTAAGAAAAATGTTAAATTATTAATCTGTTTTTTATAGACTTCTTAATGTGTAGAGTTTTGAATTAATTTTGAGTTTGAATGTTGTGATTTAAATCAAGTGATTTTTTTTTAAAAAATCAGTGATTTAAATCAGTTTTCATAAATTTAGATATATTTGTACAATTCAGAATTATACTTATAGTAGCCCGCGGTCTTTAATTTCAGGAGAGTTTGTAAGCAGACGCGCCGAGGAAACTGAAAAGGGGCTTCCCCAGCGGATGGTAATTATGTTTTGGAGTACACTATCTCTACACAAAATTTAACAAACGAACGATAATAATAAACAATTTAAAAAATTAAATACTCGACAACACACTAATTAACATACATGCGTGTTTGTAATGAAATCATTAAACATGAAAATATAAATATTCCCTTAATAATAATTATATTATTATCATTGTAGGAAATATGAAAATTCGATATATGGCGGACTGTATTGGGTAACTTTTAAAACAATAAAACGTTGATCATTAGCAAAATTAATTAATTGATGAAAGGAAACACAATCGCTTACCTATCACAGTAGAACCGAATAGTTTCAGTGGCTGGGTTACTCAGTTCGCCCTAGAAGACCATCACACTACATCAATCTTGCCAATTTTCCAATTTTCTCGGGAAACCGATCCGAAAATACGCGTCGGCCGACGAAATGAACGAGTTCCGTTGTCACATGTGGTTAGTGCAGTACTGATTTTTAAAATGTATCTTGACCTGCGCTGCGTGAGCCAGGAAGTTTCTTCCGTATTCTTGACGAATCACAGGGTTGCGATTGTGTATTTGAATACGAAACAAAATAATATCGAAAAGATTTAAAATTAATTATTAATTGATTTGTTTTGAAATTAATGAACAAAAGTAAAATAAAACAGAGTTACACAAACATTCACCCCACCAAAACGAATGTTTTTAAACTTAGGAATAAGAAAAAAAAAATTAAACTTAATTTCAAAAGTAAATAATATTAAAGAAGAGAAAAAAAAAAAATAAAAAAAATTAGTTGCCTGGTAACGGGCATATCTTGAGAACGGGCCTTTGTAAAGTTCCGCGAGCCGTCTTCAGTGTTACCACGCGAGCTACATTGTCTTGTCCAGGGTGCAATTTAATTACCCTACCTAACTCCCAGTGAAGAGGAGTGGTTTGTTCATTTTTAATGAGAACAAGAGCGCCTTGATTAACTGGAGGCGACGGCACTGTCCATTTGGATCTTTCCTGAAGGGAATGAATATATTCGGTGGACCACCGTTTCCAGAAATCACTCTGGATTCGCTGAATTAATTGCCAACGATTTAACCGGTTCAGGTTTAAATGACTGAGATCAGGGTCTGGAATAGAGCTGTTTAAAGGCTCGAGAACTAAAAAATGACCAGGGGTCAAAGGCTGAAGGTCGTTTGGATCTTCGCTCATAGCACATAGTGGCCTTGAATTTAGTACCGCTTCTATTTGCGTTAAAATAGTATAAAACTCTTCGAAAGAAAAGCTTTGGGTTCCTAAAACACGGTAAAAATGACTTTTAAATGATTTGACACCCGCTTCGGCAAGTCCATTAAAGCTTGGAGCACCAGGGGGGTTAAAATTCCAAGTGATAGATAGGGCTTGAGCAGCCTTTTGCGCCAAATCAAGAAGCATATTATAGGCTCCTTTAAAGTTTGTGCCTTGATCACTTGTTAAAGTTATGCAATTGCCTCGTCTGGCAACGAAGCGCCTGAACGCAGCCAAAAAAGATTCGGCGCTGAGATCGGAAGTGGCCTCTAAATGTATTGCCTTAGTAGTTGTACAAACAAATACACAGACGTAACCCTTATAAGTTTTAGCACCCCTATGTTTAGTCATTAAAAGAGAAAAGGGACCAGCAAAATCCACACAGACAGAAGAAAATGCTTTGATTTCAGAAACCCTGAGAGCAGGCAAATCGGACATAAAGGGATTGTATGACTTGGGTTTACATCGGAAACATTTAATGCACTTTGAAAGGCATTTATAGATGGCACTCCGAGGCGAAAGGATCCAAAATTGTTGTAGTAATAAATATTGCATCGTTTTAAGCCCAGGATGCAGATATGTGTTATGAGTAAATTCAATTATTAACTCAGTAAGCCTATGGGACTTAGGCAGTAAAATTGGATGTTTGACATCATATGAAAATTGAGATTTTCTGAGTCTACCACCAACTCTTAGTAAACCATCAGCGTCGATAAAAGGAGCAAGTTTTCTAAAAGGTTTAGGTAGCAAGGAATTTTGCTTTATTTTTAAAATAATATCTGAAAACGTCTCTTGTTGGACGTGCTTTACGATAACTTTAAGTGAAGAGCCAATTTCACGAGAACTTAAAATACCGTGAAGGTTTGACTTTAATTTTATATTTGAAATAAAACGAAGAATATAAGCAACTATCCTTAGAATTTTCAGCCAACTAGAAAATTTCTCTAACAAAAGAAGAATAAAATTTGGGGAAGAAATAATGTTGGATAAAACCACAGTGTTTTCTTCCTTAGATACGTCAGGATCGGTTGGGGAATAAAAATTAGGTTGTGTTGGCCAGAAATCCTTTGCTTGTGAAAGAAACTCGGGACCAGACCACCATATTTTTGTATCTAAAAGTTGCGCAGGGGTAAGACCGCGACTGGCACAATCAGCAGGATTCAACGCTGATGGGACGAAATGCCAAGAAGAAACGGGTATGAGCTCTTGAATATGGTTAACCCTATTAGCTACAAAGGTTTTCCACTTGTGCGGGGAAGAAGACAACCAAGTAAGTGTGACCATAGAATCTGACCACAAGTATAGATCGTCAAAAGTAATAAGATCAGCAAAACTTTCCTTAATGAAAATAGCTAGATCAACTAACAAAATGGCGGCCATGAGTTCTAGCCTAGCAATAGACTGAGTTTTTAATGGCGCTACTCGACATTTCGAGCAAACAAGGAAGGTTTTTACTGTTCCAGATGTTTCCTCCACACAAAAATAGCAAACAGCGGCATATCCGTTTTGTGACGCATCGCCAAAACCGTGTAATTCAATTCGAGATATTAACGTAGACCCGACGTACCGAGGAATTTTTATAATACCAAGTTGAGGCATTTCGGCTTTAAAGGTATCCCAAATATCTGAAATAGCCTTAGACGGGGGTTCATCCCAGGAAACTTTAGATTCCCATAAACGCTGCAAAAGAAGTTTGGCAAGTAGAAGGCAAGGAGCAATAAATCCAAGGGGATCGAAGATTCGACTAATCTCCGATAACATATTTCTTTTTGTACAAGGACGGTCGACAGGGGTGTAAGTATATTAAAAAGGCATCTGAATTAGTATTCCATTTGAGACCAAGTACCTTAATAAATGATGGTTCCTCCTTATCAAAAGTACAAGAACTTTGAACATCAGAAGATGGAATAGAAGCCAAGAGAGAAGGGTGATTACTTGCCCATTTGCTCATTTCGAAACCTCCCCTTTTCATAACCTCAATGACGTCAGATTGAAGTGCTAAAGCTGACTCCAAACAATCACTTCCTAGTAGTCCATCATCAATATAGAATTGACTGCGAATAGCCTGAGCAGCCTTAGGGAAAGAAGCTTCTTCCTGCGCCGCAAGTTCTTTTAAAGTCCTTAAGGCCAAGTATGGGGAAGAATTAATTCCATAAACCACAGTTCGTAAGAAATATTCCTGAAGAGGATCGCTCGGTTTGAAACGCCATAAAATTCGTTGATAGGTCCAAAACTCAGGATGAACAGAAATTTGTCTGTACATTTGCTTTATGTCACAAACAAAGACGTAGGCGAAAAATCGAAATTTTAAAAGAAGCGTAGAAATATCCTGTTGTAATTTAGGACCTACAAGAAGAGTGTCATTAAGACTAACACCGTTAATGTCACGCAAGCTTGCGTCGAATACAACTCTAATTTTAGAGTCAAATGCCTCTTGTTTGAAGACAGCATGGTGGGCGATATAGTAACCCGATAAAGATCTATAATCGTCTTGGGGAACCAAAGACATATGACCTTTATCTAAGTAATCTTGCATAAACTTTACATATTTTGTATGCAAGTCGGGGTTTTTGCAAAAACGATTTTCAAGCATGCCGAAGCGGCGATAAGCTTGAGAGTAAGTGTCAATAAATTTAGGCTTTGATTGACGAAATGGTAATGGTACCGAAAATCGTCCCGAAGTATCCCTAAACGTCAGAGTTTTATAAATTTCCTCACATTGTTTTTCTTCAGGGGAGAAAAACGATTGTTTAGGAAGATGCTCAATTTCCCAAAATTTACGTAATACAATATCAATATTATCCTCTACTGAGATGTAGCAACTCAAAAGAGAGGTTGAAGCTTCGCAAGAAACATTGGTTTTTCCCTGCAACACATAACCAAAGATGGTCTCCAAAGCAACAGGCTGATCAGGACTCCCAATAATACGACCAGATCTTAATACAAGAGGTACGAGTTCAGCACCAATAAGCATGTCGATAGGACCCGGCGTGTGAAAATTATTATCAGCAAGCTTCAAGTATTTAATGTGTTCAAGTTGATCAGGATTAATATGAATCTTAGGCTGGTTAGAACAAACCTTTGGTATGATAATAGCTTCACACGAAAGTAAGGGATTTGGTTCACCATGAGGTTTTATTATACACTGTGTAGAACCATTTTTAGTGCAAGTAGACATTCCATTTAAACCTTCAACGGGGACAGAAAAACTTTTACGTTTAAGACCAAGTCGGCGTACGCAAGACTCAGAAATAAAATTTGCCATGGACCCGGTATCCAGAAGTATCCGAATTTTCTGAAAATTACCTCGAATATCTTTGATGTCTACTTCACACGTAGACAAAAGAATAGTTTGTTGAGAGGCAGAAAAATGGTTCGCAATACAATGAGTATTAGTAATTGGCTCGGTAGAATTAATAATGGGGTCAGAACTAGAAATGTGGGGCATAGAAGTTCCTTGAAAAGTATCCCTATGAGAGGGCTGTCCTTGGACTGAAGGTATTGTAGAAGACGTTTTACCAAAGTGCAAAGTGGTATGGTGTGGCGATTTGCACACCCTGCATTTGTGAGAAGACCCGCAATTTTTAAGAGAATGAGGAGATACTAAACAGTTGACGCATAATTTGTGCTGTTTGACAAATGAAAACCTGTCATGCGGCGATTTCGCCAAAAAAGCAGGGCACTTATATAATGCGTGAGAAGTCGAGCATAAAAAACATTTTTTGTTACTCCTATTATCAACATCGGGGTCAAGCATTAAATTGAGAAACGATTTTTTATTACCTTTTGGGATTTCCGCACTTTTCAAAGAATAATTAACCGAGTCCAAGGCTAAACAGTGTTTTTCCAAAAATGAAATTAATTGCCTAAAGGTCGGCAGGGTTTGATTAAAACCATGTTCGAGCTCAAAGTCAGTTCTAGTTTTTGAATCCAATTTATTTATCAACAGATTAAACAATAAAAAACACCAATGTTCGACTGGGAAATTTAAGGCTCTAAAAGCAGCTATGTTCTCAGAAAAAATATTTAAAATTTGTCTAAGTTCCTTTGCGGAAGCTTTTTGAACAGACGGAGCATGAAAAAGCTCATTATAATATTGTGTAGCTAGAATACGTTTATTTTGATAACGTTTTATCAGCATATCGTAGGCTACAGAATAGTTAAGTTCTGTAAGGGGGATGCCCTTAACTAAACTTAAGGGTTCCTTGTCTAATGACGTCAGCAAGTATTGAAATTTTTCAATGTTCGATAAGTCAGTATTATCATGAATAAGACTGTTATATAAGTCAAAAAAACTAGGCCAATTTTTATAATTGCCATCAAAAATAGGCAAATTGAGCTTGGGAAGCTTTATTTTTGTGGGAGCAGCGAAAGTGGAATTAGCTGAGGTATTAGCAGATAGAGATGCTTGACTACTTAAGAGAAAATCATGTTTTAAAGATTTTATGCCATAATAAGCTTTGTCTGCAGCACGCCTCATTTCATCATATTTTGCGAAATCATTGTCGTCAATTAAAGATATGACAGTATTATGAGCTGATTGAAATTCATTAAAAGTGCTGTCAACAGAATCTGCTCTGACTAAAAAATTAGATTTTAAGGAGTCATCAGAAACGGCTTGCAGCCCAATTTCGTGTGCCTCTTCCAACCGCTTGAGTGCGATGGTTCGTTTTAAATTAGCTTTTGTTAATTTATCTGACATTTTGAAAGATGTTCAGTAGAACAAGAAAAAAATTAAAAATCAGAAAAGCGTTAAAAAATATCAAAATATATTTTATTTACTATTTCAATAAATGCTGTTATTTTAACATATGCCTGCTGATGGTCAATATATAAGACAACAATTATACCTACACAAAATTGTATGCTATTTTATTTGTGATATAATACAAACAAAATAAAAAATATCAGAAGTTGTGATGCCGCAAAACAAATATCAATAGTGCAAAGTTAGGCGAATGGTACTTGCCACATAAATATTATATGATGGCAAAGTAGAATAAATAAATTGTATTATTTATTGAAATAATTAAAGTTCGCAAAATATGCACATATGAGTATTTTGTTTATATTTAAAGAAGAACGAGAATAAGTTATTTCTGAATTTAAATGTATGAAAATACTTATTTATTAAATGTGGTACTGCGAGATTAAAAAAATAACAATAGACTGGCGCCGGGCGTCAGAGTGACGTCGCGACGGCGAATCGATGTGGAACGGAACGAATGTAGCTCGCCGGTTTGACGAAAGACGACAGGTTAGATATCCAAGCGTGCGCAATTAAAAATAAGATCGGAATTAAGAAAATGGCTACCAACGAATCTTGTTTTAAAGCAATTTAAGTTATTAAATATTCAATTTGATCTCCATCCGGTGAAGAAGGCCCAAAATGATGTAGGAAATATGAAAATTCGATATATGGCGGACTGTATTGGGTAACTTTTAAAACAATAAAACGTTGATAATTAGCAAAATTAATTAATTGATGAAAGGAAACACAATCGCTTACCTATCACAGTAGAACCGAATAGTTTCAGTGGCTGGGTTACTCAGTTCGCCCTAGAAGACCATCACACTACATCAATCTTGCCAATTTTCCAATTTTCTCGGGAAACCGATCCGAAAATACGCGTCGGCCGACGAAATGAACGAGTTCCGTTGTCACATGTGGTTAGTGCAGTACTGATTTTTAAAATGTATCTTGACCTGCGCTGCGTGAGCCAGGAAGTTTCTTCCGTATTCTTGACGAATCACAGGGTTGCGATTGTGTATTTGAATACGAAACAAAATAATATCGAAAAGATTTAAAATTAATTATTAATTGATTTGTTTTGAAATTAATGAACAAAAGTAAAATAAAACAGAGTTACACAAACAATCATAATATTTTTATTTTTATAAGAATAAGTTTATTTTAGTATTTTATTTTAATAGACTTTATAATAGGTCAAGGGTAATATAAACCTACTCCTTCCTATTGTATAGTATTATGTTTTTCTTTTTAGAAAGTACGGTTTGTTTTCGTTTTTATACTCTTTAATATTAATATTTATTTACCGCCTTTTAGTAATGATCTACTGCTGTAACTGTTACAATTTACCAAAAAATAATGAAGTCATAATAGGTACTTAATTCAAAAAGTCAAAAAAATCTGTTTTAAATAATAAAAATCTGATTTTTTTGATTTTTTTTTTAAAAATCATGATTTTTGCCAAGCCTGGTTTGAATATAGTTAATATTTCCTTTATTCTAGTTACTTTTGTGCGAATATTGACCTAAATGTCTAATTTGTAATGTTCTAGTTTGCCTAGAAAAAAATAGCCGCTTGACTTTGATTTGATAACTTGATTTGAAAGTAAGGCCTTTGACAGTAGCTTTTTCTATTTCAAATTCTAAATAGATACCGTTTAAATGTTAGGCTAAAAATTAGCTTTGAAAATATACTGTCAAATATTATTATTGGAAACATCAAAAATCCTATATATTATCGAAAATCAAGAATCAATATTTTCAGCCATTTCAAATTAAGACTAAAACCATTTTGTCAGTTCTTAGATGGTATCTATTTTTTTAATCACATCTAATAACGAAATTCCAAATCGATATGCAAAAAATATAACATTAAACTATTTGTGTTATATTATTTTTTTTAATATTAATAATCTGTGAAAAAAAAAATATTTCCAATTTTAAAGAGTGTTTTACTCCCCTATAATAACCCCATATAGTCGAAAAAAAATTTATATACAAAATATAAAACAGATCTGGCGTTTTTCACCTCTTAAAAGAAAAATCTTTAGGGAAAAAAATTGCCTATGTATCCAAAAAAAGGAAATAAGTTTTACCGTTTTTAAAAAACTATACGTTATGCCTATAAAAATTATTTGTATGTTTGGGGATTTTTTATTTACAAGGGCAACTCCTAGTATAGAAAATATTTAATGCAGAGAAAGATAAAAGAAAATAATGAAATATTTTATGTAGAAAAAATAAAATAAATTTGAAGTATTTGACCGTTTTTCGAAATAAGCAAAAAAAATGCAATGTTTACGGTAATGACTTCCACAATTTTTCCATGTCAAAACAATTCAAATTCAAAAATATATTACATAATTTCGTACAGAGTATAAGTTAATAAAGGTTCACATGGTACATTTTAATTGCTATTCTACCTAAATAATTCTAAAATATCATAAATATAATCCAAAATACCCATGAACTCAGGGCCGGGTTTTTCCCCTAAGATGTATAAAGATACAACTTGTGTGGTATTACCCCACCCATCGATTCGAAGACGGCACCCTGCGCCAATGAGAACAATATCAGCCACAACCACACTCCGATAGCACGGAACTCGTGCAGGCAGGATCAGGACAATGTTCAGTTAACTTAAAAATAATGGAGTAAAAAAGTCAGGATTTTTTTCAATGAACAACTTTAGTTCTCTTTTAAATATTTTGTCGCGCTGTAGGTTATTTCTAATAGAAACTGGTAACATATTAAACATTTTTGGTATATAATAAATTATAAATCTTTGACATATTGAGTTATGTAGAAATGGAAGGCTTAAATTTTGTTTTATATTAGCTCTAGTCTGATGCTGGTGCGAAATTGTAGGAAAAGTGTTTTTTATTTTCAGCAAGTATGATAGGCTAGTGAAAACGTACAAGTTTCTAATATTAAATACACTATGGTTTGCATACAATTTGATAGTTGGGTATAATCGGGATTTACCTAGCAATATCTTAAGAACAGTATTTTGACACGTTTGTAATATATTCAGCGTGTTATTATAAGCACTACCCCACACTATGATACAATATCTTAGAATAGACTCAACCAAAGACCTATATAGAGTTATCAGTAGTTTTTGGCTCAAAATATCTCTTAGCTGGTAAAATTTATAGAATATTTTTCTAATTTTATTACTGACATAAAAAACGTGATGATTCCATTTTAGATGTTGGTCCATCATTACACCCAAATATTTAATTTTAACCACCTTTCTTATAAGCAGTGTACAGTCGCAACCTGCAAGCTGTCCTTGGCAATTCTTATCATGGATAGAAATGTTATCAAAATTTGGCTGATCCGTACTTGTAGCAGAGAATGTAATAAAAAATGTTTTAGATAAATTAAGACTTAACAAACTCGAACCCAGCCATGAGTGTACTATACTCAAACCTTCTTCAGCTTGCCTGCGAACATCCTGCCAAGATTCACCTTTAAATAATAGTACAGTGTCATCTGCATATGAAATGACACTAGATACATCTAATAATTTACCTATTTTATTTATATATATTAAGAAAAGTACAGGGCCAAGCACAGTACCTTGTGGCACTCCGGTTGTAATTGTTTTAGGGGTGCTAAAAGAATTATTAATCTTTGTTTTTTGCTGCCTATGTGTTAAATAATATTTCAATAAGTTCAATGCACCATCTCTTATTCCTAGCTCTTCCAATCTGTCATATAAGATTTTGTGTGAGACAGTGTCAAATGCTTTTTTAAGATCTAGAAAAATTGCTAGAGTTTTTTTTCTATCCTGTAGGTTTTCATTTATACCTTTTACTAACTCGAAAATTGCATCCTCAGTACTTTTTTCATTTCTAAAACCATACTGTTTAAAATATAAAAGGTCATATTTTTCTAAAAAGTTTACAATTCTACACTTAAGACATTTTTCAAAAATTTTACCGAAATTGTTTATAACCGAGATTGGTCTGTAGTTTGTGGTTAATTTGGCATCTCCGCTTTTAAATATTGGCGTGACAACTGAGACTTTCCAGGCTTCCGGTAAATTAGAATTTTCAAAACAAAGATTAATTATATGTACAAGTGGATCCAATATATTAAGGTGAATTTTTTTAATAGATTCAGAAGTAATTTTGTCTTCTCCAGGACAAGAGTTATTTTTTAATGTGCTTATATGTTTAATTAGCTCATTACAATCAGGCGATTACTTCAACTATATCCACAAATGTTTAGTCGTTTTTATCCCAGGGCGTACCAATACGACTTTACAAAGGGCCACAGAATGGCAAACAGAATTCGTGCACGCTACAATTCAAAAAAATTCACCCCTAACCCTGATCGAACTGATTTTTACACTAGTCTCTAGAAAGGCGTTATTTTTGAGTGTTTACTTGATTCACCTAGGATCAACCGTTCATATGCTACAGGGCCAAACGTAAAACCATAGGAAAATATATGAAAACAACATGCAATTTTATTTCTAAAAAAATAGCCCTAGCGACCTTAACTGTCACTACATTGTTGGTGATGAGTTTTTCAAGACATACGTCTTATTTAACTGGAATTACCTCACAGTCAGTCTGTTAAGTTTATTTTAAATACCGCGACAATATTTCTGGATCTACTACTAATCATGTATTTTTTCAGGCGCGGGTTATCGCCTTAAACAATCACGAGGGGCAAATCGTGCCGTTACGGTCCTGTAAACGACCAGCCTTGTTTAAATTTTATTTTGTCAGATTAGTATAGTATCTATAGTTTCCAAGATTTTGGAAAGAAAATAATGGAAAACCAAATCAGACTATACATTACCAGGTTCAAAATATTGCCGTATAAAGGTTTGTTTAAAGACTACTTTTACGCTACTGAACTATCATGCGTAACTGATGATATTTTTTATTCAATCGATATCCAAAAAAATGTGCGATCTACTACAGGTGAACTATTTTAAAGCTTTCGATTTGCTTAATCACAAGATAATTCTTGCTATTTTCCAATATGTTGGATTTAGCCTTTCAATGCAATATATTGGAGCCTCTTCTGTATACAAAATACGCCTGTAAATTTTACTCAAAGCTAATATATTGCAACTATCATCTGTATGCCTATGATACTGAAATTTACTACTCGCTTAATGCATTCGAGACTATTTGGGCAAATAATAAAATAAACAAGGGTTTAGATACTCTTTTAAAAACTTCGCAAGATCACCTTCTAAAGTCCAATCCTTATAAATCAATTGAAATTCTTTTTGGGAACGAGTTTAAATAAAATTTTGGATCGCAAGTATTGAGTTTGCAGATAATTGTAAGTCGTCAGGTTTAATATTGGATTATAAACTTCGTTTTAGAGAACATATAACTACATTATTAAAAAGAGTGTATGCGCGCTTTAAAACTTATATCACCATACCGTCAAAGCTTAAATCAAGTCACTAAGAAGTACTTTGTGTGAGTCCTTAGTGCTCTCCCATTCTAATTTCTCTGACGTTATTTAAGGTCCTTGTCTAGATACTTTTGATACAAGACGCATCCAGAAAACTCAGAACAGTCTTCATTAATTATACGGTATATGATGGCCTAATCCAACATCTCATAAACTACAAGACGTAGGCTGGCTTAATATGTCAATTCAGCTCTATTCTGCGTGTATTTTCTTTCTCCAGTTGGAGAAACCTCTATATTTGCATGATAAGGTGTAATTTCAAACCGCTGTGCGCAATCTTAACTTGCGATTACATAGCAAATTGACTGTTCCCTTTCATAGGGGAGAACTATTTAAACGATTTTTTCTTACAGTATTGCCACCTGCTGTGGAATTAGAAACGCTGACTTTGTAGTTATGCGCCTTCAAGAAAAGGTGTAAAATATTGCTGGCATAGCAAGTCATTCTGTAAAATCACCACGCTTTCACCTATACACACTTGCGCTCTTAGGAAATGAACTTTTATTTAAGGCCAATATTTTTACCTCGATTTTTTTTACTCGGTGTTTTCTATTGGTGTTTTATATAATGTAATCTGTCTGTTTTTGTTACTGATTTAATATATAGAGCTATCTACAGATTGTTATAATTAGTTAACTAGACATACCAAGAATTTATTTTTATTTGTGTCTACCTAGCTATCGTATGTAGCTCGGTTTATTTTTATTCCATTTTTTTAAACTGTTTATCCTTTAGAATTGTTTACTAAATTATGAAGGATTTGACTGAACTTCATATAAGTAGACACAGCACAGAAGCAAGGAAACGTGTCAGGTTCTGGTTTATATTTAACGATAAATAAACCGAAGCTTGCTAGAATCAAATTTAGATATTTCTTTATCTGAATTGGGAATAGGCAACTACATTCTACTAAGCTAGTCATAATAACTAAAACTTTATGAAGGCAAAATTGTACACATTTGGTAGTTTGATTATTAAAGTTAAAAAGTAAAACATGAAGCTGGAAATCGCCATTTTTAATTTCAACCGTAAATGCTTTATCTTAAATGAAAAACTACGAATAAACGAAAAAGTCACTGGTTCTCGACAATTTCTGATATCTTCTAGGCATAATTAAAAATGTATGTTTTTATTTAATTTTAATTAAAATTATTATTAATGATAATAATGCGTATGAAAAAATTTGCAATACCATGAAAGGTTCATGGCACTATTTTTTAAAAGATACTAAACTCTCGATCGCAATCAAACTCTTCATTTAAAAGAGCAATTGTTTATTGGTAACCAGATTCAAATTAAAAAGATATAGCTAACTGCATAGTAATTTAATAGTTTCAAATTCTTTTGTGCGAGACTACTGTACTTGCATTATATTTTCTGTTAACGTTAATCAAAACCTTTCTCGTATGGCGCAAAATTTCTACCTATGAAATATTTCTTGACGTTTTGTATATGAAATATGAACGAATTATTTGCAGCTAGGGGATGTGGAAAATAATTTTTCGAGACAAGCGCTCTGCTTTCAAAGCGTACGTTTGACGCTGAAAGGAAATATCATTTTCTATTTACTGAGAATTGAGTTGCCATGGCAGCGATATATTCAAATAACATTCTATAAGTAGCCACACTTAAATAATACCTAATTATTTTTAGTTCTGATTGTTTATTATTATTTCTATAATTAAGCAAGTTTAATTTAAAGTCATGATTTTTTCTTGTGAAGATAAAACAAAGAAATTATAGAGACAATGGAAAACATATTAGAATAGAACCTGCATAGACAGTAACTGATCAGCCTTATAAAGGAAAATTTGGGCTTACATTGAAACCCAAATATATCAAAAAATGCAAAAGATATCTATAGTCTCTTTCAGAAATGGATAGAGTAATTGAATGGGGAAGTCCGTTTAGTTTGGCTGGGGTCGTCCATAGGCGTAGGTAAACTTTGTTTATAGAAATAATAATAAAGATTCTTTAAAATCCCTGCCCTTTTGCTCTGTCCTTTTGCATACCTAATGAGGTTTTATCACTCTTACTCTCACATTTATTACTCAATGCATGCATAATAGGCTAGTACCTAATGGAGGCATGTAACAAAACACATATTATAAATACATTTTAATTGTGTTTTAAATATGTTAATATTCGCTCAAAATACAAGAGTTCTAAACATACTATACCACAACTTGTTTCGCTAACCAAGTTATCATCATCAGCAGATGATATAAACTAAAGTAACTTATCCTAACCGAGACTATTTATAGGTAAATGTGATCACACTTGGAGACTATAGGGAATATGCTGAATATGATAACCCACAGTTATCTAAACTGTATTGCCTTCCCAAAATCCGTTCGGATTTCTACCCAACAAGTGCACCAGTGACGCCGTGTTCACGTTGCTTAGAGGCGTCTACTTATCTCTCAATAACAACCACCCAACTGCCTCAGTTTTTTGTGACTATGCGAAAGCCTTTGATTGTGTTAGTCATGAAATTCTGATAAACAAACTAAATTTTTATGGAATTCGTGGTACTTCTTTAAATTGGTTCAAATCTTATCTTGGAAAAAGGCAACAACTTGTAAGGGCTAATGGTTCCGATTCTGATTGTAAGTTGATTACAAGTGGAGTCTTGGGACCTATTCTTTTTTTGTTATACATTAATGATATCACGAACCTTAAAATTAATGGAAGAATCTCCCTTTTTGCTGATGACACAAGCATAACATGGAGTGATTTTGATACAACGTCTTTACACTCTAGTATCTCCAAAGACTTGGTTATAATTAAGGCTTGGTCCGATTCCAATATGCTTTGTTTTAACGTCGATAAAACGGTGGCGTTATCTTATAAGGGAACTTTACAACCACTTCAGGTACATAACAGCAATATTGAATACGTAGAGTCGGTTAAATTCCTGGGTTTAAATATAAATAGCAACCTAAAATGGTCTAATCATATTGACACCTTAACTAAAAAACTTTCTACCGCCTGCTTCGCCATTCGATCAGTTTCAAAAGAACTAGACGTTCCTTCTGCCAGACTTACTTATTTCTCTTTATTTGAATCCCACTTCCGCTATGTCCTTCCCTTTTGGGGCTGCTGTACCACCGAGCAATTTCGTAGTATTTTTATGCTTCAAAAGAGAGCCATTCGTTATTTGTTTGGTCTAAATAATAGAGCTCACTGCCAATACTATTTCAAAAAACATGAAATATTAACACTTCCTGCGTTATTTATTTTGGAAACGGTATATTTGCTGAGAAAACATATAAACACCCTCCCAGAAAGGCCACAACATGTATACCCTACCAGAAACTCTAGGCATGATATTTATCTTCCCATTCCTTCCACAGAATTAATAAAAAAATCAATTATTTACAACGCCATAAAACTTTACAACAATCTGCCAGTACATTTAAAATCTATCCCTATGCTTGCACAATTTCGAAAAAACACCAAAGCATAGCTCATTGAGAGACCATTTTACAGCGTTAATGATTTTTTTTTTTCAGTGAGTAAGTCTCTTTAAATTGTCACTAAACTCGCTTGTTTACTTAAATCTTTTGTGAGTCATGTCCTAACTCGTAGCATAGAATTTTGATAATCATTACATAGGGAAAAGAACTGTCGAACATTCACTTAAAACTTAATTATTTTTGTTAGGTATTGGATTAAAAACAATTTAATTCTTTTTGTATACTACATTCTACACTAGTTCAATATACCTTCTGTTTAACATCACAATTATTTGTATAACTATAATAACATAGAGTTTAAGGTCGCATAGTTGCAATTTTGATTTCAATGTCATCGAAATTATTCACCTCGTACATGTGTGTTTGTTTACTTTTATAAGGTTATCATGATTCATTTACTGTTTGCAATGTTATGTTATATTCTAACGTGTGTTTTACGATTTGGTAAATTGATAATTTACATTTTTAAAAAAAAAGCACTGACCTGTCGAAATTATTTTCGATTAATGTTTTGATATGTCTTATTTTTAGGTATATTTTGCTTTGTCCATAAAATTGTAAAATTTTTCTGCGGCAATAAAGCATACTTTTGTTTGTTGTTTGTTTGTTTGTATTGCCTTCCCAAAATCCGTTAAGCTGGGAAGTTTATGAGACCTATAGTTTCAGCTGTTGGATCACCAACGTACAATATTTCAAAATGGTTAGTAGAAGAATTCAGCAAATTAAATATCTCGTACGATAACTTTCAGGTTACTAACTCGTTCAATTAAAAGAAGGTGAAATTTTTATATCTTTTGATGTGAGCTCATTGTTCCCTAGTGTACCCATACCACTAGCTTTAGAGTACCTAAGGGAACTACTTGATATCAACAATTTGAAGAAAGAAAATATTGATGAATATTTGCTTCTCACAAAATTATGTATGAATCAAATTTTTTTCAGTTCAACAATAAATATTATAAACAATTTGAGGGAACTGCGATGGGCAATTGCTTATTTCCGTTCCTTGCAAATTTGTTTATGAGTAGATTAGAACCCCAATTCAAAAAAGAATTCAAGTATTTCCCAAGGGTGTGGTATAGATACGTAGACGATATATTTGCTATTTTTGAGACTAAAACAGAAAATATGGACATTTTCTTAGAAACATTAAACAATAAATATCCTTTTATTAATTTTACGTACGAAAGGGAGAACAATGGGAAATTACCTTTTCTCGACAAGTTAGTTATTAGAAATAACGATAAATTAGAATTTGATATTTATATGAAATTTACTAATACTGATAGGTATATAACATCTGACTCATTTCATTGCCGTCAACACAAAATGGCAGCATTTCATTTCTTAACTCACAGGTTAGTCAATTTTCCATTAAAAACGCTTTAACAATGAAATGAATCGGATTAAAAATATAGCTAAAAGTAATGGATATAATGATAATTTTGTACATAAATTAGTAAATAGACATAAGCGTAAGAAAATGTTAAAAGATGCCACTACTCTTCAAGCACCTGAGGCTTCTAATAAGTTCATAGTAATCCCATATGATCCCAGATATACGAGAAGTCTAGAAAAAGTATTTAAAAAGTAGGATTTAGAGTAGCCTACAAAACGGAGAACAGTTTGAAAAATCTCCTTGGAAACCTTAAAGACAAAGTCGACTTGAAGCAGAGGAGTGGCATCTATGAAATTAGCTGTAAGGACTGCGATCTAAAATATGTTGGGCAAACTAAACGCTCCAGGAACATTCGTTTTAAAAAACACATGGCACATTTAAGATACGGAAGAACGGAAAAGTCAAGCGTTGTCCATCATACTTTGGAAAACAATCACCAAATAGAAATAAATAATCTTAAGTTGATTAAAAATGTATCTAATACTAGATTATTGGATGCATTTGAGAGTATAGAAATAGTTTTATGTGGTAAGAAAGCACTAAATAAAGACAGAGGGCCTATTCCCTATAGTCCTCTCTATTGTTTACTTGACAACGGTGCAGTCGGGTGCAACCAAGTGTGATCACATTTACCTATAAATAGTCTCGGTTAGGATAAATTACTTTAGTTTATATCATCTACTGATGATGCTAACTTGGTTAGCGAAACGCGCGTCCAGAACGTAAAAAGTTGTGGTGTAGTGTGGTTAGAACTCTTGTACTTTGATCTATCTTCCGCCACAGGTTCCAGTGTTAGGACTTAGTATTTGCTGTTACTGTTGACAGTATTATAAGAATATTAATAAATACAATTTTGATGGTGCTTGGCGAAGATGACAGTATTTTTTTGATAACTAGAAAACTCTTATGGGCAACTTTGAAAAATATCGATTTTGCCTGGGAAAAGCACTTTTACTGGAAAGCGATAAAATTGTTTGCTGGCAACGAAAGTGTTTGAAAGAGAAGAAGAATTTTGTTGAGACGTAGGTCAATTAAGGTTATATAGTACAAAAAATGTGGCAAGACAAAAATATAACTAGTGCATCGAAGGCCTGTCAACAGGTATTAAAGTGCCTTCGAGAAGAGACTAATAATTGCACACATTGGGAGCGAAGAGGGATTTTTAAAAGAAGGTTTGCTACCTTTTGAAGTCTTGCCGGAGAACCATGAGAATATGAATTCGGATGTTTTCGAAGACTATTTTGGTGAAAGGATAAAATTTCTTTCGGCTGATTCGGTAATGGTTATGAATAACGCAAGCTATCATTCACGGCTCAAAGAGAAGACACCAGCTTTATCTTGGAGCAAACAAGAAATTATTGACTATTTAACAATCAGAGGTATTGAGTTTGAACCCAATTTGATAAAGAAAACTACTAGCCATACACAATCTATCCTGATAATTCGAAAAGGTATGATTCAAACAGTGACGCATCTCGTTGTTGACGAAGTTCCATAAGCAGGGGTCGAGGAAAGGACAATCCTTTGGAGAGAGGGCAGTTTCTTGATAGCATTGTTCGATGTCGGTGTCGTTCTATATTATGTATTTCCAGTATTTAATATAGTTTATGTTGATACTTTCGTGTTTCAATAATTAAGGTACCTTACAATAATAATTATTATTTTGCCTAGATATAGTACATATTATTTAAATTAAAATTTCCTTAAATTTAAATTCTTTCTATAAGTATCCAACCATTTTCAGTGTTTATGAACGGATGACAAAAGACAAAACGCATAAATTGACCCAAAATAAAGTGGTACTACCTGGACCTGATGAAGAGAAAAAATTTTGCAATAAGATTACTGCTAAACTATGCCAGTAAGTGGCATAAATTATTGGTGGGTCATCCTGTAGTCCTTTTGCCTACCTAATAAGATTTTATTACTATATACATTTCTGACTATAAATGCGATTTTGAGCATATTGGGGTTGTATTTATGGTTTCAAATCCCATAGTTTGGTATTTAGAATATTCATCTAAATACATGGTGGTAAATAAATCTAAATTTTAAATTATACATTTTGTCTGTTAAAATGAAAAAAATTTAGAGGTAACGGAAAAATTAGTGCTGTACAGACAGAAGATCTGCTGGAATTTTGAAACGCTTCAAGGACATTTTTGGCTTATATTTAAACCCAAGCACATACGAAAATATTTGGCTTATATTTAAACCCAAACACATCCGAAAATACAAAAGATAGCTTAATGCAGTTTTGAACATATTAGGGTTTGGAATTCAGATAATTGATCTCAATTTATATATACAAGGTCGTAAATAAATAAGTGACTTTTTTAACAGTTTATCTTTTTTTTGTTGTAGTTTTTATTGGGCGCCAGTTTGTCCCATCATATTGGATTCCTACCACTATTTTACCAGTTTTTGCCTATGCCACACTTGATTTTTGGGCTTACACACATCGCCATTTTGTACGTCATGGTGAATTCGTACCAATTCATCCCTATATCTGCAAAATTTGAAATTAACGTATTAAGTAGATTTTCGGAGCGATTTTTCAAATAATTTATTAGGGCGCCATTTTGTTTTGCTATGTTATATTCATACCAAAATATGAGCAGTTCGATCTTATGTAACCCTTGATTTTTGTGCAAGAGTTGAAGAAATTGGATAATTAGTTTTTTTAGTATTATTTTTTTTAATTTTTCACTAGGCCAGCAACTTGTTCCGGCATATTGGATTTTTACCAAAATATTACCAGGTCATTCCCATATGACCCTTAATTTTTGACTGAAATTAGAAGTAAATCGAGTCATTCTGATGAGTAGTTTTTAAGTTAGACCGACAGACGGGCCGACTGAATTGATAAGACATATTTTTTGGCATCTAGGGACTCTAAAACATGAAAATATGAACAATCTGAGAGAATGATTAAAAATATTTTATTTGGCCGTCATTTTGTTCCGCCATCTTGAATTAGTACCACAATTTTACTAGTTCATCTCTATACCACCATTAGTTATGGCACAGAATTTGAAATCAGTTTACTAAGTAATTTTTTTAGACTGAATTTTTAAATATTTTATTGAGCCGCCATTTTGTTCGCCATCTTGGATTCGTTCCAGTTGATTCCTACATAATACTTGATTTTTGTGTAAAATGTTTAGTAATAATTTTTTTTACTAGACAGCCATTTTGTTTTGCCATATTGGATTTTTACTATAATGTTACCAGGTGACCAAAATTTGAAGTCAATCGGGTAAGTAGTTGTTTAGCTATGCTGCGAACAGACAGACCGACGGAATTGGGAAAACATGTTTTTCGGCATCTAGGGTGAATTTTTCACGATTACAATACTTTCTTTTTAGAAGGGACGTAAAAGCAATAATAGATACAATTTTAAAATCGTGTAATTAAATTTAAGTGTTTTTTCAGTTTTTGTATTACGGAGAATGGTAGGTATTTTAAATACCTAATTGGACCAGCGAATACCTGTGCCGATAGCTAGTATTTATAGAATGGATTAAATGACTATTTCGACCTTTAAATATAACATGATTCCAAATTAAAAATACTTTTTAATTTTGTTTTGACATTTTACCCACCTTAAAATATTTGTCCAAAAAGCAAAACCCACGACATGTTTAGATATATTTTTAAAACATTAGCAAGCACTCTGTATATTTAAAGTATTTTTAAACCTATTTCATTGTATGTCAAGAGTTTTAAGAATTTCTTATGTAATAGCATTCGTTTCATTATTTTTGTAGAAAAACTAGCACGCTAGATGCGGATATGAGGCACTAAAATTCAAATTTCCTTCTTCCGCAATTTTATGGCGGCTCTTTGGGCGTTAAATTGGTCTAGAACGTATGTCACATGCACCTGGGTTTTATATTAAAAAGCTAATTTCCATTTTACTATACATTTTTATTCTTGCTAGACTTTAAAGAGCATTTTATAGCTGACAAGGAACATTAGACATTCTTCCTCCAATTAAGGAATACATTTTATTGTTACGGACAACAACATAATTAGCTGGGATGCCAAGAAGCAAGTATATTGTTTATCAGCAATGTACTTTTATTTACTTATAAAATTAAAGTTTAATTTGACAGAAAAATGATGGAACGTCTGTGTTTTGTAACAATACCCAGTCAAATAAATAATTGAAAAATAAGATCATTATCAAAAAGATTAATTAAAACGATTTTTACTTGACCAGTTGACACTGGGTTTATTTTCTAAACACTATCCTGAGTACCTAACTTGGATGGAACTTGGTTGCTTTCAACCTTTTTGACTCTCACCGTTTTGACGAAAAATCCAAAAGGCTTATAAATTTATCGAATTTTAAAATTTTTGCAGATCAAAAAGTAATTGTGAAAGGACAAAGGGTTGTATTCCGTTTTAACCTTTCACGAAGTTTTACAAATCTAGAGATCAGTGCTTTCGCTGAATTAAGCTTTTGCATTTTGTTCTTTTCCGAGTCTTTTGTAATTTTATTTCAAAGCGCCCAAAGGGTAGAACACGAATAGTCGTTGAACTAGGCTAAACAGTTTTCAGTTTTGGTCGATTGTGTGTCATTGCCCTCACAGATGCAAAAACGCGCTGAATCCGTAACAGGATCGACTACTAGAAATTGCGAAATCTTTACAAACAAACAAAAGTATGCTTTATTTTCGCAGGAAAATTGTCACAATTTTATGGACAAAACGAAATTTACCTTAACACAAAAAAAAATGAAAAAACGAAATATTAATAGAAATAAAATCATATTTTTCGATAGGTAAATGCAAATACATAAATTGTAAATATAACATCGGTTATATTCACACCATTTCCTTACAGCGATTAATGAATCCGGGTGATCTAACAAAAGAAAATAAACTATACATATGCGAGGTGAATAATTTCGATGACATTAAAATTACGCGACCTTAGACTATATTTTGTTATCGTTATACAAGCAAAATAAGTGAAATTAAACAAAAAGTGTAGGGGAGATCGGGGTAAGATGACGAAGCTGAGGGAAAATGAAAATATAACGCAAATACATTTATTTGAGGGTTAAATACATATCAGTACAAACATGTTTATGACTTAGTGTCAAATTAATCTTACCAAAAATATGAAAATATAAATGGGTTTTCTACAAACAACAAAAAAAAAAAGTAGGTAATTTTCGTCAACTTACCCCATGCTCTGTGACCGAACCTATTGGGGTAAGATGACTATCCACAAAGATCACAATTAAAACTGCCAAAACCCTCATAGTTGCTACATGCTTCATGCCACCATGATAGACACTGACAACAATGCAACCAATTTTCAGATGGTGCGTCACTATATTCCTCCTCACATCCAGGGCATAAATATTGAATGTCACTACTGGAACCTGCAATATCAGCAGCATTAGGCAACGGCGTTTTTCGATATTTTTGTGCTCTATTTTCTGAAATTTTTGATTTTTTTTGTATGTTCGATTGTTTCTTTTCTTGTTTCAATTGTTTTTGTTTTTCTTTTTCTTCATTCTCTCTTTGTTTTTATTCTAGTTGCAATTTGATTGGCGTGCTGCTTATAACAGAAGATGACATTTTCTTTCTAGGGTTTGAGGACCGTTCAGCCATTGCAATTGGTCTAATATCCCAGATATAAGGAAGGCAATCACTGGAAGTGCCCTCGTCTGTAAATAGTTGACGTTTATGAGACTTTATTTGAAGTTTCTTTGGAGCATCAAATGTTTCTTTTGATGTGTTCTGCTCTCGTGTAGTAACCGATTTTATATTTTGAGCCAGCACACTCAAAGGTATTTGGTCTTCTTCATCAGTTGACGACAAATCTGCGCTTCCTACTGTCAACCTGGTATTGTTAACCATTGAAAGAGCACTGTTATCCTCAGATTGTACAATACGTTCAGTTGTTTAGAAGGTGCGAAATCACTGTCGTCAAAAATCAGCGGGTTAAATGGCTCAATGCCACAAGCTCTGAAGCCGTTTAGAGCATTGTTTACATTGGCTGCCTCTCCAAATAAAGGTCCGATATTTTTATCAGTTATTGAAATTCCTGGATGATTGGTTAAGAAAGAATCACACATTTGACTGTAAAATGATTTGAAAGGGCCGAAAAAAGCGACGTCGAGAGGTTGTAGTCGGTGGGTCGTGTGGGGTGGAAATCCCACTAGCACAATTCCATTCTCTCGGCAAAAGTTTATTTCTGGGAGGGAAATGTGGGAACTGTGGTTATCAACCAGTAATCATACAGGATCGTTAATAGATGGTCTTGCATAATGGGCAAAGTGTTTTAGGTAGGCAAGAAAAATTTCAGCCGTCATCCAACCTGAAGGTTGTGCGCTACCGTCAGAACCGGGAGGACAAGCATTTAACAGTTCGGGTTTCATTCTAATTCGGCCAAATATCAGAAATGGGGGTATATATGACCCGACAGCATTCATTGCACAAACCAAAGTTGTATTTCGACCTCTCTCGGCTGTCACTATTTTAGCAACTCGTCGCTGGCCTTTTGGAGTGATAACTTTGGGTAACTTCGTTGGTACAGTTGAAAGTCCGGGTTCGTCCGCATTATAGATACGGTCTGCTTTAAAATTGTATTTGACTTTAACTTCTTTTAAAAGTGAAAAAAAGATTTCGACAGCGATCTTGTCGAATCCGCGTAGCCGTGCAATTGAAGTGGCTTCAGGATTCCTCAGACTCAGGCTGTTACGTGTATTAAAAGTTTTGAACCAATCAGTCCCGGCTGCTTTTGTTTCTCTGTTGAACCTGTGTTCTATATGATTTGCTTCTGCATATTGATATGCAAATTTTCGAACTTGCATGCAAGTTAACCCAAGACCTCGTTGATTGCATTCTGTTAGGTAGCTAACAAATTCTTTTGTCTGCTTAACATTGAAGGTGTTTTTGAAGCGGCCCCCACTCTCCGGGAACTCTTTATTTTGAGCGTCTCTTTTTATGTATCTTCTCAACGTGGGTTCCAGTATTCCGTAAGTTATTGCGGCTGCGTTACAAGATAACGATCTCTCTCGTACTTCTTTCATAGCTGCTATAAGAGAGTCATCATTCCACTCCATACGATTCGATTTACGCCTGTGTACTCGCAGCATTCTGTAAAAGAAGTTACTTCAATATATTGTTTGCTTGGGACAACATGACGAATTCGTCATCTTACCCCCGTTGTATAAATTTATCCAATTTTAAGGTTAAAAGTAAACACAAACAAAAACATCAACGATTGTACTACTGACAATAACTATCGGTATTAAAGAATTTCTTGTAACAAATTAGGTTTACTGATGAATGCACAAATCGTTATTAAATTCACGAAAATATTACAAACGATACCATCAAAACAGCTGTTTACGTATTACTGATACGGTAGCGACCCGGCCGGACGAGTGGGCATTTATTTTAATACGAGACATTGGTACCTAGATGGCGCCAGTAGTAGCGCTGTAAAAATTAATTCGGGTTTTTAAATATACAAGTTCGTCATCTTACCCCGTTCGTCATTTTACCCCGATCTCCCCTACTGAACTAATATAATAATTAAGGTTTATTAGAAAAAATGTATAACTTTGATATTTAACAAAAATAATTAATGTTAACGGACTATCAGACAGTTCATTCCTCAAAATTTCAAATGTTATGCAGCAACATGACACCCAAAAATATTTAAGTAAACAAGCAAACAAAAAACATTTTAATGAGACTTATTCATTACAAAAATCATTAACGCAGTAAGTAAAAAGGTCACTCAATGAGGTACGCTTTGGTTTTTTTTCGGAAGAATGCAAACATGGGGATGGTTTTTATATGTTCTGGAAGATGATTGTAAAGTTTTATGGCACTGTAAATAATTGATTTTTTTATTAATTCTGTGGAAGGAATGGGAAGGTATATGTCATGCCTAGAGTTTTTGGTAGGATATACGTGTTGCGGCCTTTCCGGGAATCTGCTTATATGTTTTCTTATCAAACAGACGTTTTCTAAAATAAATAATGCAGGAAGTGTTAATATTTCATGTTTTTTTGGAATAGTATTGGCAGTGCCCTCTATTATTTAGACCAAACAAATAGCTGATTGTTCTCTTTTGAAGCCTAAAAATTAGTGATGAAACGATTACGATTACGATTAGCCGCCGATTATTGCGATTTTCCGATTAATCGTAACCGCCGATTATTTACACGATTATTTATACGATTATTAAGTAAAGTAATAATAACTGATAACGCTCGAAACATGCTTACTGCTAAGGCAAAATTTCTACAAATAGATCATGTCAGTTGTATGACTCATTCGTTGCAACTGGCATTAAAGGTAAGAAACAGGAAATATAAAAAAACAAAACCCGAAATTCTAAATTAATGTTAATTTATTTACTTTATTTTTCGGTGCCATTTTTTCAGTCGATGACATCAAGGAAACTATAATTATGGCTAGAAAAGTAGTGGGACATTTCAGTCATTCAACTAAAGTTTTGAAAATACTTAAGGAAGCACATAAAAATTACAGTGTACTTGGACATGTGCTAATACAAGACGTCCCAACTCGATGGGACTCATATGCATATGCAATGCTAGATAGATTGAATAAACAACGTATCGCAGTTTAAGCTGCATTCCCTAAACTTAAATGTCCATGTGATCTCAGTACTCTTCAGTGGATCTTAGTTGAAAAAATAATTAAACTTTTGTCCTACTTCAGTGATATTCCAAAGGCACTCAGCAATGACCTATTTACCATAGCGGGTGCACCCCCATTGATAAACTCCCTCTTTAAAATGCTGAATAAAGAATCTTTAGATAAAGAGAAAGATAGTTTTAAAATTATTGTTGATAATTTAAAACATCACTTGACCCAGAGGTTTAATGATCTCGAAGAAAATGAAAATTATATCTTGGCCACTATCCTCAACCCTCGGTTTAAGGCGCAGGTGTTTAGACATCAGAAAGTCGACTTAAACCGCCAGCAACCGAAGCCTTACGAGTAATGGAATTTGGAATATTTGCCCAGAATTAATAAGCGATGTGGAAATGCAAGAGCCACTGTCAAATTTTGCTGGTCAGTGCCATATAGACTTTCATAAAGACATATTTAATTTTAGAATACTGCTTCTCTAATAATGCTTTTTCTTATTTTCAGCCACTGGTTTAAGGTCACCTAATTTAGATCACTCAGCAGATGTTTTCAGATATTGGTCTGAAAGTACTTTGCATCCAAATTTAAAGAAATTGGCATTATTTATTATTCAAACCATCCTCGGTTCAGTTGAAAAGGTTATTTTTGACAGCAAAGAATATTCAAAGTCTTAAGAGAAACCGACTTGGTTCCGAATATGAAAGTGTTATGTTTCCTTAATAAAAATTCAGTCTCCCTAAATTCCCAATATTAAAGGCCAAAAACAGGTAATTTTGGTTTTTTTGACGTATGGTTTGCTTTTTTTACTTAGATTTTAAATGTTTTGGTTGTGATTTATTATTTTGTTTATAGTTTGTATTTATTTTCTTTAAAATTTCTTTTAAAAAATAAAAAAATATATTAGGTATATATTTTAACATTTTTTTATTTGATAATCGTAATCGTACGATTATTTTGGTTCTAATAGTAATCGTAATCGTATAACAACAATCGTTGCATCACTACTAAAAATACTAAAAAATTACTCGGTGGTACAGCAGCCAGCGAAGGCCATAGCGGAGATGGGATTTGAATAGAGAGAAATAAGTAAGTCTGGCAGAAGACACGTCCAGTTTTTTTGAAACTGATCGAATAGCAAAGCAGCCGGTAAACAGTTTTTCAGTTAAGGTGTCAATATGCTTAGATCATTTTAGGTTGTTATTTATATTCAATCCCAAGAATTTAACCGACTCAACGTATTTAACATTGCTGTTAAATAGCTGAAGTGGTTGTAAAGTCCCCTTATAAGATAAATCCACGGACCAAGCCTTAATCATAACAAGGTCGTTCGAAATATTACAATGTAAAGACGTTGTATCAGAATCACTCTATGTTATGCTTGTGTCGTCAGCAAAGAGAGAATTGTTGATTTGTTGTGAAATTTTTGCCTATTCCCGAGATAAGATTTAAACCAATTTAAAGAAATACAACGGACTCCATAAAAATTCAGCTTGCTTTCCAAAATTTCGTAACTAACATAGTGAAAGGCTTTTGCATAGTCACAAGAAACTGAGGAGGTGAGGTGGTTGTTATTGAGGGATAAGTAGACGTCGCTAAGCAACGGGAACATGGCGTCAATGGTGCACTTGTTGGGTAAAAATCCGAATTGATCCGGGGATATTATCGGATGTTTAAGGAGAAATGGCGTAAGACGATTCTTCAGTAACCTTTCAATGATTTTTGATAGCACTCGTAGTAGAGCAATTGGGCGATAAGTGCAACAGTTAGTTTTTTCGTCCCTTTTGTGAAGAGGAATAATTATAGCTATTTTAAGGCATTCGGGGATTTATTTATTAGTGTTGTAGTGGGCGCGGCGGGTTCGGGAATATCGAGTGCTACACGTAGATTTGCTTGTGATGTAATACATTTCTTTCAATGGTTCCATGCTGCTAACAGGGCGTAAGAAAAGGCTATCAGCGATATTTTTCGATGGAGGGAACATTTTTGCTTACATTAATAAATGTGTTTGTTATTTTTGTATCTTGTGAAAAGGAAACACGATTTGCACTTGAAATATTTGAAACTTGGTTTCTGTTTTAATATTATATAAAAAGAAAAAGGGAGTAATTATGGTATTTAGGTTAATTTGTGAGTCATAAAATACTTAACTCAACTGACCTCTCATTGTTTTTTCGCGAGAAATTTAGCAACAGATTTTTCTCTTGATAAATAATAGACCGTGGAAAACTTTATGCAACAATAAATTTTGCTGAAGAAGAAAAATAATACCTAGTAAATAGGTACCTATAAATATGTAAAAGCTCTCCATTCTCTAAATCTCTTCGAGTGAAAATATATGTACATACGAAAGTTATGTAAATCTTAACGAATAAATGTGTAAAGTATAGAATATATTCCTAGATGCATTTTTATATGATATTTTTATTTACATACAAATATTGTGAGTTAAAAATACACTTGTTTAACATATAAAGTGAGCTTACCTAAATAACTGTATGTTCTCGTAGGGGCGGAGTTTGTATTGAAAAATTTTTTATATTTTTCCCGAACATAGCAGATCCTTGAAGGGTTTCCCCACCAGGGATGCCATGTTCTATTATGGGAGGAGTCATATTCAAAAAATTTTTTATGTTTGTTTGAGAACACGGACAATCCTGAAGGGTTTCCCCATACAAGATGCCATGTTCTTGTGGGTGTTCGATTTTATTCGAATTTGTTCGAAAGTTGGGCGGAGCTACAGTCTTCTTACCACGTTTTTCCCCTGCGGGGACACTGAGCTCCATTTCTTCCATTGAAAACAAGGAATACAAACTTCCTTCCCTTTGTCCTGTAGCTTGTTTTTTGCGTAAGGACCTGTGGTCCTGTTGTTTTTTGTCATTTGTTAGGTTTCCGCCTTCGCAAATGGAAAGAAGGTCGGCCTCAGATTTCCCACCCAGACTCTGACGATCCGGAGAGAAATCCAACTCAAACAATGAATATGTTTTTCGGTTTTTGTTTTGTTTTCTAAGTTTTATTTAAAGATCTCAAAGTTCGGACTTGCCGAACAAACAAATTAGGGAGCAACGGGAGTCAGTCGGGGGAAAGTCACTTAAAACTAAAGTAACGTAACCCGAGTGGAGTCCTATCCCTAAGTCTAATTTTTTTGTTTACAAAAAATCGTAAGGATTTTATTTACTTAAAAACTCCTATCAATTATGGCCTTGGCCGTGTGTAGGCTTTGCTAAGTCCTTACACCACTAAATATTTCACCTTTCGAACTTAAGTCGAAACGTTTAAGAAAGCACTACGCACTGTCACTATAAGTGTTCGTGGAGATACTTTGTCTCTTTAAGTTTATAGGTTATTGTTTATGATTATTCAACGTTGAGATTTATTCAAAGTTCGCTCAACAGTATTTGTCCATACAAATAGTAATTGATCACAATTACTAAAACTGTCTTTTTGCTCACTTGTCAAAATCGATAGAGTCAAAATAGATAACAACAAATCTCTCGTATTTGTTATTGTTTATAATAATCAGAATAACACTGTGACTGCTCAGTAAAATCTTTTAGTTACAACTTTAGTATCAAATTACAATAATACAACTAAGTGAATATCTTTTTTATTTACACTAAGATTTACGTTTATTTATTATTATTAATAAAGTCAAAATCAGCTAAAATCTTAGTCTTATTTAATAAGCTGGCAAAGCCATTTAAAAATTAAAAATCAAAATGAAATTTTCAAAATTAAAAATTAAAATCAAAACTCAAAAAGATATTCTTTTCAAGCTTGCCAAAAGTCCCTATCTAATAGTCCACTCGGGTCACGCCGCTTGGGATATTAGACGCGAAAATGTTGTAATATTTAATTATTTAAAAAATAAAAAATTAAAATTAATATTTTGTTAAAGTTAAAGTTTATGATATCTTATATAATATATACAAAAATCACGAATATATATATATCAAATCAAATTTTGTCAAAATCAAGAGCACGGTTTTTGCTAAGTGTTCCTTAGAATAAACAATCCTCTACACTTAAGAGAGATTGAGAACTTCAGGAACTGACGTGCTATGTCTCTGGAGGGATCGTTAAGTTTTATTAAAAAAGATCGGATTCACCAAGCGTACTTAATGCTAGGATCCTATCTTACCTAATACAAGATCAAGTAAATTATTATTTACAATTTGTTTAAACAATTAAGTTTAAGTACAAGAGAATATCAAAATCGGTTTTGTCACAATCAATAATTTTACAAAAAAATATGATTCGCCCAATTAAGGATAGATCATAAAATACAAATCAAATAAAATATACAATGTTACAAGATAGTAAAAGTTTGCAGTCAAAAATCGGTAATTTAAAAAATTTACGAGTTATAAAAATGTTTAAAAATCAGTGAGCAATTCGTTAAAACTTAGAGTGAAAAGCAAATTCAAATTTTCCCAAAATAAGCAAAGGTAAACAGGTCTACGTTTTGAAAAATGAGTGATAATTTTATGCCAGAAGTTACAGAGTTTTAACTTTAACACTTGAATACAAGTTAGGCTAAGGTTTTGAGCAAAGAATGGAAACTTGATCTGGAGAAAAACTGAGCTTGGAGAACGCTTAGAGGAGAAGGAGACCAGAGGCAAAGCAACTTACAACTTTTTCCTCGCGCAATTTAGACAGCCAGTTATGTTTCTTCCAGATGCCTCCTACTAGGCCATAAATCAAGAGAACCAGATTTAAGACCCGAGGACGATCTTCACAATCAGAGCTCTACTAAGAACCTTAGTGCAATGGAACTTTTCGAAGCTAAGATCCGGCGCAATCCAACGTTGGGAACAAAGTGCAAGGTTCCTCTAGTAGGCTTCGGCTGTATCACTCAGAATGACAAAAAGAAACGCACTATTAACACTGCTTCCGACGCTTAGGAGGGTATATGAATATAAGCTTATTTCACACACGAGATTGACACGTATACTGTTCGTTAGGAGATGATCGAATGCTTTCGAAACAAAAATCTGTCTATATTTATACTAATCGAAGTTTGACGTCACGGCGACACCCTTTTGCACGCTCTGGACCAATCCTGTGGATTGTGGGCGGAGTCCCGTGAACGAAACTGGTGCATTTTCTGTTCATTTTCGAACAAGATTTTCTTGAAGACACATCTCCCTGGAAACTTTAAAGTCCCGTGGGATCCGTATTTTTGAGTTTGTTTTCTCAGTTTGGGATTTTTCCCTAGAATAGTATCACTTTATACGTATTCTAGCCAAGTTTCAGATTTTTATTACAACTTTTTTCTTTTTGAAAATAAAAAATTCGTATAGCCTTAAAACTTTGTTAAACGATAGTTTATATTTATTCCTGTGAAAAATCAGATTTTTTCTGTCAGTCGTTTTATAGATATTGGACATTTTCACCAGGTCCTGGTGCATTACTTCCAACGTCGATTTCCTGGTTTTCTAGTTGTTTTTTGCAAAAAGGTTTTATTATATGAAACTCTTCTTTTTGTATGGGCTTTCATCCTGTGAAGGTCCCAAGTTGATACCTTTAATTTGGTTTATCCAAAATTTTGGCCAAGTCCAAAAAAGTGAAAAATTTTGTTCGCAAAAATTTTCCTATTTCCTTGAAAATTTGATATGTTGTAGATTAAATTATTGGGAATCTTTTTTGTCTAGTGACTTTTTTACGTCCGACGTCGCGTTTAGGCGCTACGGACATAGCGTCCTTTTTCAGGAGTGGCATCTGCGACGCCTATCTTCTTTTGTTCATAATTTTGTCAATTGTTAATATTTCTTCTTCAAATTTGGATACAAGGTGGCCCTAAGGGGTCTCTTTTGACTAGTCCTTACGGCACTTGTCTGTCTGGTTTAGAAAAAATTTTATTTAAGATTGAAATTGAAAAATTGAAATTTAACGAACTCTAATTTTTGAATTTTTTCCTTTAAAGCTAATTTTCTCTGTTATTACTGAACGGATTTTAATCATTCTTTTACTGAAATGTAGGATTTGATTAGGCCTTTTTGGGGATGTAAAAAGTTTTGTAAAATAATTAGTTTTTAGATTTTGAAAAATTTTTAACGTTGAATTTTAGGTAGAAATAATAATGTTTTTGTAAAGATTTTTATATGAGCGTGAAGCGCATATACTAGAGATCATTTGTACAAAGTTTCATTTAATTATTTTGATTAGAAATATTTTTAATTAATTTTTATATTTATAGAAATTCTAGAATCGATCAGACCAATCCGATTGTAGCGTGGTTGAATCTGATTGGCTGACAGACTTGAATGCTTTAAACTGATTGGGTGGAATGTTTCTATCGAATTTTCTAGATTAGGTGTGGTTACGTATGTTATTCGATTTGGTTCGAAGCTCTAGAAGATGATTTCTAGGCCGGTTTCCAATGTCTAATGCATGTAATTACATAGGGAATTCATTTTTCTTTATTTTGGCCTAATTTTACTTGTAGTATTTGGTTAATTTTGGCAAAAAATGTGATATTACGACATGTACTCCAAACAGTGTTGGTAACACCTTTCAACTACATATTACATTTAGTTTCTAATTTAACAAAGAAGAATTTTTTACGATTTTTTTTATCAAAATACTTTTCAAAATATTTAGTATTTTTTCTATTTTAATTGATCTTCATTTTAGTCAAGGATTTTATGTAAGAAATTATCTTATCATCCTCTTTTAATAGTAGTATACAGGGTATATCTCCTTATTTCTCACCATTAAATTTCGTTTATTTTAGGAGAAAAAATTATAAATATAAAAGTTGTAGGGTTTATTACCAAAATAATAGAAAATCGTTATGTATGTTTATTTACATTTTTTTTTAAATAAAACACCCTGCGTATTACATGTTCAAGTAGATATTTTCTTATCGATTGGGGCTGCCGTTGCAGTGATTTTCACCATACTTCACTTTTCGCAGACAGAAGGTTGTTATGTCTGATAATAATGGGAAATCCCTTGCAAAATTGCACAGGGTGGTCCATATATTTAATTTATATAAATGTCTTACCACTCTCATTTTCTGCATATTTCATATTCATGAAATGCTGACAAATGACAATTTCCTCTGACACATAGGGCAATCTTCAGATTATAATGGCCCATACTTTAATCGAAATCAAAGATCGTTGTAGCTTAAGTCGCATAGATGTAAACATTGATAAAACCAAATGTATCCCTTTTAGGATAAAATATAATCAAGAGCTTTGTATTTGAAATGCAAAATTTGATATTCGTTACGCATACCATATAAAAACGTTAGGCTTCTGTGTCGATAGCAACCTGAATTGGAAGCTTCATTGTAAAAATATTTATATAAAACTGTCGATAGAATATTTGGGTTTGAGGGTTGTATAGTATAAGCCTCTTCATATAGACACATTATAGAACTATACAGGGTGTTCAACTAAGGGGGGCCCTCGGCCATATCTCAGAAAGTATTTGCCCTAGGTTATCGGGGAAAAAAATTTAATAAGTAAATCGGCAAAAATGAAAAGCTGTAAATTATTTTTGACTTTATAAGTCTGCCGCTAGAGGGCGCAACACCAACCGTAAAGTAGAAAACACGGTTTTATTCAAAAATACTCCCAATTAACCCTTATCAAAAATGAGAAAAATATAACAAATGTGCTGGCTTACATTCATGCTTTACCTCACGCAAGTATACGTGAAATTTCAAGAGACTTACCAATATCTATCGGGTCAGTGCACATAATTTTAGTGATTTTAAAATGCATCTGAACCATTGCTATTGGCTTCGTAAGATGGTAAACGAAGACGAGCATTTTTTATCTAGGATATTATGGACCGACGAAGCTACCTTCACTAATACTGGTAAACTAAATTTGCATAATATGCACTACTGGACGGATACCAATCCACATTGGATGCGAGAAGCGGATAACCAGCACCGTTGGACTGTCAACGTTTGGTGCGGAATCATTGATGGTAAAATCATAGGCCCATTCATTTTTGAACAAAGTTTAAACGGTGAAAGTTATTTACATTTTTTAATTAATGACTTACCCGGACTTGAATGAATGGTTTCGGTACGACGGCTGTCCTGCCAATTTTTCCGGAAATGTTAGACATTATTTAGACGAACGTTTTACCAATCGTTGGATTGGAAGGGGGTCAATATTTCCTTGGCCACCAAGGTCCCCCGATTTGACATGCCTTGATTTTTATTTGTGGGGTAGGCTTAAAGATCTAGTGTTCAAAACTCGCCCTTCAACACGAGAAGATGTGATTCATCGAATCCAAAATGCTATCAACAGCATATTCAGGGCGGAAATGGAAGCCGCTGTATTTTCAACCTTTGATAGACTCAGTGAATATATTCAAATAGATGGTAGACATTTTGAATATGTTAGAAGTTTATTATAAATTTTGTTTTATTGTGTAGTTTTTATAGTTCCATTGCAATTAAATTAATTTTAAAATAACGTACGTAATTGATTTCTACAACCCTGCGTAAAGTACTCGCTTATGCACTATTCGAGACGCTTAAATTTCATTTTTAAAGCAGTGCCTAGCAACTAAAAATTTATAATACAAATTAACAAATTACTTCAGACACTCGATAAGACTCGTGCTACAATATTCAAATTAGTTAGAAAAATAGTCATTTTACACACTTGATGCATAATTTTATGTTCAGCGTAGTTCATTCCAAGCTTTAATGAGATGAAAGCATACCTAATAAATTCGGAAAGCAAATTTAAAGTGAGTGACATCACATTTTGTCCAAAAATAAAGTTATTTCAAAATAACTCAGGCACGAATAAAGATATGAACCCACGGTTTTCTCCAGTTTAAGTATTTTTTCATGTTCTTTTTTTCTAAGTAACGAAAAATACCATTGTATTTGAAATTTTGGAGAAAATAAGTAAAGTTTGCGACTTTGTCATAAAATGCCGTCTAGCGGCTAGAAAAAAAAAATTAAATCTAAATAATAATATTCTCGAAGAAACTTACACATAATCTCCTTAAAACAAAAAAAAATCGTTAAAATCGGTTAATCCACACAAAAGTTATTTAATTTCTTTGAATCCAATGTTTACCCCTCCCCCCACCCTTTATTTGAAAATTTAGAGAAAAAAAGTTGAAACAAAAAGTTTTGGAATTATTAGTAGATTACAAAAAAAGTATTTTCGATAAGGGTTAATTGGGAGTATTTTTGAATAAAACCGTGTTTTCTTCTTTACGGTTGGTGTTGCGCTCTCTAGCTGCAGACTTATAAAGTCGAAAATAATTTACAGCTTTTTATTTTTGCCGAGTTATTCATTAAATTTTTATCCCCGATAACCTAGGGCAAATACTTTCTGAGATATGGCCGAGAGCCACCCTTAGCTGAACACCCTGTATACTTTGCAAACATTGAATCAGAGTTGCGCAATGGAATACTACACTGGGGAATTTTAACAGATTGACATTCGATATTTACAGTACAAAAGTATGCAATTAGAATTTTAACAAATGCCAAATACCGCGGATCATGTAAATAATGATTTAAAAATCCACCCTTATTGTTAAAAAAAAGGTACTTTTCAAAGAAAATACCCACCACAAGAAAATATTATAAATCTTCCCAAAGGCAAATTTTAAAAAAAAATCCTTCTTTTCTAATAGATTAAAATGCGAACTAAAAAATTTGTATGCACTTTAATGAAATTTTAACGGAAATTTTTATTAAAAATTGTAACTTAGGAACCTTGTATATTTGTTTTGGTCTGCTTGATGTTAAAGTACAATTTTTTTAAATAATTTAAATTAGGTATTGTCCATGCTTCAATATTTTATATTTATATGCATATATATATATATATATATATATATATATATATATATATATATATATATATATATATATATATATATATATATATACGTGTTATTTCTTAGTGTTTATATAAATATTTTTTTAGTTTTTGCATTCCGCTGCTGTACATCATCATTTTGAAAATATATATTTACTTATTAACTTTCTTACTTATAGGTTTGAGACTTTTTTCAGAGACATTCGTCTAATCCAAGGAAAACCCTCCTATAAGAGACAATGCATTTCGATTGATTTCACTGTGTAGTAGAACTTTTGCGTCCCTCTCTAACAAGTTGTCTCTTATAATAGAGTTTTTGAAATTTTCTTGGGTCTCTTTGAATATAAAGGTATCTAGCCAGTATATTTATAATCAGTAAGATGAGGCCAGGTAAATAAAAACACTTATTTAAAATTTTTAAAACAATTTCATTTATTTTAAATTTTAAAATATACACGAGAAAATTAAATTACCTCACGGTCACCTGAATTTACATCACGGCCGTGTTGTAAAACATCTTTCCGAGATCCTGCGATAGAATTTGGGCTCCACTGTAAAAATGAGAAAATATGAATTTCTTAACAACTTAAAGATTAAGATGAAGTTAAACGGTTTCAGCAGGAATACTAACGTCGTTGTGAAAACATGAAATATAAATAATGTTTTTCTATTAAGTTGCAAATTTCTCAATAAACAAATATTTAAAAAGTTTTGACTTTTTTATATTTGTTTTGATGTGTATGATTAATTTTAAAAGTATGACTATTATGTTCTATAAGTGCGTATACCTATACATTATTTATAATTTAAATGAATCTCAGGTGACTTCAGCCCGCCAGACTCCGACCGTGACATTGCCTCTTTCTAATATATAGGTTTATTTTTGTATAAACAGTGTTTGTCACTGCCACCGTCACACACATACGCCACGACGTGGTGGTGTATGTGTGTTCGCATCCCAACTCGGAAGAAAACTTTTTTATTGAGGTTTTTTTATTTCCCTCATGAAAGGGAAGTATTTAAATCGTGAGGAATCACCCTCCGGAATTTTTTCGGATCTCTACGTTTCAGAGTCCCTAAACGCTGAAAAACATGTTTTCTCAATTCCATCGATATGTCTGTCTGTTCGCAGCATAGCTAAAAAACTACTTACCCGATTAACTTCAAATTTTAGTCAAGATTTAAGGGTCATATGGGGATGACCTGGATATTGTCTCATAAGGATTGATAATCGTTCAAATAATCTCCCACGAGCTTGCGAGAAGTAACTAGATTTATTAGATAATATGTATTATCTTTCCTTATTTATTTGTTGTCATTACGTCACAGAATAATAAGTTTTAACTGGCTTACACAGAAGCAAGTATTAAAATGTATACAAAATTATCCCTTTACCTTTAATAATTGCAAAATCCAAAACAAAGAAAAAAACGCATGGTGAAGTCGCTGCGCCTGCACAACCCAAGCGAAAAAACCAAACGATTATCGTAAAATCAAGTAATTTCTTTGATTAAAGACAGTAAATAATGACAAGTACATATTTCTATAATACGAAACGTAAAGCATTTGTCTTTTACCCGACCTAAAACGCCTTCTTCAAAGCAGATTAGAATACCAGGTCAATGCAAATGTAAAATCATCCCACAGCATATAATTAAAATGATACTTCTAAACTTACAACCAATTATCGTCCAATTTCAGTAATAAATAATTTTGGTAAACGAAAAATGTTTAAAATCTAGAATTACTGATTTTTTAGAAAAAGAATCGCTTTTATATTCAGGTCAATACGGCTTTAGAAATAAAAGGAGCTCTAAGGGTGCTGTATTTCAATTAACTAAAAGCATTTTGGATTCGTTCCAAAATAATAAAAAAAGTTTGGCAATTTTTCTTGACCTCAGAAAAGCGTTTGATACGGTTTCACATAGTATTTTATTTGACAGTCTGGAGGAGATTGGCATTAGAGGAGGACCCTTGGAACTTTTAAAAAACTACTTAACAGATAGGAAGCAAAAGACAAAAGTAAACACCTCACTTAGTAGTTCTAAAACCCTTAAACCAGGGGTGCCACAGGGCACAGTTTTGGGTCCTGTGCTTTTCTTAATTTATATTAATAAAATTGGTCAGATATTAGATAACTGTAATATTATTTCATATGCGGATGATACTGTCTTGTTGTTTGAGGGTTTTTCTTGCCAAGATCTTTACCGAAAGGCTGAGGATGGTATAAACAAAGTCAATAACTGTCTTAATTACAGTCTGCTAAGCTTAAACATAACGGAAACAAATTTCATGACTTTTTCACCGACCAGTGCTGATCAACCAATTAATGAGAATATTTTTGTTCACCATATATCATGTAGAGACCAGAAATGCAAATGTTTTAGTATACAGAAAATAGAAAAAACAAAATACTTAAGCGTAATAGTGGATCAGCATTTAAAGTGGAATTATCATATCTCTTATGTAAGCAGTAAAATTAGAAACATGTTTTTATAAACTTTACCAACTAAGAGAAATTCTTAATAAACAACTACTTTTAATGTTATATAGATCATTAATAGAATCCATTCTCAGATACTGCATAATTATATGGGGTGGTGCTTACAACTCGACGAAAAATATTACAAGTTTGCCTAAATAAAGCACTTAAAATATTATTTAAAAGACCTCGTTTATTTCTGACAAATCTACTGTACTCGAACTACAATGTTTTCAATTTAATAAATATTTATGTATTTTCTTGTCTAGCCTATCTGTTAAAAATATTTCCTAATATAACGCATCGACATCAAACACGGGCCAATAAAAGAGAAAACTTAGAAATTCCACTTTTACAAAAATCTGTTTGTCAAAAATTTCTGACCTACTATATCCCAAAAGTGTGTAATTTATTACCAATTTCTTTACGACAAATTTTATATAAAGAAAGTCTTTACAAAAGAAAACTAAGATTATTTATTCACGAAAATCCAACATTATTTATTCTAATATTTAACAGCTAATGGTATATCTTCTTAACAAAACTCAACGATATATTTATAAATAGACATATATTGACAACAAATATTATTTCCATAAAATAGTACTTTTTTTTGTCTTCCCACAGCAGCATCGTGTTTTCTGCCTTGAGTCAGATGTCAGATTGGCTTCTGCCACCGTCGCATCATTTTTTCCGTCTCGAAGTTTATGAATTGTATGGTCTCTTGTCTTTTCATTTTAGATTTCAGAAGTAGGGATGAGTAGCACACAAACTGTTTCAGTTTAGGTGAAATTCCTTACTTTTTGCTTCACTTAGAATTAACTGTTTCAGGGAAATAAATTTTTTATGTTACTTACCAAATAGAGGTGAATTTTGAAATAATTGTAAATGTAAACTTATGTAATATAAATTTTCGAATTTGAAAAAAAAACAACAGTACAAAAGTTGCATTTTAACTAAAATAATAATGTCCTAACAGGGTATAATCAAGAAGGGTTAAAAAGCCACCATTTCAATGAAACCCGAAATACTGATAGTAGTTAATTGCAATTAGTAAACTTAATTAGCTGATACTAATTAGTACACTAAATAGCGATTCAAATTGTTTTCATTTTGGTAAAAATTCGTCATTTCGATGGCTCGAAACTAAACGCATATTTTGAGGATTAATATTAATTAATAAAGGAACAATATGTCTTATCAATCATTCTTCTATTTCAGGTCCGATCCAGAAGTCTCAATCACCTCGACTCGCTGGAGATGCGCCAGTCTGTAGTATCCACAGCAGAGGCGGCTTTGAAAGATTCGAAATCGGAACCAGACTGTACGAAACCTTTGCTTCCCCCTCCCCCTTCTGCAATCCCGTCTACAGCTGCAGGTCAGGATCCTTCCATTTCAACTGTACCTCAAAAAGATAGTCACTCGGCTGCCAGGAAACATATGCTCAGTCGGTCACAGGTAATTTTTTCTTATTTAACACAATAAGTAAATAGAAAACAGTTTCCAGTTAATTTCAACTTCTGACCATTTAAAGTGCAGGACACGAAAGAAAACCGGGCGAAGTCAATCGGTTTAGGAAGGTCGGCCAAGAAATTTTAACCAGCGGTGTCCCGTCTTTCTTTAAATAATATGGCACTCCTTTTTGACTATACTATACTATGCTTAATGAACCTTTATCTATATTTGTCTGTTTTCTTTCGTGTACCGCGCTTCTATATCTCTTTGTGTTGCAAAAACGGAGAACTTTCGAATTTCAAAATGATTTAATTTGATTTTTCTTGATCGATTTCTTGAGTTCTATCATTAACGGTTCCCGGGCAATTACCTACGTCCACTATTATTGGACCACCCAATATAGTGATACACAATTTACAAGTCCAGATTTTACAAGGGCAGCCAGAATCAGATCCAGTGAACGAGATTTATGAAAATTTAATTTATGCAGTTTGACTTTGGGCTACTCGGGTATGCTAAAAGTGGCCGTCTGTTTCCGTTTGTCATATTACTTTATACAGGGACCGTCATTGTGAAGTACTATACAGGGCGTTTCCTAATTGCGTGCTGATGTTAAAGGGGGTGTTTTTATGTCCTAAAAGTCTTAACTTTTGAAATACAGGATGGTAAAGTTTAAAAAGAAAACATTTTTTTTCTTCCCATTTCTGATGCTATTGGAGATAACTGCATGAAATTTGATACACGTCTTCTATACATTAAGGAGCATACGGATTTACCCAGGTTAATTACATATGCACGCCACTGGTAGAAATTTTAAAAATTGGTTATTAATAAAAAATGCCCTTTTATGCATAAAAGAGTGTATCAAATTTCACACAGTGATTTATCTATAATAGCATCAGAATTAGGATTTTAAAAAAATGTGTTTTTAAAACCCTGTATCTTCAAAGTTAAGACTTTTAGGTTCATATTAATTTTTTTTCTTAAAAAGGTTCAAGAATCACCCCCTTTAACAATAGCACGCAATTAGGAAAGGCCCTGTATAGTACTTCACAATGACGCCTCCTGTACAAAGTAATATGACAGACAAAGATAAACGGTCATTTTTGGCATACCCGAATAGCCTTAACTCGAACTGCATAAGTTAAAATTTTGATAAATCTTGTTCACTGGAATCAGTGCTGGCTCCCCTACTATAACTACATTGATGTGTTAATTTTGGAAAAATATGAGTTCTGTAGTTTTTCAAATATTAATTGCAATATTAGATATTTTTTGACACCCAGTTTTGAACAGAAAATTAATTATTTTGAAGCAGTTTATTGACAGCTACTTTATGAACAATTTTACAAAATATCTGAAAAAAAAACTAAGTCATTTTTGAGGTTGACGGTTGTGATTCTAATGGTTCGATTCCTTCTAAATCGTTGTCTTCCTCTGAAAATGATGATGTTTCGTCGTCACTACTTGAAGATCCCAGTGTAATAACTAAATCAACAATAACCGTTTCAATTGCCATCTACTTCCCAGTATTTATCTCCAATAGAAGGAACATAACATGTTTAACATACGATTTCCAATTTTCAGCCGATATTGAGTCAATCGCTTCTAACGTTGTTTTATTTAAATCTTTAATTGAAAGCTCACCGTTGTTGCGCTCTCGAATATATTTTTTTACTCCTGTCCATGCAAGTTCAATAGGGTTGAAGCCGCACGTGTATAGAGGCAGCCTTAAAGGTGTATGACCGAGCTTACGTAAAAGTCCGTCAATTTTATACTTTTTTCTCTAGGCTTGTTAGCTGATATTACTTCATATAATTGATATTTTCTCCATGTTGGATCACATACAAGATTATTCGATTTAAGCCTCGATATCATATGAGCTTTTGTAGAGTATTTAGTTGGCTTTTTATCTTCTATTTCCCATTTGATCGTAAAAGCCGATTTAAGGTTTTATACCCGCACGGAAAATCTATTTTGTTCTTTACAGCGCGAAGTAGAGGTTTGCGGAACCTTCTTCAAGTTTATATAAAAATCCTCTATTCTTCGTCGAATTACTTGAAAATCACCATCGTCAATTTTATCTTTGTATGATAATTACCAAGAGATTTTAAAGATGAAGTAGAACATGAGCGATCATTATGTTCTCTTTGAATTTTTTTTACGCTACTTTCTGAAAGACCGGTGTAAAATGCAGCGCGTTCTGTTAGATTTTGAATTGAAATAGTCAAACTATTATTTTCAGCTTCTCTGGTACAGGCCTCTATAACGCTCGCAATAACTTCACGTGCACCGCCTCGAATTGTTTTTCCTGTTTTGCTCGCCATCGTTACTTCGAAATAATAATTCAAATTCAACGCAACGCATTTATATAGAAATGAAAACAAATGCTCGAAATGTATAGGCGCCACTGGAAATAGCTAAGACCTTCTAGCGGCAAGTGCACGGAGACTCTAGGCACATCCCAATTACAAGTGGACCAGTGCGAAATTTACTAAATCCTCGATAAATTTTCCGTACCGCTTAGCTGGCGCACTTTATAGGTGAAGCGGCAAACTATTACAACAAATAAAATAACATAAAATTTATTTGCGTACACAAATTTAACTTTTCCGCTTGCTTAAGACTATGAACCTTTATTTTGGAGTGAGATTTGTTAAGAAATTAAAAAAATTTATAATGATGCAGTTTTCTTGAGTCCCTTAATTTTTCCAAGAGATCTGATTATAACACTTAAAAGAAGCAAAACACTAGTTTCGGTCTCAGCCAGATAACTTTTCTTAAAAAAGCAATATTTAAAAAACTTTATATGTGTTTCGACCTTCCGGTCATCATCAGACCTTGAAACTAAACAGTCATTGTATGTTAAAGTAAAAACTCATATATAACTAGCTACAGATTTTAAGTGTAAGACTAACACCATAATGTGAGAGAGAGACTCATTTTTCTTAAAAACTTCAAATTTCGGGGAGCGCGCTATTTCGTCCGCCTTAGAATTGAATTCACGGCTAAAATATTAACACTAATAAAAAAAATATGGCTGAATTCAATTTCCACATCTTGTATTAGTTAATAAATATGTAAACACGTTTTCCATTACCTTTTATATTGTGTTTTCAGTGACGATTATGCATATTATGTGAAACTTACTCTATAGTTTATTAAGATAAGTGACCAGATGTCATACAAAAAAAAATTATGTTGTGTTATAAATCAATATTGAATGGTTCCTCTTATTGCAGTTTCCTGTCCGTATACTTGATAATTTTTTATCGTGAAGAATATGCAAGTAAGCTTCGAAACATAGCTTGTAAAATAAAAGAGTTTAAACCCTTTCGTCTGTTTTTCTCGCTATACTTTCACGCAAAAGTTTAAGACAATATATTTTTGAGAAGCTAAATAATAATACTAAAAAATATACAAGATGTCCCATTTAAAAAAAACATAGCTTTGGGTAATATATTAAAAATAACGGGTCCTATTAAAACTAACCTAACAAACGACTGGTTTTTATATAAAAAATTGTATAAATGCCAATTTTTACCATCTGTATATAAAACCATAATGGAGATACGATGGATACAAATTTTCAATTTTCTCTCGCATCTCAAAAACGCAGCGGGCTCTGAAATGTGTGTTTAATGCATCGTAAGTTTCACTAAAATGTAGCACAGGTTCGGGAAAACCGCAACTCTGAATATTTGCTAATAAAGTAGGTACCCCATAACATCAACCAAAACTGGATCCTTGTACCTGCAATAAAGTGCACGAGCTTATCTGTGTCAAAATGGAATCTTTCCAACGTTTCGCCTTCGATTGCACGAGGCTTCTTCAGGAGTCTTTACTTCGCGAGATCGAAACACTGAACGAGCTCGGAGAGATCTAAGCCGGCTATTTATATTCGACCTGTGTTCACCGAACCGTGACTCATATGGAATGATCGGTTTCCATTTATAATGTAGACAAGTCCGTATCCCTATTCAAATTGTTATAGCATCCCGTGACCGACGCAAGAACTTTGGCTTCGTTTACATTTTTGACATGTCCAGGAGAATATTGGTATTCAGGTACAACAGATTGTACCATTTGTTTCAACATAAGTGTGGGTATTAGGTTTATACTAGATTAATTTACCGATTTTTAAAACAAAAATTCAAATATAATTATCTTAATCAAGATATATATTCTAAACCATATCATTTAATTACAAACCTTTTTTCCCATCATTTGGATCCTTTATAATGAAATCGCCTTCAAAGTAAAAACGTTGGTAACAAATGTTGATATTCTCGTCTTTGTGGTTAAAAACAGAGAGTACGATTAGGTTTGCCGTTTTTCTTCCATTTTGTCGGCTCTGACTTAATTACATTATGTGATTAAGCAATTTGGTATATTTATTTTGATTTATAATGTAATATTTTCTTTTATTTTGAATGATCTCTTTGACGGTGTGTATTTATTGCATTTTCTAATAAAACATAAAAATACTACTTACAAACTTTAGATAAATACATATTAAGTATCACACAGTGTGAAAAGTAAATTAGCACGAGCAGTAAAAATAAAACTACAATTTAAAAGAATAAAATTAAAGAGACAATAAGATAGACTCTGTAGTTAAGTCTTATTTCTAGGATCTGCAATTTAAAGTCTATAGTCTGCGACTTTATCTAAAACTACACTATTTTAAAATCTAATTTTGTTAAAACTGTTAATATGTAGTTAACCTAATTCTGTACTAAACTTCTATAACTATCAAAGTACCCTGTTAAACTGGAAGGGCACATACTCGTAGATACAAAATTGTATTTTATAATCAATTTGAACTTATTATCTGGTAAATTTTTAATATCCACTTACAGATTATTATACAATTTCATTGATAAAATTATAAAAGTATTCTGTGTTAAACTCAATCTATGTTGAGGCAAGACAATTAGGGATTTAAGTTTAACCTCATAAAGGTGCAGAGAGTCATGTGTATCAAATCTGTGTAAATTTGATCTGTCATATAGTAAGCACTGGTAAATGAAAAGTGGATTGGATTCAAACTCCGACCGATGTTAGTGAATTGCGTCGATAAGTCTTCTGCCAGTTCTTCCTAAATTTAGTTTTAAAGAGAGCCATTAAGCAGAACATCTGCTTTGTTAAATCTAGCGAACAATTTAATTGGAGTTGTGGACAAAAATATGAATGAATTGTCTCAATCTCACTAAACTATTCCAAGGCATTTTATGTTTTTAAACCATGAATTGCTTTGTCTAGGGTCTGATGAAACGTCACTGTTTTTTTTTGAAACCTACCTATCTGAGTGCCAAGGAAAGATACGAATTGGTCGTGGATGTTCACAGAGATCTATATTAGGGCCATTTATTCCTGGTCTCCACTTTTCTTATTTTTTAGACAGTTACAAATTCGCATGTGTAAATATACGCTGATGATTAAGAAAGCATGATTCATGGGGTTAGACAGTGTTAAATTGGAATTATTTTTGCGACTTTTCGCCTGCGATTGCACGAGACATCTTCAGGGATCTTCACTATACAAGGTCAAAACACTGAATGAACTTCGATGAGCAGAGTTCAGGGATCTATACCCGACCTTTGCCCATCAACGCGTGACTCACTATGCTAATTGGCTGATGTAGCACGTAGCCCCGTCTCTATTGACATTTTCAGGGTGCTTAATAATTTCAGTTGACTTTAATTTTTCGTTTATAATAACTCATTTATAATATCGTTTATAATGTTCGGCGACAGCGGATTGAGCAATTTGTTCCTTACTTATACGTGTTTCATGTTCCTTAAATCTAGTAGACACAGACCGTTCTTCCTTCTGACTGCAAAGGAATTACATCTTTTGGTGTCCTTAAGCATTACCCACACCTTTTTCTTTTTGTGTATACTAAAGATTATGCGAATGTTGGATCTCCGCAGAATTCTTGCTATTTTATCTATTATACCCTGTATCAAATTTAAAACTGCACTACTTAATGGTTGTGTATCCAATACTGGTTTAGGTCTGAGATTATGATAGTCCCTAATCGAATGCTTAAAATCTTCAGTGCACTATCTGTTTGATTTTAGCGCTTCAGTTACTTTTTCTGTTTCTTCCGGAATTGAATTTATATCACATATTGACAAAGCCCTGAAGACTAATGAGTTGACGGATTGTTTTTAAGATGGATGATGGTGAAATCTAAAATTTAAATATCTATTCATATGTGTGGGTTTCCTATAAACCGGATGACCTAGTGAGCGGCACAGTGAGCGTTTTTCTGCGGCCCAAATCAGTTTTGAAAACAGCCAGATAATGGGGCCCGCGAACAAGTTGAGGATCGCCATCTATGTTTAGGAGAATGAACTACACATACTTAACCTAAAACCTAAAGCCAAACGTTATCTGGCTTGTTCCATGAAATTCTATCGCGCAAAAACACAGATGACGCTATCTGAACATTCTGGAAAGAACTCGAGAAATCACAATCCGTATATAAACCGTGTTCGATTGAATTCAGTCGTTCAGTGTTAAGTCAGTTATGAGTCAGTTGCGATAGAGTTTCGAGTTGAGTTGCGCACTTATTGTTACAACACTTAACAGTACTTATTATAATTTATTTCGGATACAGTTTTTAACATGTCTCTTTCAAAACCAAGTGGAAGTAAGAGGAAACTTGTAGATTAGCATCGTATCTTTCAAGAAAAGTGGGAATTAGAGTTTTTTTGATGTGAAGTGAAAGAAAAAATTATTTGTTTGATTTGTAATACTACAGTCAGTGTCCCAAAATTATATATTATACAACGTCACTATGATATTCATAAAACTATGTTTGACGAGTATACAGGCATGGTAAGAAACGAAAAGTTAAATAAGTTAAAATCACGGTTGAAAGATCAGCAGCTTGTGTTTACACTCCAAAGCAAGAAAATGAATCTGTCCTTCAAGCAAGCTACGTACTGTCGGAGATGATCGCGAAACAGTCAAAACCATTTTTTGAAGGTGAATTTATAAAAGAGTGCCTTGTAAAGAGCCGGGAGCGTGAAGGCATTTCAAAATATATCCTTGTCCCGGAATACTGTCGGTGAAAGTGTGCCTGAGTTGGCTGCCAATATAAGTGATGAGATAAAAACAAAATCGCACTAATTCATTGCATTTTCTATTGCCTGTGACGAAAGTATGGATGTGTGTGGTGTGGCGCAACTCGCTGTTTTTCTTCGTGCGGTTGATACAGATATCAATGTGTATGAAGAATTACTGGAATTAGTACCATTGCATGATACAACAACTGGGAAGGATATTTTCAATGCTGTTTATAGACTTCTGCAAAAGTACAATTTAGATTTGTCAAAACTGTGTTCCGTTGCAACAGACGAAGCTCCTTCAATGACTGGAGTAAAAAATAGCTTCCTTAAAATATTACAGACAAAGATCAGAGAAACGGGCAGTGACAAACCAGATTTTCATCATATTAATTATATAATTCACCAAGAAATTTTATGCTCAAAAGTAATCAAGTTGGAAAGTGTTTTAAAGTCAGTGAAAAAAATTATAAAATTCATAAGGTCACGAGGCTTTAATCAGTGACAGTTTTCTGCATTTTTACGTAATTTAGAAAGGGAGTACATTGGTTTACCATATTATACAGAGGTGCGATGGCTTTCGTGTTCTATGTTACTCGACCGGTTTTGAAAACTCAAACAAGAAATACGCGTTTTCATAGAAACAAAAGGAGAAGATGTCAGCTTATTATGCGATGTACCTTTTTTACAAGATATTTCATTTATGGTAGATATCACAAAACACTTGTCGGACTTAAATGCGAAATTGCAAGGACCACGTCAAGTTATTACAGATATGCATGATCATGTGAAAGGTCTCATGTGTAAGATGATGTTGTGGGAAAAATATCATACAAGATATATTCTGGCAGAATTTGAGAAGCGTTTTCAGGATTTTAAGACCCAATAAAACAATTTTTCTCTATTTACTGGTCTTTTCACTATCGATATTGATAAAGTTCCTCCTCTTTTGCAAATGGAAGTAATTGAGATTCAGTCTCAATTACTTACTTTAATCTCATTCAGTTCGAATTTTATAAATACTTGCCTGTTCGATACCAAGAAATGAGAAAATTTGCCTGTAAAATCCTGTCAATGTTTGGAAGTACCTGTAAGGGTGAACAACTATTTTCTTTGATGAAAGGAAACAAATCTCGGACGCACACTTGGACGCAGTTTTAAAAGTTATTTCCGCCGATAAATTCGCGCCACAAATAGACAACTTAATTAAAGACAAAAGGTGTCAAATATATGTCAAAAGAATTTAATGTTTGTAGTTTTTTGTAATGTCCTTTTTATTGTAAATTTAATAAACAGACTTGTCCTATAATAGTACTTTTTCTCAAGATTTTTAGTAGTTTATCTCCTTTAAGATAAGGTTTTGCGGCCCACTTAGTCTATGGTCTTCATGCTTTTGGACTTTGATTTTGACATGGCTGACCTAGAGTGTCGTTTTCTTCCTTTTGTGCTATTCCTACAAAGAAGTAAAGATGAAAATTTTATATGCAAACAGGTATATATTTAATTTTAAGATAAAAAAAAGATGTGCGAGTCTTTGGTTTTTATTAATATACAACTATTGTCACATAGTTTATTATTTATATTTAGATATGGCTACAAGATATCGCATGCGTACAGATTGTCCAACATATATGTTGACGTGTCATTTTCAACTTTAGAAAATATAACTACATCTCACATAAAGCAAATAAGCTTAAATGGTTTGACAAATACACAAATCTACCTAGCAAACAATTTTTACTCTTGACGGGTTGAAGTGGTTAAGTGTAAGTGGGTTAAAGGTAGGGTTTAACTTCGACTCTTCATCCTTGTGGTTTGCATATGTATGAATTGGTGTTAGCTTGTTATTTAATAATTGTATACATATGTTCTCATTGCGTAATAAAGATTATATTTATTTATTTCAATAGCAATTTATTTTACATGACTGGCAAAAATTCAAGGCAAGTTGCATTTTTTAAACTCCGTATATTATATATGCTTCATATAAATGTATTCTTGCTGACTGTATATCTACATTTCACGTTATGACCAACACTGTTAAATTAGTTTTACGTCATTCCATTAGATTTAAATACCTTAAATTTTTTGTATTTAGCATTTCACTTTTAATAATTATTAACTGGTGTAAGAAAAAACTATAAATTATCCAGCAAACTGTTTCGTTGTGTACAGGGTTTTTCCTTATAATTTGCCACCCCTTAAAATCTTTTATTTCAAAAAATACGAAAAAGTGGTTAATACAAAAGTTGTAGGATTTCATCTGAAGATTTACATGGCGCTAAAATCAAATGACTATCGGAAAATATAGAAATCACCATGAATTTTTTTTATTTTAAATGGAAAACCTGGTATATTTTTAAATTTTTAGATGCGCCTCATTGTCCTCTTCTCAAAAATATATAACACGTCTATATTTAGAACAGTAGTTTTTGAGCTATTCACCATCGAAGTAGCACATTATGGGGTGCTTAATTTACTCTATTGGATCTAGATAACCCTGAGTGGCCGTGGGTGCAAATCGGCCGTTATGATTCGTGAATAGCCATGAATTGTCAAATTAAACCAAAATTACCTATTCTTTTTGAATAAAAATAATATATTTTATTTACATTTTACGTTAAATTTATATATTTATAGCAAATTAAATATTAAAAGTTATAAAAATACAACTAGTTTATTATAATTAATATAATTAACAAAACAAATACAAATGGTAGTGAATAAACAAAGATAACAATAACATTTATAAAATCTGTATTATATGTTATTTACATGACCACCGCCATTTTTTAAGCCATTTTGGAACACGTGCCCCATTCTATGAATAGCATTGTTAATAAAGAAGGAATATTCGGTATTTAAAATTACTACTTCTTGCTCGATTTTTTGCCGTAATTCTTGTAAATTATCAATCCTATTAAAGTATATTTCATCTTTTGAAGTATCCCCAAAAAAAGTATCTAGGGTTATGAGGTCGGGGCTATTGGCCGGCCACCGGATTGGGTCTTGCCTTCCGATCCGTAAATCATAGCGATTATTTAAAAAATTGATAATCGGTTGGACATTATGAGGCGGTGCGCCATTTTGGTGCCAAATTAATCTAGTGTACTGACGAATAGGAAGTGTCTCTAAACGGCACTCTATTTCGTTATTTAAAAAATGTAAATAGCCTTCACCTATCAAAATACCCTCAAAAATAATTGGCCCAATAATTTACTCTCCATGCCTTACCACACATGCAACGACTTACGCCCTTGCTTCTTCCTTTCTTCAATTACCAGTGGATTTCGGGTTGCCCAAAAATGTGTGTTTTTTCTGGTAAAGATTCCGGCCATAGTGAAAGAAACTTCATCAGACCGCAGAATTTTGTTAAAAAATTGATTACCTTCTCGAAATCTCCGGAGCATTTCTTGACAAAATTGAAGTCGTTCGTTTATATTATTTTCTGTTAAACATTGCGCTGGTCTATTTTTAAAGGAATGATAACCATATTTTTTCAAAATCCTATGAATTGTTTTCCGTGATTTCTCTTTGAGTCTTGAAACATCGGGAATTGACCGGAGCGGATTTTCTAAAAAATAATTCTTTTAAACTTCATGTTTATTAAATAAACAAAAAATTATCTTCACAATATATTAAAATAGTAAACTCTTCCTCTAAATTTGCATTTGATCTTCTTTTCTTTCTGAAAAAAAATTTTGCTTTCCAGAAATGTTTAACTATGTATGATTCTGTCTTTCTAGATGGCACTCGTACCTCTGAATTTCGTTTCCGGTATTGACGCACTACCCTTGATGCGTTATTTTGATTTGCGGAGTATAACTGAATTATTTCTCTTCTTCAGTGAATAACGTTATTATTAGGTATTATTTTTAATTTGGCGTAAAACGTAAATAAAATATATTACTGTTATTCAAAAGTAATAATTTTGATTTCATTTGACATTTCATGGCCAGAGTGATTCACGAATCATAATGGCCGAATTGCACCCACGGCCACTGACGGCTATCTAGATCCAATAAAACAAGTTAAACACCTCATATAGGGTTATTTTGAAGACGAATAGCTCAAAAACTACTGTTATAAATATAGACATGTTATAAAAGAGAAAATAGGATAATGAGGAGCATCTAAAAATTTAAAAACATACAAGGTGTTCCACTTAAAATAACAAAATTCATGGTGATTTCTATATTTTCAAAACTACTGATGACAAATGATAGTCATTTGTTTTTGATTTTAGCGTGGTGCAAATCTTCAGATAAAATCCTACAACTTTCGTATTAACCACTTTTTGATATCTTTTGAAATAAAATATTTAAGTGGGTGGCGAACTATAAGGAAAGACACTGTACATTTTTAATTGGAACGAATATTTGTGATAATTTACTATAGAAAATACGTTTAATAGCTCTATCACAGAAATATGGTGTTGATTGGTTTAATGATTTGTTATCTCAATATTTAGGCACACTCTTGAAATTCCTTAATTCCAGGAAACAGCTACAATCTGGTGTCTTTAGGTCATTACTACTGAAGCTAAAAAAGAATATAACTGACATTTCAAACAGCCTAAATATCGACCGAAACTCATGATATTTTAGAACCAGTTGATATTCTCAAAGTAGATAAAACGATATCCCAATCTTAAGAAGTATAGGATCTTGAAGTATGAAACAAGTAGTAAACCACTGCTGAGGCCGAACATTTGCACTCGACAGGGCAATTTATTAAAATGTTTTCCTTTAAAATTTGAACAAGTATAATGTCTTAATTCCACGAACGAGGTACAATGAACGGGAACAATATCATCAAACACAGGGTGCATATTTTATTCAGATTTCCTGGAGCATGCGGTATAGATCTTTTATAGTATACTGCAATGCTAAAGCTATTTTGGCATTAGAAATACTCGGGTATTAAAATGTTTGAAGTCGTTTTATATACCTAATTGACCTTAATAAACCATAGTAAACTCAAAATACATTTAGAAAAACTTTTGTTCTGCTTCCGCAATATGGAACTTTTATTCTAATGTTTCTCTTGATGGTAATTTATATAATTTTGCACTCTTCGAAGCTATTCTAAACTGCTTATCTGGAACATATAGAAAAAAAAATAGTTCAAGCAAAAGGAAATCCAATAGTTAAGCATATATTGTATTTTAATTCAAATTTATAAATAAAAATTGTCTACTAATGAACGTACTCATGAAATTTATGTATTATTAACAAGACATAAATTGTATAGTCGGAAAGAGTTATTTTTAGTAAAAATTACATAATTTAACGTAAAAAATGACATATTTAGTTTTACGTCATTTTTCGTTTTCCTGGAACTTATGTATAGTTTTTATAGCCTGAATTCAAGTATCGTACATATATTTAAATTCTCTGAATTACATATTTCATTTTTACCATCGATTTGCAGGTGATTGATTAAAATAGGGACGTTTTTATTACATGAGGTGTATTTGTTGCCCGTTTTCTACAGGGAACTAAAAATAGTATAATAATGTATTATTCAAGCCCAGACAAGAACGAAGATAAAAAAACAAAAAAGTGTCTACTAGGTGAGTAAGAACTATATATAATTAATCAAAAGGAATAGTTAAGAATTAATAAAAAATCATATCTTTAGCGATGTTGCAAGTGTTACAGTGTCTTTCCCGTTTATTGATCCCCTGCGGGAGTTATTTGATTGGTAATAAAATAGAATAAGTTTTTAATCGAATTTTTGAATTGAATTTCGTAGATTTACGTTGCGTCTGCCAAAATAAAGAGCCTCTGATTGTTGAGTAGTTTTTTTGACTTCTCTTTCTATTTGATTAGCGGCGTCCGCAAAAGTCGTTCCATTATCACTGTATATATCGGATGGCTGTCCCCTGTGAACTGTAAATCGTCGAAATGCAACCAAAAATGTTTCTGTTGCCATCTAACTGACTATTTCTAAATGTATTTCTTTGGTTTGAACGAACGAAGTTCTCTGTCAACTAAGGAAATAAATTAACTGTGCTTTGCAACTGGGATAAGTGAAAGATCGGTTCAACGAATACAAAAAAAAAACATCGCTATCATGCTTACCACATTCAACTTCACCAAAATCTGACTGAAAACGATTTTCAGAAGCCACTTTCTACAAAAGCGGTTGCGTAGATAACCACAACTTACGTTGTTACGCTATAGAGAATCCACGATTAATTAGGGAAGACATTATCTGTTAAATAAAAACACAAAGTCTTGGTCTCAGTCAAATATTTTAAAAAACCTAGGGTCACACCTGTTCCGCTCTTACGAGCATCATCGGACCTACAGAATTGGAAAAACCTAATATACTAATTATACAATTAAAAAATAATATTAAGTATAACTACCTTAACACATTTAAAGCAACATATCCAGGTACAAAATAAGAATAAATACAAAACAACAAATCCAGTGGCGCAACCAGACATGGACTTTTGGGGGGGCTCAAGCCCTAACACTTATAAGATAATATTGATTTGAGGATAAAACCAATTTTAAAGAAACAATAATTTTTTTGTGCATGATATTTTTTCCAAGTCAACAAAGTCACGAAAATTTTCATGTTAGGTTTATCTTATTCTTAACACTACAATGTATACAAAATTGTTTTTCAAAATACTACCTCTTTTTTATTTTAAATATGTATAATCGGAAAAAAAAGAGTCTGCGGCAATGAGTTCAGGAATGTTTTAGTATTACATTTACCCTAACTATATCTATTTTCAATTTGACTATAATCGATTAGCGTTCTCAAAATATAAAATATGAATTCTTTTGAACCTTTAAAAAACTGAATATCTACGCCTATGGCATTCTAAATCAAAATTGTTAAGACACAGACTAAGTCTATTTATGGTACAAGTTTGAAACAAATCAAAATTTTACCAGTTTATCCAGTTTTAGTAATATTTGTTTTTACATTTTATTAGGCAGCATTTTTTGTACGGCTATGATTTAATTATAAACTCTCGATATTGCCTAAGTTGCTATGTTTAAAAAAGTTGAGCGTTTTAGATTCAGCTTGCAATTCTGGATATTTTTTGTGTAATATACTATTATCGTAAATTTAATAGTTTTCGTCAAAATAATACTTGAAACATTTTTTTATAGCTTTCTTGCCTTGCTGCATCAAAAGTTAATAAAAAGAATCTGCTCTTAAATTTATTTGACTATCCTTGTATTGTTATCCATAATTTGAGTGAGATGTCAAAATTTCAAATAATACAAAAGAATTCACACAAATTTAGACCAATGTTATGCGCTCAAAGTTAATAAAAAGAACGAAAACCCATCTTTACAAAACGCTTTTAAAACGTCCCCGGACATAGTTTCGAAATCGAATGAAATATTTCCCTACGTGTCGTCACTGTCTATCACTAAAAGACGTCTTAACTTGAGCCTGTGATAATAATAGTAGGCTAAACATGTGTGTAACTATGGTGGTTGTTCTTTTGTTTGTGTTTACCTATCGCTGTCAAGTATCGAAGTTATCTAGTTTCAAGAGTTATTTGTTTTCTGCATTCATAATTAAAGATGAATAATAACCGACAGTTTTCGTTAAACGAACAAACTGATATGATTTTAATTATGAGAATGTCGTAGCCAAATTAAATCAGCAAAACGTCGATATCAAATGGATTTTCCTGATAGAAGACAACCAAGCTGTCAGGAACCGGTAATAACAAGTAAGAAAAAACAGTTGATAATGAGTGAGGAACATGAAACCAATGTTATTTTGAGTATAGTGGACAATATAAATCCAAGTACCTATTCAGTAGCACATGATCTGAATATTTCGCAGAGCACAGTATCCCGAATGATTAGAAAATATAAGTATCATCCTTATCACCTCTGTCTGAATCAAGAACTCCATGGGGATGATTTCCAAAACAGGGTAAATTTTTGTAGAGATCTTGAAACGAGAGTTATTGAAAATAAACTATTTTTGAGAAATATTTTATACACCGACAAATCTTCTTTTAAAAGTAATGGAGCTGTTAATAAACACAACAAGCACTATTACAGTACTTCAAATCCTTATTGGATGAGAGCTGTAGACAATCAAAGAGTTTGGTCTTTAAATGTATGGGGCGGAATTTTAGAATCGCAGGTTATTGGACCACATTTTTTTGACGGTACTTTAAAGGGCGAAATTTACTTAAACTTTTTAAGAAACGATTTGCCTACATACTTGGAAGAGGTCCCTCTACAGGTTTGACACGTTATGTGGTACCATCACGACAGGGTACCTCCTCATTATTCCCACATTCTTCGCAGTTATTTGGATCAAACTTATCCAAACAAATGGATAGAAAGAAAAGGGAGTATAAACTGGTCGGCAAGGCCACCTGATCTTACTCCATCTGATTTTTTCCTTTGGGGATATATCAAAGAACAAGTATATGTAATTCCACCAGCTACCGTCGAAGATATGAAAACGAGGATTAGAAATGTTTTCCAAAATTACTCCTGTAACACTTTTAGACGTGATGAAAAATAATCAAAGACAACTGTGTATCGAACAAAATGGAAACACGTGCGAGCATTTGAGAGTTTAACATTTTGTAATATCCCAAATTTTATCCACTGGTTTTATCATGTTTAATTGTTTTAATAGTTTTTACGTTTTTACATCCCGAATGCAAGCTGAATTCAAAACTGAAATAAAAAATATTATAAAAAAATGTTTAGACACGCACAAATAGATATTAACGTTGTCATAAAATAAAGTTCGCTGAATATTAAAAATATTTTATATAAAGTTCTTCAATGCCTGTTACTGAACATATACTGGATAAACATTATTTTCATACAAACAATTAAGTAACTTTGAGAATTATCACCATTTTTTGGAATATTATTTTTATTTTAAATAAAAAGCAGTAGACAAAAATTAATTATCTATGTCAATGACCATTATTTTTCAACGTTAGAACATTTACCCCACCTATATCAGTTTTCATTTTGACTACTATCGGTTTTGTGTCCTCAAAATATGATCACCAATCGTTTGGCGGGGGGCTAAGCTCCCCCTAAGCCCCCCCTAGTTGCGCCACTGAACAAATCACACATTACACATACAACAATAATAAGGAGAGGCTGAATCCTTGGATATTGATGGTTGCATATACTCACAAAATTATTATACAAATATAATACAAACTACTGACATCTCAAATAAAAATATTCTAAGAGCCAAAAATTATAACATTTCTAAATTCCAATAGTCCTACCAACAAATATGCAAATTTTAAAAAATTCATTAATGGAGAAAATTAGTTCGAATGACCTTATTGTAACCAAAGCAGACAGACTCTGGAGTTTTTATTATGGTTCTTTTATTCTAATATAAAAGAAAAAAATTACAATCTATTTTTCTTGTGTAACAAATTGTCTTAATGAGTTAAGCTAATTCAGCCTACGGACTGACAAACGAAGAACGTTATGCGAAGCGACAAAACCCGACTAGCGTGAAAGTAGAATTAGCCGGGAGAAAGATGGAATCGAATGCATTTTCTCCGGCTTGTATGTTCTAAAATATGCAGTTCGTTAAGAGGCTAATTTGTCCCGCTTTTAGTTTATTTAGTTCCAGCAGTTCTAGCTGTGCTTTCCACTGCAATTACAGATACACGTTTAGAAGGTAAATTCCAGCCTCAATGGACAATTGGTTTTTGTTTTCTTTGATTGAAGAGGGAGTATTGAACGTATTTCTAATTAGTAATAATTTTTTATTAAAGATGCTTTGCAAAGTTTGAGAATGAAACTTTATTGTCAAGAAGGAAAATGCAGTGCAGCTTTAGTACCTACTTTGATTTCCTGTATTTAGATATTAAATCCAAATTAACCGACATTACGTTCGTCTCTTCCAATAAAGAGTTTGACTCGTGTTTCATTAATATGAGGTAGTGTTTTAGCAGTTTGAAATAAACAATTACTTTTTCCTTCAGAAATGTTCACATTTTTATATTTTTTATTTTTGTATTGCAAAAAAATATTATTTTACAGTTATATTGCAAGAGCAGACCGTAAATTTTCGATAGTATAAAACATCCTTTTGATTTATTGATAAATTTAAATATATGCGATAGACGCTCACAAATACGTTTGTCAGCCTAACCAAATCGTGTTACGACCCGCATAATTGCGGGAATTGAAACGCCTTAAATGTTGTCGCGGTTACTTTATCGAACACCGGAATGAAATGTATATGAAATATAAGAAATTGAATACGTTTTGAAGTTTAATAACATGTTGGTCGGCCTAGCCTTAGCATGTTACAAACACCCGGCCGACCAATCCAAAGTAGCGAATATTTTCCAATATTTTCAGTGGCCGCGATTAATTTTCGATAACTAGTTTCGGACCCAGGTCTTTATTTTTGGGGGTCTAAAGGTCCTTTTAGACCGGCAAATATCAAATTTAGAATAAAAAATTAGTCACCTAAATAAAATGAAATATGTCGAATTAAAATTTAGGGAAAAACACAATTCAGATTGGTCGCCTTTTTCGCTTAAACTACGCTGGACCGCCACTACTATTTAAAAGTATTTAAGTAGAATGTTAAATTCGAAAATTAAAATAGTATTCAAAAGTAGAAATAATTTGTCACAAAAAATCGCATCTTTTTAAATATAGGTTTTTAACTTATTGTTTTAATATGAATTACCGATGAATATTTTTTTCGTACATTAATTAATATTAATAAAATATATGCAAGCAGTGGAATTCGAACTCAGGCTATCTAGGTGAGAACTGAAACTTTAAACTATTAGACCGCCATTACTATGTAATATAAATGTAAAAACGCATATATAGGATGTCCATAGTTACTGGTACACAGTAAAACTGCAGGTTCTTTGGGTAAAAATATTGCGATTTAACCATACTTTTTAGTTTAGTCCAAAAGTTGACAGTACCCAAGATACAGGGTGTCAAAGCTGTAATTTTAATTTAGTTTTTTTCTTCACAATTTATGAACAGGGCGACAGAACGGCATAAAATTGAGAATTGGGGGTTTTTTTGAAGCGAGAAATTGAAATCTGTTCTTAGTTCTGATGCTGCTTGTAGAGGGCGCCACTTACGGTGCATTAAATCTTTTTTTTAAATCTCTTTAAAATAACGTAACTTTTTTGTGACACGGTGTATTGGCCCAAATGTTAAAGATTATGTATTTTGGACTTCTTCTACGTAAAAAAAGTATACTTTGTAAATGTTCCTCAGAGGGGCCGCTTGCGTAAAAATTAATCAGTACAGCTTTTCAAATTTCAAAATTTCAAAATTTTATTAAAAATGTTTTTGAAATAATAATTATTGAAATGAAAAATATATAGAAAATAAAAATATTTTTATTGAAATTGGCTGCAATAAACAACTCCTTTTTAAATTTGTAACAATATCACGAGCACAAAATTAGAAAGTGAAAGTAGTTCTGCAGGATGATTTTTTAAGTAATTCATTGGCCCACCATTTTCTTTTTGCTATCTTTGATTCGTACCAAAATGTTAGAGGTTCATTCCTGTGTAACACTTGATTTTTGTGCAAAATTTTAGGTAAATTGGTTAACTGGTTTTTTAGCAATAAGTTTTTTAACATTTCACTAGGCCCCCATTCTGTTCCGCCGTATTGGATTTTTACCAAAATATTACCAGGTCGTTTTCATATAACCCTTAATTTTTGACAAAAAAATTTTAATTCAGTCAGATAAGTATTATTTTAGCTATGCCCAAAATTAATAGAGGGACAAACAGACCGACAGACAAAAAAACGGCATTAAGGAAACATATTTTTTGAGACCTAGGGAGGCTAGAATAGGAAGATTTGTAAAACTTTCAATTTCTACAAAATTATAAACAACTTAGTTGACCGCCATTTTGTTCTGCCGTCTTGAATTCTTACCAAAATTTACAAACTCATCTTTATACCACAATTAATTTTTGCGCAAAATTTGAAATCAATCTATGAAGTACTTTTTTTTCAGGTTGAATTTTTAAATATTTTAATAATCCGCCATTTTGTTTCGCCATCTTGGATTTGTACCAAAATTTTACCAGCTGATTCCCACATAATGCTTGATTTCTGTGCGGCTTTTGAAATAAATTGGGTAAATATTTTTTAGTAGTATTTTTTTTTTAATATTTCGTTAGGCTGCCATTTTGTTTCGCCGTATTGAATTTTCATTAAAATATTACCAGTTTATCCTCTTTTGATCTTTGATTTTTGGCCAAAATTTGAAGACAATCGGATAAGTAGTTTTTGAGCTATGCCGCGTACAGACAGACTGACGGAAATGGGAGAACACGTTTTTCTGAGTCTAGGGATCCAAAAGGGTAAAGTTTGCACAATTCTCGGAGAGTGATTTTTTTCACGTTTACAATACTTCCCTTTATGAAAACTTTATTGTCAAAAAGGAAAATACAGTGCAGCTTTAGCACCTACTTTGCTTTCCTGTATTTAGATATTGAATCCAAATTACCCAATATTACGTTCGTCTCTTCCAATAAAGTATTTTGACTCGTGTTTCATTAATATGAAGTAGTGTTTTAGCAGTTTGAAATAAACAAATTACTTTTTCCATCAGAAATATTGACATTTTTGGAAGGAAAAGTCAATATTTCCTTGCAACTAGTCATTGCCAAGCAAAGGAAAATAACTGTTAGGAAATATTTATTTTTCTATTGCAAAAAAAAATAATTTCTTTACGGTGTTATAGTCCAATTAGCCTAAGCTAATCGTATTACGACCCACATTGCGGGAAATAAAACGCGTTAAATGTTGTCGCGGTTACTTTATCGAACACCCGAATGAAATTTATATGAAATATAGATAATTGAATAAGTTTTGAGGTTTAATAATATGTTGGTCGGCCAAGCCTTAGCATGTTACAAACACCCGGCCGACCAATCCAAAACGGCGAATATTTTCCAATATTTTCAATTACCAGTTTCGATAATCCCTTTCGGACCCGGGTCTTTATCTTTGGGGGGCTAAAGGGGTAACGGTGATTTTAGACCGGCAAATATTGAGTTAAAATTTAGGGAAAACACAATTCAAATTTCTCCCCTTTTTCGCGTAAAGTGCGCTGGACCGCCGGTATTATTTAAAATTATTTCGGTAGAATGTTGATATATGTATATAGAGGGTGGTTAAGAAATAAGTACCGAAAATTTACAGGCATGTAAACCTTGAGGAAATATGAAAAAAAATGTATATAATTTTTCTCTCAGCCTCACCGTTTAGAATATACAGGGCATTAAACAAAAGTGAGCGAGATCTCAATTTCAATTTTGGAACATGTTATCACTACATAATGATCCATTAACCCAACAAACGACAACCATATGGGTCCCTTCAGAGGCGTAAAACAGGGGTATATGCCCTGTATTTATGGTAAAATTTGTTTACCACTCGGTATATTACCAATTTTTATTAAAAATATTTATAGCTTGGCTTCCTTATTAAAAATTATTACTCTTAGAATATATTCATACGAGCTATCATTTCGGAGTTTTATGCGTTAAACCCGTTTATAGGCCAAGCAATAGAACAGAAATGGATTGATTTTGTGACAAAAATACTACCTGCAAACCAACTGTGTTATCACTTAAAACACATTCTGTTGGTTCATGCGGATGTCTTTTCTACTCGTAACTTTTTTTATTAATTTTTTATAAACAATTTAGTGCAAAAATTCGCTTTTTTTTCGTTTTTTTGCTTATAAACTGAAAACTATTTAAGCAATTGTAACGCTATATAGAGGCGAATTATAGAGAATTGAAATACGAACAAAATGAGCGATTAAACAAGTCGATCGGATGATTAATTTCGAAGAAAACCCTGATAAACCGGAAAATTTGCCAGTTGTAGCGTAGACCTTCCGGAAAATGGTAGTCAATGACGTGAGCTTTATGCAAGCACAAGACAGGCGCCGTCGGATAATTAGTTTTTAAGTTATTGCAATTTGAATTTTTTACTGCGCTAACTTTCAGTGGATTTGGATGCGACATGAATTGACCGATTTCAATTTTATAAGAAAATTTTGAAAACTAAAGAATGCTTACAAACATGACATATCTTCAGTCGTATCCAGTCACTTTGTCAAATCATAGATACCCTTGAGTTGAGGAAAGAGTATATGATTTGACAAAGTGATTGGATACCAGTAAAGATATGTCATGTTGTAAACATTTTTTACTAGTTTTGCAACATTTTAACGCAAAATGAAAATATAATTTTGGAAGTACGATAAGTGAGTTTTCGAAATTTTTCTGTAAAATTGAAATGGGCCAACCCGTGTCGCATCGAGACACGCTGGAAGTTAGCGCAGTAAAAAATTCAAATTGCAATAACATAAAAACTAATTATCTTATGACGCTTGTCTTGTGCTTGCATAAAATTCATGTCATTAACTACCATTACCCGGAAGATCTACGTTACAACTTAAAAAATAGCCGACTTGTATTTTTCTGGATTTTCTTCGAATCTAATTATTCTATTGACTTGTTTAATAGCTCGTTTTGTTCGTATTTCAATTCTCTACGAGTCACCTCTGTATAGCATTGGTACTGCTTAAATCGTTTTCAGCAGAAAACGAAAAAAAACGCCATTTTTTGCACTAAATTGTTTATAACAAATTAATAAATAATAGTTAAGAGCAGAAAAAACATCAGGATGAACCAGGAGAATGTGTTTTAAGTGATGGCATAATTGGTTTTCAGGTAGTATTTTTATCACAAAATCAATAAATTTCTGCTCTATTGCTTGGCCTATAAAGGGTTTTGACGCAATAACTAGTATAAAACGCCGAAATGATGGCTCGTATAAAAAATTTAAGAGCAATAATTTTTAGTAAAGAAACCAAGCTATAAATATTTTTAATAAAAATAGGCAATATACCGAGTGGTAAAAAAATATGACCATAAATGCAGGGCATATACCACTGGTCCAAGCCTCTGAAGTGACTTATATAATTGTTATTTGTTAAGTTAATGGGTATTTATGTATGATACCATGTTTCAAAATTAAAAACGCTCCTAACAGATATTATATAATAAAATGTCCTTTTTATCACACGTGTTTAATGCCCTGTATATTCTAAACAGTGAGGCTTAGAAAAAATATATATAAAACTTTTTTTCATATTTCGTCAAGGTTTACATGATTGTCCTGATGAAATATCATCCATTATGTCTTCCTTAGTCATTCCTGCGAGGAAGACACGAGCATCGACCCACATGCATGCTCTCAGGGTTCAAATACAAAGACCAATGACCAATTGCTCGCTCTTTTACCCCCAGAGTGTTAAAATTTGTTAAAATTGAATAAAAGTATAATAAAATAATAAAGATTGACTTTAATATTATTAAAGATTGAAGGGTTAAAGGGAGAACTGTTGAACCGTTATCGAGCTCTCGGCGAGGACTTTGATACTCGGTCGCTAGATGGATTTGGTGGTACTCTTCGGTTTTCCAAGGTCTATAGGGCTGGGCTGCCGTCGGCTAACTAGATAACTAGTGATCGGTAGAGTGGGTCGGGGTAAAAATAGAAGGAGTATGAGCCACCTATTTTTATGGCTCTTAAAAGAAAGCCCGAGACCGGATGAACTTCAAAAAAAACAGGAAAACTACAAAAGCTTTACAATAACACCAATATCCTTAATATTGAAAAATATATTTACGAAAACTTACCTTTATAGCCTTGTTTATACATAGATTATAGTCACACTTAGTTCATATAAAGTTTAATAAATGAGATTAAACACATATTAATAATTATTACCTTCTCTTACGACTATTTTCTGAGTATGAACAAAAGAGAGAGAGAGAGAGCTGTCTATAAAATATAGGAAGAGGTCGTAAGACGTGACGTAACCTAACCTAGGATTCTTCCAAATAATTTTGCATGTTGCACTTAAATTTTTATATATTTAAATAATAAGTGGTACGAGAGAAAGATCATCAAAATTTAACTATGTGAAGTATCTCAGAAAGAAAGTAGTGTGGGTTTTATACCAATTTAACTTAAATCAAAAGGCTACAAAACTTACATCATTCAAGTTTTAAGTACAGTACTTGTCATTGATTCAATTACTTTCGAAATAGGCCTATTTAACACAGTTTACAAATAAATGTGCAAATTCATAAAACAATTCAACAACATTGCGGTGTACTGAGTGCTATTCATTAAAAGTTAAAAACTAGACATGACTTAAAGTGTTTTGTTAAAGTTCATTATATATTAATTCTATTATCAAAATGGAATTGGCTCTATTTGGCACATAATAACACTAACAGACTGTCAAGTATGTTCCCAAGACAACACACACAGATCAAGCCTGAAGTTGATTATATTTGATACGTAGAAGAGTCTGTCGAGGATCTCACAACAGCATCGAGGATGTACATATGGTTGGCTGGCCTAGTTTCATATAGCTTGAAACATGACTCCTGAGGGACTGCAAGTAAGCTTCAGAGTGACTGTGCGACTGCTAAATTTCATCAGCACACAAGAACATTGGACCAATACACCAAATAAAAAAAAAGGCCTACAAGTAACAAATCAAGCAATAGAAGAAAGTTCAAGAAACCAAGGTAGGTAAATTATACATTTTAGTTTTAATAATAAATATTTGTGAGAGAATGATGAAAATGAGACCTACCAATGATACATTGGCCTTTTCAAAGAGTCAAGAACATGTGACTTGGAATGAAAAATGGATTTCTTCCACTAAAATTCTAATTTTAACTCAGCTAGCATAGCTATAGGACACTTAAATAATAAGTCACCCAAAATAATTAGAATGGACCCATATTTCGAAGAAAGATCAGCAAAAATGCCCTAAAGACAACCAAAAGTTCCAGAATATGTTCTGCCTTTTTTTTTAACTCCTACTGTCACTTTTTCTTTCTCCTGTTGGAGAGAAACCTAGAGATTTTTGATACAACCCTGAGATATTGAGATAATTAGGACATACCAAAATGTTAGTTAAAATTACAATGGTAAGTTTCAAAATGAAGATTTTTGATCATATAAATTTTCTTTACTCTGATTTCCTATTTTTCTAATTCCTAACCTTATTGTTTGTTATTGTTTTTACTAAAGTTTATGTAATGTGCTTTCTCTTAATTTTTACTAAAAAACAACAAATACAGTAAGAGCTAATGAGAGCTATCACCAGAATACAAAGTAAACTTTGATTTCTATTACTTAACTTAGCCTAAAATTGTCAACTCCATAATCATGTAACAAATTTGTACCTAAAATAATTTTAATAAGTTGTTTCAGAATGAGAAGAATGTTCCTATGGAGGTCTCCACCACTTGGTTTATTGTTATAAAGTTAACCTAGGATTGCTGAGATTGTGATTTTAAATTTTGAATTAAACGATAAAAGAACATTAAATATGTGTCTTATTTCAACTATGAAGATTATAGGAACTGGTAAGCATATTTTATAGATATTATCTTAAATAAAAATATAGCAAAATTCTAAATTTCTGTTAGGAAAATATAACCCGTTACAAATTATGGAACGGCTTACCAGCACATTGTATTTTAAATGTTTCAGCTCGTATGGCCTATTACAATCATTTTATGAAGCTTCAAGGATACAGGGTTCATCCTCCACCCTGATAACACTTCCTATATAGAAACCAAATTATTAAATGTAACCTTTTGAGCCCAGATCTTGCGATTTGCCATGAGTGAACCTAGGGCCCCTATCTGCATACCTAAAGCAACTAGACATGACAACATAAACTATTTTAATGCCGGCCTGTCAAAAGAACATTAGTGAATGGCAGTTATATCACATTTTTCGCAGACGATACGTCAGCAGTTGTAGCCGCTGACAACTATGAGAATCTTCGCGTCGCAGCAAGTACCAGCGTTCGCGCCATATTTGATCGGTGTGCTAAAAATGAACTGTGCTTTAACAGATAAAAAACGAATTGTATGGTTTTCACCCCTATAAGAGTACCTCGTAACACAAGTCTACTGATCCTAGATGGGAGCACTAATCTTATTCAAACCGAATTCCTTTTTAAGTTTTTAAGAGTGTTGGTCGATAAACATCTCTTGGAATACTCACATTCAACGAACGTGCAATAAGCTGTCATCATACAATTATGCAATATTTACTCTGAGAGATTGTGTGGACCCCGGACCCCTTGGATTGAAGACAAAGCTGCCAACATAACTGCAGTTTTATCAGTCAAAAAATAATTCTAAGAATGTTTCGACTAACTTACAGGACTTCATTTCGTCTTATATTTGCTTCTACTCGCTTACTTGCCGTCACAAATCTTTACATTCTGCAGTTTTTTTATTACATTTTTAAAAATCGCTCAAATTATCCTAGGTGGAATGACATAAATACCTACAATACAAGAAACGCAGACAGACTCTATGTGCCTGGTGCTAGACTAACTCAGGTATAGGAGGGACCTGAAATAAGTTTCTTGAAGGTGTTCACCCATCTACCATTACAAATAAAAGCAACAAGTAATATTCAAATATTTAAGAAACGATTAAAGGTCGTACTTGGTTAAAGTCCGTTTTACAGTCTACAGGCATTTTATATGTTTCAAATTTAAGGACTATGTATGCACTTTAAAATATGCTTTATTGTAACAAGTTTCTTGATCCTCTCAAAAAGAATTTTTTTTTTGGCAATTCCGATACATTTTAAATGTGGAAAAGTGGAAGTAAAATAATAAATAAATAAATAAATGTCTTTCCTTCTTCTCCTAATCTGCAAGTCTTTAAATCAATAAACTTTCCCTGTCTTTGTTTAAAGCCACTACGGTACCTAGTACTTAGGCCTTCGTGATCTGCTCATAAATAAAAAAAAATCTTTCTTTTAAAATATAACTCCTAAGTTATTTAAAGACTAATTAATTTAAACTACTCCTGTGATATATATGACAACAATTTCCATACTCTTTGTTCCAAATGTTTATGTTTGCTGCAACAGTAATATTAAATCACGTTAACTTACTGCTGAATAATTGTTCTTTTGTTTTATGCATATTCATTAATGAATAATTTATGTTAGTAAACTTTACTAAGCTTGAACTAAATACGGTTTAACAAAGCGTAACTAGCTAACTCGGAATTGTTGAAATTAATAAACTGATGTTTCATGCTTACAGATTTGTCCGCGACAACTGAATGTGGATGGTAAACTCGTATTTAGGCGTTCCGCAAGTGAAGTTTATACAGAAATTTCATAAAATACAGGATCTGTGTAATTTTAGTTTACAAATGGAAAACTGCTTTATAATGTTGCTTAATAAAAATTAGTTTGGTTACAAAAAAATTTCCATATATTTGCAAAAAATACAGAAACGCAAGCGGGCAAAACCAAAAAAAGTGTGAAATTAAAATTTCTGAGATAACCGAATTAGAAGGCCTAAAAATATGAGTTAAAAATTCATTTAAAATTTTTTACGAGGTGCAGTTTGTGTCATTTGAAATTTTCAACTAATTGGCCACTAAATTGCCCAAAAACTATACCTCACACAAAAAACCTTTTAGTGACTTTTTAACATATACACTCGGTTCCAAAAAAAGTGACGCACTTGATTTTTGACCCAAGTTCAATGTCTTATATCCTCTAAACCAGTGGACCGATTTTGAAGAATTTTTTTCATAAGTAGATAATACCTTTGTCTCCCAGCAGAAATGAAAGAAATGAAAATGTTTTCAAAGATTCTTGGATAATAATGAAAAAGCTCGAACCATGAATTTTTGCTATTTTTTGACTTGCCCTGTGTTTTAGTTGAGGATTCGTACGGAAACTTTTTACACCCTATATGAAAGACCCCTTTTTTGTGAGCATTTTGACTTGTTTCTAAAATTGACCGAATTACAGCTTTTTTGCTGAATCTTTGCCAAGCTACATCAATGTTAACGGAAAAACTTAAACATTGCTTTTTTTTTCCTGTTTTTTTTTGACACATCCTGTATATTATTCGAGCATTAGAATAGAAAATTCTTACACTCTAGATGAAGGACCCTTCTTTTAAGACAAATTTGTTATTCTGTTCTTAATTTGTGTTGAACATGTCTGAATTACAGCTTTTTTATTGTAACCTTGTATTTTGCCAAGGTACCTACTTGATTTTTCAGAAGTAATATTCTAATAAAGGAAAAATGATATAAATTTTATAAAACTTTTTTATTAACGCATAATAACAATAACTGGATAGAAAAACTTGAAAAATGTGCTTAGTATTGCCTCCTCTAGCAACTCTGAGAGCTTCTAATCTGCGTGACATTCTTGAGATTAGGTTTCTTATTCTTTCCATTGGTACACTGTTCCATTCTTCTGATAACGCATCTGCCAATTCTACTAAGCTTTCAAGTGGCCTTTCGCGTGAACGCACCCTTCTTTCTGATTCATCCCATAAATGTTCTATTGCATTCATATCGGGGCTTCTCGCAGGCCACTGTAATTTGGCGATACCCGCAGTTTCTAGGAAGTTCTGCACTATTGCTACGATATGCGGTCCGGTATTATCCTGCATCAGAATAAAATTGTTACCAACTAAATCAGCAATAGGTAACACATGGTGCTCTAAAATGTCATTGATGTAAATTTGGGCTGTCAATGATTGTCTAATGATTGAATCTTTCGCCAGTTCTTCTCCATACTCTCTTTCTCTCATCTACCATATTAAGGCAAAACCTTGATTCATTAGCAAACAGGACATTTGATCATTCACGATTAGTTTTCCCATTATGTTGTATGAACTACCTCCGAGCAGCATAATGTTGAGGTAGCAATTTAAGACCTTTTGTAGGCCTCCTAGATTTTAAGTTCTTTTCGGCTAGACGTCTACAAATCGTCTGCTTACTCACTATAACATCTCGAATTTGGCGAAAATCTTCTTGAACTTTCACAGCCATATTAGATCGATTCCGTAAAATTCGCAGCCTCAAAAAATAGGAAACTTAATTTCGAGTATGCTACACGATAAGAAGCTCTCAGAATTGCTTTAGAGAAGCCAATATTCGGTACTAAGCACATTTTCCAAATTCTTATCCAGTTATTGTTATTTTAAGTTAATAAAAAACATTTCAACAGTTTTTCCTTTAACAACTGTTCAGCTTGGTAAGGTTTCAGCAAAAAAGCTGTAATTCGGGCAATTTTAGAGATAAGTCGATGGACTAAAAAAACAAAATGCTCACAAAAAAAGGGCCTCTCATCTAGGATGTAAACAGTTTCTATACGAATCCTCAACTAATTCACAGGGCAAGTCAAAAAATAGCAAAAAAGCATAGTTCTAGTTTTTAACATCATTATCGAAGAATCTTTGAGACGTTTTTCATTAGTTTCATTTTTGCTGAAAGACAAAGGTATTATCTACCTACGAAAAAAAAAATTGTTCAAAATCAATCCACTGGTTTAGAAGATATAAGACATTGAACTTGGGTCAAAAATCAAGTGCGTCACTTTTTTTGGAACTGAGTTTATTTTTACCTTCTCTAATTCGGCTTGTGATTTCGCCCTTTTCACCAGTATTATAATCGTAAAAAAAATCACCCTTATCAGGTTTTCACAGATCTTCACATTTTAGAGTCCCTCCATTTTTTTTGTCAAATTCGTTAATCTGTCTCTTCGCGGCATAGTTCAAAACTACTTTCCCAATGGACTTCAAATTTTAGTCGAAAATTATGAGTCTCATGGGGATAGCCTGGTAACATTTTGGTAAAAATCCCATATGGCCGAACAAAATGACGATTGAAAAAATTATTATGAAAAAACTATTAATCGAATTTACCTCAAATGTTTCACAAAAAAACAAGTATTACGTGGGAATGAAATTGCAAAATTTTGGTACGAATCGAACAAACATGGTGGCTTAATGAAATATTTTAAAAACCGGCCTTAAAACCTATTTATTCATTGGAAATAGCGCCTCAAAATACATAATATTCGTTTCAAGAATATACGATAGATAGATAGATTCGTCAATTTGCATTAGATTTTGTTTATTTTAACTGGTCTGTGTATAATATATCGTAGAAATAATATATATTTAATAAAGCCTTGTATCGATAACATATAAAAGTGAATGAAAAACAATTTTTTTACTACCGGAATTAATAGAACCTACCAATGTTCCCATTAAATATTTAATATTTCCGAAACATGTTCGTTCTTAATCAACCTCAAGAAAACTCCAACCGAACGCTTTTGTTTGATCTAAGGTATGCCTTAAGGCGTTTTAAAACAGAATGGTTCTGCTGATGCAGAAATAACGAGTAATCTAAAGCAGTTCAAATAATTTCATTTTATAGAAAAACCTTCGAATATATTTTTAGCGTGCGTCGAATTAATTAGTTTATTTTATAAAATGTCTATACATATTCATTTCATTCATTATATGTAAAATAATAGAGGACGTCGGCTATTAATGACAGAACTTAAGAAAAAAAATATTTATAGGTAAGTCGGGCAAGAGAACACGCGGTAAATTTGACCGGTAGGGAGGAATACGAAAGTGTAAATGCCAATTTTCTCTTAAATTTCCGTAATTGAGGTATGTTGAAAATATAATTATTAAATTCTTTAGCCAATTACGCACTTTTTTGCTCCAGAACATTCTATTTTCAAAAATAAAGTGGTGGGGGAAGGTACAATATTTTTTACTTTCAAATATAGATATCTCTGTTTTGGATGACGCGATTTTATTCAACTTATTTTTTTACTCTACTCGTGGAGCCATAAACTGTACCCTAATGATTTTGTTAGTGGTCACTAGATGGCGTTATTCCGGAATTTTCCAAATAATGTTGATTTTCTCCAAAAAATCAAATTGTACGTTGTGACTTTTATATCACAATTTATTTGGTGGTTATGAAGGGCATTGAATAGTGAAATAAAAACTCTAAGTCCACATTTAAAAAAAGTTAACGATGGTTTCTGGAATCCGAAACGTCAAATTGAAAAATTAGCTTTGCCTTTTTGTAGAGGTGACAATGACAAAGTTTATTCATCTCTTGGGTCTTGTAAAGAATTTTACCCACGGAATTTAACAAATTTAAAATAGGGTAAGTCCGGGAGAGTTGGCTCCCCTTTTTTTTAAATGGCGTAAAATTAAATTCCAAAGGGATAATCAAACACAAAATATTTATTTAACTTTAAAACACATATAATATTAGGTTATAAATATTATTTAACAATTAAGTCAAACAACTAGCTTAAAAAATATTAAGAAAAAATGGCCACCTGGGCCAACTCTCCCGCATACTATGGGTTAGTTGACCCAAGCATGTAGGGTGAGATGGCCCGAAGAAACTTTTATGATCTAACCCCTTTTTTTGGACAATATTTTACCACACAGGTCACAGAGGTTTATAAACTTCGAACAACTTTCGTGGAACCACCTTTGGCAGTGTAAGCATTTGATCCAATCATCGTTTTTTGTGGTAACGTTATAGTGTTCACCACAACCAAGGCACTCTGTCTCGTCTTCTTCTTCTGGACTGTCATCAGACTGAGTCACCAACTCATCTGACATATCATCGTCTGTGGAGGACTCTTCCATTTTCATTCTTTGTTTTTTTCCTTTATTCTTTTTCATCGTTAAGGTCTTTCTCTTCAATTCTATTTTCTGTTCTTCTTCTTTCTTGCGTTCAACAGCGCATTTTCTTTTTTCGATGTGACCTTGGCACGTTAATACAGCTGCTACTTGCTTTGCCCTTCCTCGAACTTTTTGTATGGCAGCTGAAGAGGTGCTGGGTACAGGAGAGAATTTATTAAGGAGTGTTCCAGGAGTGTCTTCATCGAGATTGGCGTTATCGGGATTGTCTTGATCGGTATTTGGCATCTCTGGTTGAGGTTCTGGTTCTGAGGCTAAGGTAGATGGAATTTCTTGATCTGATGTTTCAGTAGTTTTATTAGGTTCCATCGCGTTAACTGAAATTAAAAAAATCAAAATTAGACCTAGGTTTAGAATAAATTCGTGAAATTTGCACTAACCTGTATTATTAAATTCCTCCTCTTCGGACCCCAAGTATGCATATTCCGGGATAGCTCCTGGATTAAAAGGACAAATTCCAGTTGATTTAAAAGCCGACACAGCATTATCAACCGTCGCTGATTTCGACCATGCCTCCGACAACAGTTGTCCAAATTGTAGGTTGGTAGGGTTTGCTTTTACAAATGTATTACAAGCTTTATTAAAATATGCTTTAAGGCTCTTAAAGAAACACCTGTCTAACGGTTGGAGAAACTGAGTTGTATGACCAGGTAAGCAAAAGAGAATAACACCATGATCATCGGCATATTCAAGCATTTCTGGAGAATTGCAATGACTCGCATGGCCATCTAGTAGAAGTAAAACCTTTCCTTCTGGTTTTCGTGGAATAAACTTATCTTTTAACCAGGTAAACATCAAATCTGTGTTAATGTAAGCTGATTTTTCATTTATATATACAACTGAGCCCGGTGGCATACCATCTTCGAATTCGGCTTTTTTGTTTTTTCCTTTGAATATACAGGCAGGTGGTATATAAAATCCTTCTGCGTTACAGCACGAAATCACTGTTATGGTTTCTCCCTTTTCAGATGAAGTAATTGCCGCAACATTTTTTGAGCCTCTCTGTGCAATAACGTAACCCGGCTTATTGTTTAATTGAAGCCCAGTTTCATCCATATTAAATAAGTGACCAGGCTTGTTTATTAAACTAGCTTCCATTAATGTTGTTTCCAATAGATTAAAGTACGTCGAGATTTCTGTTTTATTCATTCCTTTGCAGCGAGCTAGTGAAACACCCTCAGCCTTTCTAACACTTAGATCAGGGTTCCGCAGTAAAAACATATTTAACCAGTCATAGCCGGCAAGCTTCTTGTCTTTATTAAACCTGTGTTTAATCTTAAGCTGTTCTGCTAAGTAAAACGCCATTGCTCTGACACATTCACGCGTCGGTGCAAACCCATGTTTTTGTAGTTTTTGTATATGAAACTTAATTTTCAATTCATTCTGGCTGCCAAGAACAGAGGGTGGCCCGAGAGTTCTTTTAGTAAAATCGGACTTTTTAAATCGTCTCCGAAATGTTGGAGGAGGAATATCATTAAAAGTACGACACGCTTCCCTTACTCCCATTACACCGTTTCTGACCGCTTCTGCAGCCTTAACCAGATCTTCTTCAGTCCAGTTTCCTCTTTGTACCGTCCCTTTTCTATTATATTTTGTTGGCATGACTAGAATAAAAATATACAATACAAATTATACACTATTATACAGTCCGGGATAGATAGCTCGTGAGCCAACTAACCCGGATACCCGTTGGGCCATCTATCCCAAAAGTCTGGGAGAGATGGCCCAGTCGATATCGCAAAAACCCAATGCAATTATGGAATGTTCGGTACGTTAACATAACCTCAAAGAACCCTAAAGTAAAGATTAGCAACAATTACGAACAAAAAATGCAATGGGGAATCAAAAAAGTAATTTTATTATAGGTTTTAAATATTTTTCATGTCCGTAGAATAATGTTTTTAACATAACTTACCCAAAATTGCACAAAAATCAACAAAAAATGAGGCACGATATACACGAAATGTATAAAACAGGTGGTTAAAGTAACGGTACCGTGGGTTTAAAATTATCGGATATATTAAAACGGGCCATCTAACCCGATGGGCCATCTCTCCCGGAATTACCCTATACATTTGAAAGATTACCTTTTTTTAATAATTTCTATACACAAAAATTTATGGATGATACACTTTTTCAAATTATCTCCAAAAAACTAAGGTTTGGGAAGATTGCACTGAACTTGTTTTTGGCGTATCGCTAAAAACATATTTTTCACAAACTTAATTAATGAACTACGTAAAAGACTGATTATATTATAATGCTTTATAACACAAAAATGATTATTCCTAACTAAAAGTTAGAAGTAATTATTATATTAGACATTATTAAACGTTTTTAAACATAATTACAGCTGCTAAATAAGGAGAGTGTCGTCTGTTGGACGGAAATCCAATGTGCTGGGGATGCTACGTTGCCAAGTTTTTTTTTATATATGATCTATATAAATTATGTAAGAAAAACAAAATGCCTTTGTGGGTTGTGTATCGGTACCAGCAGGAGCGCGAAGGCACTAGGTGGATTGGTACCGGGTTAGCACCAAGTTAGGTGCCGTAGGCGTCATCGTTAAAGCCCTAAAAGACAAACAACAGCGCAGGGCATCACTGGCGAAAGTCTAACATTCGGCATCTGCCCCTGGGCCGATGTCGAATGTTAGGCTTCCCCCAGTGCTACACCGCCTGTTGATTAGTGACCGCACTATGTAGATTAGTACAAGCCCTAATATAAAAGGCGAACGACGGTGAGGTGCATCACTGGCGAAAGTCTAATATTTGGGATCGGCACAAGGGTCCAAATGCGTTACTGTCGTGAGGCAAACATGAAAAATTTAGGCTCCATACAATAATGTAAGTTTGGCAATAGTGCAAGATAGTCTGTCTTCAAGTTGTCATATTAAGGAATATGGCGCATTGGAATACAGTGAAAATATCGAATTTCTTTTTGGTTTTTTTAATAGAAAAAGTGGTTAATCCATTTCTTTTATTTTCTTAAAACAGTTAAATGAAGGTAAACTTTCTATTTTATATTAAAAAATTATCAAATTCTGTGGGTTTAATTGTTTACAAGACCCCATCTCTTCATTTAATTAATCTTACAATTTTATAAAAACCAAGAAACTGGGAAAAAACAAGGCTTCAATAGAAACTTTAGTAGTCTTGCATAACTGTAAAGAACAAAACTTAATAAAGGAACAAAACATAAAACACTAAAACTCTCATAATCACATAAGCTTCGCAATAAAAGAGCTTAAGTTAGTGCGAGGCAGGGCAGGACTCGGTTTGAGCAAAAAGATTAAACCGAGTTCTACCTTGCTTCAGTGAAACAACAAAAAAACGACGAAATGAACTAACCCCTAACAATAAACTAACAACAAAATATTTAAAATTATTGAAAACTATTTAAGGTAAAAAGGATTTTGTATATGAGACTCGACCTACTACAAGAGACGATATGGTGGACCGTATTAGGAACGCCATTCAAAGTATCTCTATAGCAGAAGTGGACGGTGCAGTCCAGTCGTCGCAGGAAAGATTCCAACTTTGTATTGACAATGATTCCAACTTTGTATTGACAATGACTGCCGACATTTTGATCATTTGCCAAAGTAGTTGTCAGTAATTTTAAATATATTTGTTGTTAGTTGTTAATTCATTTCGTCGTTTTTCTTTTGTTTGACTGAAGCAAGGTAGAACTCTGTTTAACTTTTTTACCCAAACCGAGTCTGCTGCCTCGCACTAGCTTTAGCTATTTTATTGCGAAGCATATGTGATTATGAGAATGAGTTTTTATATCTTTTGTTTTGTAGCTTTGTTAAGTTTTGTTCTTTCCAGTTATGCAAGATTACTAAAGTTTCTAGCAAAGCCTGTGCCGTGTATGATGTTAAAATAACGTTATTAAAAAACAAACGTTTTTCTTATCATAGTTTCACAAAATTCCATCCGGCAATCAAAATTGTCTTCAAATAGTTATTAAATCAATATAATATTTCAGGGATGAAAATTACATTATGTATAAGAACAGTCCTGATAGATATGAAAAATGATTATAGTAAAACGTGCCAATATTCAGTTGACATGTTTCGTGCAGGACGTTATCCCTACACATTTTGGCTTAAACGTAAGGAGACTTTTGAATACTACTTTTCCAAATCGCTGGATCGGCAGAAGAAGTGAAATTTAATGGTCAGTCAGAAGCCCTAACCTCATGCCCCTTGATTACTTTCTCTGGGGGCATTTGAAAACTAAAATGTATGTAAAAAAACAGACCATATTAATATATTGAAAGACAGAATTAGGACAGAATGCAAACTTACAATTCCGGATATTCTTCAAAATGTAACAAATATGGCAATTTAGAACATTGTCAAACCGTTCAAAGAGTCATTTTTAAAATTCATACAAATGAGTTTAGTTAAGTTTAATTGTTAGAGTATCTTGAATTGTTTCTTTATTATTTACAGTGTTTGTTGTGTTAACAAAAATGATGTTAAATCTTTTAAACTAGTTGATTTAGATGTAACACATGTTACATGAAGTTGGGCTATAATTTTGTGTGGAAGTAGAAAATACTTCAAGAAGTATACTATCCTTTCTAAAAAAATACAACTTTTGTCTCTTCCAACTTTGTGATGCACCCTGTATATTTAAAACTATTTTTTAACATACATCTATAAACTTTTTGAAATTTGAAATGTTGAGTGGGTCCGGGACTTTTGGACAAACTGTATAGTGTTTGTTGCATTTTAGTTAACAAGTGAAAAACTTTGCATTATCGATTTAGCAGAAAAAGTTTTGGTTATGAAAAAAACAAGTAGGTACCCCAATTCATAAGGCCACCAACATTAAATGCAGAATCTGTGCCACCCAATTTATGAGAGTCTACTGAAAGACGGCAATCTCTAATGAATGGAATGATGCATTAAAAATTTCCTATTTCGTGACATTTTTGTGAAGTAGATACTGTATGATTCCAAGAATACAAGACGCCAATCCAAATAAAGGATGGAGAGGCATCTGCCACGATTTTCTTGACGAATTTGAAGACTCAAACTACACAGCAACATTAAAAGAAGAGTTTAAGAAAGTTGACAGTAAGCAAACAAAAGGGTGAAGAATTATCTCTAGAAGAAAACAATCGATTGCCCTGAATTTTTTAAAATGTTTAGCAACGAACTTACAGAAGAAAACTACTACAATCACTATTGGCTGACAAATCCCCCAACAGAAGCCCAAGTAGCTGGGATTAAATCAAGGATTGCAGGCAAAATAGATATGGCTCGTCACCGAAATCGGAGACTCTGTTCAACCCCCGCAGAAACAACAACAGTCAGCAGTTCCAGACTGAAGTGACTGATTTAATATAAACACTTATAATAAAGTTCATATCAAAGCTGGTTATTATAAGTTCATAATGGAACTAAATGTTATTATTAAGGTCATAATGACATCCGAATTCATAATGGCACTGGGTATTTTTATGTAGAACATAAATGTGTCATAATAATACCGTCGTAGATTAGTTGAATCAATAATGATATAATTAATAGTTTTGAATGATAAAACAAATATTTTGTAGTAATTTAGCTCTCACTTTGTATATTTAGTAAGAAATTTAATTGAATTCATATTTTTATATGTTATGTCTCCTATTTATTTGAGTGCTAAAAATATTATTTTTGAGGTTGCTCTATTACTTATAACAATATCGGGTAACATACGACTCTCACTTTTTATTAATAGCAACCTTCGATCGGCTCTCTACTATTAAACAAGATTTAATGGAAGGCTTCTAAAAAACGAATGCAAAAAGAAGTCCTCAATTGTTTTACCGTCTGCCATTGACAAAAATATGTTTTTGAATAAAATTTAAATAGATTTCGAAAAGGTTTAATAATACGAATAAAGAAAATGCGGTTTGTATATTCACTCAATTTCAATATCATAACATACGGCAAGCACAAATTTGCACAACAATCTACAACCAGAATGGGAAATCAATTTTATGAAGTATGAAAGTGGCATACGAAGCATCCTGTCCCGCCTACGAGTCGAAGGTGCCGCATTATTCAATGTCATGCTAATGATGGGGAGGAAATCAAGTATGCGCCTTGGCCTAAAAATGCATTTTCGCGCTCTAATGGAGCAGTCGTAGTCGGCTAGACAAATATGTCAGTTCGGCACGCTACGTCTTGTGATGAATTAGAGTGTCCGTAGTGCAATTTTGATATAATGGATGAATCTTGGGTGAATGGAGAGCGCTTGTTACCAAATTTTCTTTTACCAACAGTTTTTTTTCTCTTTTGAGAGTGTACTTATTTGAGGCGATCTTGTTAAAATGAAACATTGTACTTTACGTGTAAAGTGCCTCATAGTAACCCCAACGAGTTACTGTCAGAATATTTGAAAACATGTCTTAATTTTTTTCTTTGTACTGAGTTTTCAGGATTATCCATTAATGAAAAAATTAGGAGATTTGCTGTTACCACAACACTGTGGAACTTTTTGTGAAACGAAAAATGTACTGCTACTTTATAGCTATGTATGTATCATCAGGCATCATGAAATTCGGCTGTATCGTGAGAATAATCTTAGATATTGTGGCTTTAAAAAGATATAATTGGAGAAACAATGCGTCATTATATCTTAAATTGAAAGCAATTAAATAAAAAAAATCTTAAGGCATTTTTGTGCTATTTTTAACAAGTTATTTATTTATTAGTTATTCACAACCGTTATCAAGTAATGACTAAATTATAATTTCTATACTACGATCTTATACAGGGTGGCGCGTCGAAAACAGAGGCCTTTTCGGGCAGCATTGTTTTTTTTGAAAAACGTTCGGACCCGTCGTTTTTCTTTTCGAGGGAGACACTAAATTATCATAAAGTTACCTTCATACCTGCAGGCCTCTAGGTGGTTCTTGAATGAATCTTAAATGGAAAGGGGGCTCGAGTGATAGCTTATTTTAAAGGCCCTTCAAAATGATGATCAAATTCATGTATTTTAGTTCACTAGTTTAAGAGATTTATTGATTTAAAGCAAGACATTTGCAAACAAATGGTGTAAAAATAACTAATGAAGATACTGATATTATTAGTTAATGCATTTTTTAATTTTTAAAATTGACGGGTCCGAGCGTTTTTCAAAAAAAAAATTATGAGCTGCCCATAAATACCTGTTTCCTTTTCGATGCACCACCCTGTATATAACTCGTGCGCAACCAGGCTTGATGTTGGTGGGTGCACTGGGGTGTGAAGTTTAAATGACTTGTCTTGCGGAAAGAGTACAAAGAGAGATATTGGGGAAGTTAATTAGCTTCAATTAGTTTTGTTTTCCAGCAGTACTGCTCTCTACATAAGGATTGCATTTTTACTGAAAAGTTAAAATCCACATTTTATAAATAATTGTAAAAAATTGGGGACTGGAGCATTAAAGGAGAGGCAAAGGCCTACACAAAAATGTTTTACTGGCATTTAAGTAGTTCCACCCTGCCGATGGAAGAATACTTCATGTTGAAAGAAACTTCTACAAAAACATGGCATTTCCTAAGCCAAAGTATAATGTTTATGCGCAATAAATGAAATAAATTAATCGTGTCTTGCCGTTTTTTAAAAATATTATTAGTTTATTGAAATTTGTCAATTTACACCCTTTAAAAAAAATTTAGTTCTGTTTTTAGAGAACTGTTTTAAAACCTTATATAAAGGAAAAAAATGCTTATGTGTGCAAAGAGGGAAAATAAATTAGCTTAGTTCTACCGGTCTTGAACTCGTGTATTCCCTAGGATCCCTAGAACTACCCTGTACCTGTTTACAATGGTTATTCACTGTTCGTTTAATTTTTAATTTAAAAAGCAACCTCTTTAAAACAAAAAATATTTCCATTTACTAAGGGCTGCTTGATATCTCTCGGCTGCCCTGTGCAATGAAAATAGAAAGAAGATTTTGACATGTTTCGCCGTTTGTTAAAGAGCTAAATGCTCTTAAGCTATGTTTTTCATTTTGAGCGTCTCTCTCTCTCTTGCTGATGACCTTATAGTCATCAGATGTATCCCTAGATTCCAGCCGAAGATCTTGAGCAACAGGGGCAGACACACAACCACTGAGCCACCACATTTGTTATAAATCCCTAATAGATTCTTAAATGTATATCAATTTATTATTACTTCCTTTTACACAATTTATCAAAATCAATAAAAACAAATCGTCTGAATTAATTTCTGTACCAGAGATGGACATAAAATGTAGTTTTGCAATGTAGGTTCGAGAGATTTTGTAAACGTCCGAAATGGCCGTTCGATAATCCAATGAATTTCCAATCAAAATGTAAATTGCCGGAATCTAATGAACTTTGATTCGAGAATACCGATAAAACTGTTTTATAGAGAACGATTTTCAAGAATAGCATGTTATTTTATGGGATTCACGAGATAAAAAAATCCCCTTTATTTTTTATCTCGCTCGATACGTTGTTCGTTTAAAAAAAATAGATAATGAAAATAGTAATTTTAAAACGATTAATCACATATCTTATATGTTTTGTGACACTCTGGCACTAGTTGAATTTCAATAAGAAGTTTTTTTTCCAAGATGGCTGCTTTTTTGTTTCATTATTCAGATCAACACAAACAAACATGGATATTAAAATACAGTTCGGCCGCTGGATCTTTACCCATAAGTAATCAATCTAAGAAAATATCTAAGACAAAACATCGTGTTTCTCTTATCGATGTGTAATCAGTACTAAAAGAAAAGGATGAAACATGAAATATTGTCTTCCGAATATGACTACATTTAACAAATATGTTAAAAGATTAAATTATGAAACGAACTTGCTAGATAAAGACATCAGCATAAACAGATTTTTCACGTCAAAGCCTCAAACATCAACGATTTTTTTAGAGGTTATGGCTATTGTTATTTTATATTGTTCGTAATTGTGTTTTTAGAAAGATTTATGCCGTTTTATCTTCAAATCAGTCCTTTTAGGAAGATAGTTTTATTGTATTTTTCCTGCTGGTAAATGCTGTTATTAATTAGTAGTAATTTAATTTATAACTATTATTTATATCTGCTACCATAATGAATTTAATCCACCAAATATTGATGTGATTAAGAAATCATGGTTCTTGAGACTAGACCGTGTCAAGTTGGAATTACTATCCGACGTTTTTCCTTCGATTGCACGAGGCATCTTCAAGGAGCTTTAATCCACGAGATCTAAACACTGAATGACCTCAAAGAGATTCAGACGGGCTTCTATACCCGACTTGTGCTCGCCGATCCGTGATCCTGTGATAAGACCGGTTTTCACGTGTGATGTAGATCGTAACCCGTGTCTCTATTGAAGTTTCTTGTATGTTAAAAAAAATTAAATAAATTCTCTAAGTTTTTCGTTTATAAAATCCTGGAACTGATGCTAGAACCTCGGTTTCTTTTACATTTATAATATGGTCGGTTGTATGCTGGTGTTTAGCAACAGCAGGTTTAGCAGTTTATTTCTTTTAATGCATCGTCCATGTTCCTTAAGTCTAGTTGATATTGAATGTCCTGTTTCTCCCACATACACTTCTTCACAGGAGCAAGGAATTTTATATACCACTTCTGTTTGAAAAGATACAATATTTTCAGGGGATCGGAAGTATTGTCCAATCTTCTTATGTGTATTGAAGATTATACGTATGTTGTGCCGCCGAAGTAATCCTCCTATCTTGTCTGTGATGCCATGAATGTAGGGAAGAACAACACTACCTAATAGTGGCTCCTTATCATTTTCGTTCCGTGGAGTTGAATTACTATATGTTTTAATTGAACGGGTAATATCTCTCAGAACTTCTGTTAGTTTCGATGTTGCCGATGCTAGAGAGTCTTGATTGAAATCGAAATGGCTCTAAATACTAATGAGTTAATAACCGATTTCTTTTATGGTGAATGGTGGTGGGAATTTGCGTTGAAGAATGTCGTAATGTACCATTTTCCTTTCTTTAAACAAATACATCTAGCAATAGAATGGTTCCGTTAGAGAGATTATCATGTCTATGAGGCTAAACAACAAAAGATGAGTGGACAATGCTTGCGATTCCCGAAAGGTATTATACCTTTTCAAAACCTTCAATCTACTGTAGATGAAGACCAGGATACTACCGGCCATATTTCATATGTAAAACAAACCAAATTTCTAGTATCAGTTCCAGAATTTTATAAACGAAAAATTAGAGAATCTATTAAAATTTTTAAACATACGAAAAACTTCAATGGTAATGCGGGTTACGATCTACATCACGCATGGAAACCGATTTTAACACAGGGTCACGGATTGGCGAGCAGAAGTTGGGAATAAAAGCTTGCCTGAATCTCTCCGCGCTTATTGAATGTTCAGATCTCGTGGAATAAAGGTCTTTAAAGACGCCTCATGCAATCGAAATCAAAACGTTGAATAGTAAGTCCAATTTGACAATCCAATCCAAAGAATCTCAAGTTTTTAATTGACCAAAGCCGTGAAAGCATCCGTTCTGTGTTGATTTGTTTCGTATAGATATAAATGGATAAACATCCTACAGATCTACTGTACAAATTAATTTATTTATTTTCCATTTTTACAATACATAATTATCTTAGACAATCAGAGGCAATTTGCATCCTGAAAGTTTTATAGGTGCAGAAAACAGAGCCCAGGATGCACTTGCCACTCTACTATATGTAAATAATAAACCAGTACAATTATTAATTATTAACTAAACGAGATATAATATATAATTTAGACTAATATTATCTTGGAAGAAAATGCTTCATAAACTGGCTGGTAATTTGTTAAACATTTTTGGTCCCAGAATGTAGAAAGATTTTTGAATACTTGTTTTTTCAGTAAACTCGACTTTCAGGGTTAGTTCTTGCCCAAGTCTGGTAGAATTTTGATTATTAGGTCTCAGATCTAATATATATTGATATTTAAAAATAAATAACGATATTGTTGAAGCATGCTGCTTTCGAAGTGACTGAATGTTCGACTGTCGAAAGAGTTCCTCAGAGGGATGCTTTCTAGATACATGATTGATTGCTTTTAGAAACATCTACAGTTTAATTAACGGTAATAGATTTATCTCATAAGTGCCACCCCACACACATATTCCAAACGTTAAAATTGAGGATTAATTAAAGCGTTGTTAAGGAGTAGTAATGCATGTTTGGGTACAAGACGTGAAGCGTATCTTATTTCCGCAAGAACATACAATAATTTTTTCCTAGTGTTTTTTATGTGTACGTTCCAGGACATGTTCGTGTCAAAATAGACACCAAGATAAGTTATATCAGAGCACTGTTCAATGACATTACGATCACATGCATCCATATTCCCACAGTTTATCCCATGATACCTTACTGCATGCTCGAATAGTGGCGTACTTTGGTCTTACTTGTATGTTTAAGCACAGCGTTTTTATTTGGTTTTTTTAATTCAAATTGTTTATCTTCTGTTTTATTGGAACTTTATTTATATATTTTTGAACATTTTAGTTTGGGCAGAGAAATTCAGCAAATGATCAGAAATTTAATATTCTCAATCAGCTTTTGAGCGCTGATCCAGGAAAGGCCCCGATTCAGTTATAAAGTATTTTTTTATTTCGTAAAATGAGTGTAGATATCATATGAAGTCGCACAAACATAAAATTTATTTTTTTTTCTATAAGCCGTTTTTTAATATTTCAATAAGTATTTTCACGCCACAGAAATCCGTCAACATAGTGCATGTGAGTTATTAGTGGTAATGTTTTGGCAATGGAAAAAATCGAAAACGGCATTTTCCAAAAAGTCGAAATTATGTCCCAACTTTCAACAACCTTAATTTAAAGTTGTCTAGAATTTTCTTTTCTAGTTTCCTGCGTTTTCACTGTAACCTCTTTTCCTAAATATCAAATTTTAATTTGTCATAACGATTTTTTGTATAAAATTATGAAACGAAATCAAGTTAAATACTTATATGTCAATTAAAAATTATATTTGTTGGAAATATTTGTGAAAAGGAGGAAGAAGTTTATTACCTCAAGAACGAAACGTCGCCGACAAAGTCTGACTTGAGTAGGTGAGGCCATTTTGCTTAAAATAGGTCCAAAAATTTACACAGAAATTTGAAAATTTCATGTATTTTAAGCAATCATTTTTGACATGAATTCTCATTTGGTTTTATTGTACAAAACTAAATAAAATCAAATTAAGAACTTTTCGCGACCAGAGATTTCAAAGCAGTTTTGAAATCGAATCAAATGTTTTATTTTTACGATGGGGAAATGACGGCATGCGAGGAAGCATTTTATTCGGTTGCGAAACCAAGTTTGTAAACGTTTTAAAAGCTTTTTGAAGCGATGGGGAGAATTCCCATTGTTTTTCATTGGAAACCCATTATTGGGCCAAATCTGGCTGTGAATACTTTTGGTTTACGTAAAATTTTCAAAGTTTACTTAAATTATGGATAACAAAATTAAGATGGTCCAAGTAAATTTATGAGGATATGAGATAACAGTCGATTCTGTTACAGCAAGGCAACAACTAGTAGGTATAATATTAGATTGACAAACAAAAATCTTTTTTGGCTTTTTCGCAACTGAATAAAAATATTTAACTTTAAATTAATTGAAGCAAATATTTAATATAATTACATACCTCAACATGTAGACTAGTCTGTCTACGGAATGTTTCGATACATAATATAAACAATATTATTTAAGCAAGCATAAGAAATTATATCATTTACCTTAAGTTTTTATAGACACATAGTAATTGTACAAATACTTCCATCCTATCGGGACTCATCAGTGCGCCGACCGTAAGAGAAAAACATTAAATAATAGAAAAGAATTGATTTCAAAATTTTAAAATGTGTCAGTTTGTTTGACATGTAACTTAGATATGAAAAAAATGATAGTTTGCAGCCATCTATAGTGTTATTTTTAAATAAAATATTTAAATAAATTATTTAAAAATAACACTATAGATGGCTGCAAACTATCATTTTTTTCATATCTAAGTTACATGTCAAACAAACTAACACATTTTAAAATTTTGAAATCAATTCTTTTCTATTATTTAATGTTTTTCTCTTACGATCGGCGCACTGATGAGTCCCGATAGGATGAAAGTATTTGTACAATTACTATGTGTCTATAAAAACTTAAGGTAAATGATATAATTTCTTATGCTTGCTTAAATAATATTGTTTATATTATGTATCGAAACATTCCATAGACAGACTAGTCTACATGTTGAGGTATGTAATTATATTAAATATTTGCTTAAATTAATTTAAAGTTAAATATTTTTATTCAGTTGCGAAAAAGCCAAAAAAAGATAATATACGCAACAAATAATCTGAACACATTTAAAAATAATATTAGATATCTATTTTGTTTATGTTTTAACATACCATGAAGGCCTGAGGCGTAAGAATAATACACAGTTGCTTTAAACTATGATAAAATACGCTATTCCTTTTTGTAGTGACTTCAGGCTCTGCATTACAGTGAGCATAGTTGGAGTTTCAGTCGATGTTCTCCAAATACCGAAATGTGCATTGGCACTTTTTGGTACCTTTTATGGAGAGCGCGGTAGCACGACCACGGTCGTTATTCTATCTCTACAACTACTACTGCCTATCGTTGCCACTTTCTACACAGAGCAAAGTCAGGTCGCGTGCGGCGATGCTTTACTCTGAATATCGTCTGAGATCGCACCAACGCCAGTCACCGCCAGACTATCTGTTATAAATCTGAGAGCAATTATACAATTAATAATACATTTTTAAAAAATACAAGAACCAAGACAATTGGTAGTCTAATTATCTGGCTGATATTGCGATATTGCAACAAAATCTTTAAACACAGTTTCATTTTAGAATGTCGAAAAAAACAGTAGAAATTATTTATTTTTCTCAATAAAATTTACAACCAAGTCAAGTTATTATTATGATATACAGATTACAAAAGTTAAAATTTAGCACTAGACGAAAATTCAAACCAAACATACTTATTTTATTTATTTTTTAGTTTTACTTGGTATTTTTGTGCTGGTAAAAATCTATGACGTAGCGTTTGAGAGCGTTCTGGAATCTTTAGGAAACGCATTCTTCGCGAAAAGATGACTTAACTTAAACACGAACGATTTCTGACATCACATGCATTGAATATAAAGGAAAATATATTAAATTAAGATGCAAAATTTGAATTAAATTTACGATGATAAAACAACATTATCAGACATACTTTGGCTAGATATTATTATTGTATGAACTCGTCAGTGTAAGTAATAAACCCATTTTACTGAACTAAGGCTTATAAGCTTATTTTATAGCTAATACGGCTCTGGGTTGCTAATAGTGGAAACTTGTTTGTTCCAGCTATAGAGTTTATCGTTTCACTGAATGTGATTCCACTGTCTTGTCGTAACGGATTTATTTTAAACACACTTAAGCGCCAACGTATGCAAGACGCGTCCATTATGCCTAGACATTTACAGTTGATGCCGCTTTGTTATCACCGCATGTCATATAATGGTTGGCTTAATACTATATACACTGAAGTTTAATAGCAGTTCCACTACGTTAAATTGCATGTACGGCAGATTTTACAACCTAATAAGAAAAAATGAACCCTGAGGTTATTAGACTGATTTGGGATAAGAGTTTTTGATATGAGCAAATATAGCAAATTTTCATTAATTTTCACATTAAATATAGGATAAAAAACAAAGAAACACAATATGCAGTCATTTATATATCATAATTATATTATATTATTACATTATAATAATATTATATTATATAATGATGACAAACTACCAGCACTATCAGCAGGTACCAGATGCAAAAATAAGCGATATGGCATGTAGCTTAATGTTTAATTCAAGGCTGATTGTATTTATTGTAATTATCTGCTATAGTATATTACATAACAAGTGTTGAAATTGGTAGTTTTTCAACAAGGAAGTATTTAGAACGCGTCGTTAGCCGAGTTCGTGTTTGAAAACGATAACTTTGACACGAATACTCTACACTGTTTTTCCCACGACCGCACAAAACTTTCAATAGAATTATTATATTTTATATTTTGCATATTTCAACAAAAGTGTTGAATTAGCGAGCGCGCGAAATTTGTGAGACGAGGGTGATGGTTTATGAGTGCGGAATAGAACTGCGAGAAGAATTAGCTTCATCAGTAAAGAGTATTTTGTTATCAAATAAAGGATTTTCAGCAAGTTTTTCTAAAAACCATCGGCAGAAATTTAAACGCAATGGAAAATCACTCGGCAGTAGTGCTTGAACCCTTTGAATATGACATGGGTATAGTAAATTGTCAACAAGTATTTTCCAAATAAGAAAATAGAAAACATTTAGCATTACCGCAATTTTCCTAGTACTTGTTTCTGGATGTTCCTCAATTGTGTTCAAAACAGGTTCCTCTAATTCTAGGGTTGTCACCGTGCGATGTGTCCCTTTGGAACTATTGTCAGTGCTAAAACTCCCAATTTCATGTCGTCTTCTATGTATTCTTGAAAACATTCTGGCATCGGGAATGATACGATTTGGATATTCATCCAGCCGACAAACGCATTCCCGTCAGCAAGTCCGTAGGTAAAATGTATATCTGCAAACTCGAAATTTGTAAATCTTAAATTTTTACAATGTAAAAAACTGCAACTTTTATGAATACTTGTCAAAATGAGACCGCAACGTAATTGATAAAATGTCATTATTTTAAAAACAAAATAGGGCACCAGCCTACTAGTTTAAAATAATTTCGTTATACCAAAAATGCATGAAAACAATTTTTATTTTTTTACGCGAAAACAGTGCGTCGGACGAAGAAAAAATGTTAAGAGATTAAATTTTTCGCAAAATAAATGAGGATTTCAAGAATTATTTTTAATTCCGGAAAAAGCAGTGGCATATCATACTTTTTTAAAAAAAACTCCAGTCTACATTCCGTAGTAGATGGGTACCAAATTTTATGAAAATACTAAGAACAGTATTAAAGTTATGACAAGAAAACGAATTTTGTCTTAAAACTTTAACACCCTGTAGCTCAAAAGTTGAGAGATTTAGGACGTATGTTCATATGAACTTTTTTTTCTTAAATAAGCTAAGAAATCATACCCTGCATTTTCAGCCATCAATTAAATTACACCCTGTATATGTGTTCCTAAATAATTATGTACTGACCTAAATTGGGTCAGGCTTCACTATTCCTAATAAAAGAAAACTGAAATTTGGTATATGGACAATAATGGAGCACTTATGCAGCCGATCTTGTTCATCTTATAATAAATAAATAAATTTCTGGTACCGGTGAGTTTTTTTGTTATATTTTCATATTTGATATATCTTTCAGTGTTCCAAAATTTCCAGAATATTCTGTTTCATACATTCTCACAATTTTGTCTTAAGAATATGAATACTTTAAATATAAAGATGTATCCTTATTCCCTGCTCGTTACGATGAATAACCTTATCTTACTTATACACCTGAGTTCGTATGGAATAATATATTTAAAAGTTTTTTTTTTATTTACGGACCTTTCCTTTAGATGGATGTGCTGTAAAGTTGTTAAAAACGAGATACGCTTTCCCTTTATTCATCTGCTTATAATAAAAGTCCCTATCCCATTATTCACTTTTGTGTAAGCGTAAAAAAATTCATAAATAAATTTCATATTATTTAGCTCTGCCCTAAGAGTTAGGCTAAATTGACATATACTGATTAAAATGTAGGTATTATTATTTATAATGATGTATGCTTTATTTTGGAAAATATTAAAGTATATTATAAACAGAACTCTAAAAAGTTAAGCATATTTTTGCACACAAATCTAATTTGTGAAAACCAGTGATGCTCATATTTATACGGGGAAGTGCTACATTTATCAAAACCCGTTTTATTTAAAGCGTATTATAAGAATACTTTCACGGACGTGAATCCCAAATTTTAAAAACTATTGATTTATATACAGCCTGTAACAAAAGCAAGGAAACGGCGAAATATCTCAGGTACGGCTTAACTGAATTTAATGAAAATATGTACACTTAAATATGAAATTATGCCGAATGAAATAGCGAGTTCCGCATTGTTGCCAAGTTTACTGTTTTTCTGTTATAAAAGGAATATATTTTGTTTTAATGAAACACCTAATATCATATTACTTTTTTAAAAACTACCTTAAATTCTCAATACTTTTTATTAAGCGCACTTTTTATGAAAGTCAATAGTTTTTTGCGAAAATAAGGGTCTAATATCCAAAATTTAATGTACCTTTTATTAAAATAACGGCACACAAAGGCTTATCTGATATGTTTAACAATGTGTGTTTTGTTGATTTACAAAAATGGATCGTTTAAATAAAACCCTAAGAATTAAAATTTTAATTATACTGGGTTGTGGGGATAGCATGCGAAAACTGCAACATTTTTGTAACATTTTTAATGACAAATATTTTTTTGTCCTAACAGAAATCCAATAACTAAATCTATCGTAAGTAAAATTAACAAAAAATTTCGTGAAACTGGAAAGGTAAAAGATGCTGTACAGGATGTCCCATTTTGGCTACTTTTGCAGAGTATCTCCATAATTTTTAAAGATAGAAAGTTGAGGTTTTCGCGGCAGTGTGCTACTTTTCCGTAAAACTAAAGATGCCGTTAACAAAATTTTCACAGCCCTTTTAGTCTTTAACTTCTTTGATTTTTTTTTAAAGATAGAAAGTTGAGGTTTTCGCGGCAGTGTGCTACTTTTCCGTAAAACTAAAGATGCCGTTAACAACATTTTCACAGGCCTTTTAGTTTTTAAGATAGAGGGCTAAATTATAAAATACATATCTCATCTTTGACTTCTTTGATTTTTAAAGAATAAGGTATTTCTGCTGTATTTGATGCAAAACAATAAATAATATTACTTTCCAAATGAGGAGAAATACTATTTATTATTTTGTATTAAATACGACAGAAATACCTTATTCTTTAAGAGTCAAATAACTCACTGATAAGATATTAAAGCTACCAATAAACCAAATAATAATGACCGTATTATGCTATTTTGTTATTCACAGCCTACTACTTTTTCTCAATGTATGCGATTTAAGCTGCATTTACGTTAAACGATCGTAACCAAGAATCTAGAAACAATTAAACTTAAAATTAATATAAGCGAAAATTATTTTACAGTGCTTATATTATTAATCAACTGTCATGTTTTTATAAAAATAAGTTTACCAATTTCTATAAACTTGAATATTGACGTTAGAGTACCTATTAGAATCGCTAACACTGCTTATACAGGTATGTTGTAATTTAACGACAAAAGGATAACTTGTGGCACACTATTAGAAAAAGGCGTAATATTTTGAAAAAAAAACAATAAGATGTTTTCATGCTTTTTTAGATCTAAAGTTTCATATTAATCAGGTCACCTCGGGAGTTTAACACTGTCTTTTGTTTTATATGTTATATAGTGAATATAACGTTTTTCAGAAAACCGGTTTTAGTGCCGCCATTTTGAAACAAAAATATAACTTGTGAAACATCACTGGAAAGGGAGTAATCGTGTGCAAGATTACGACTATGAATGAAGTGAAATAGGATTCTATTTCACTCAGGGTTAAACCGCAAGTGATGTGTAATCCAATTATCCATCAAAATATGCATTTTAATAAGTTACTAAACGAACCTAAGGTTTAAAGCGATATCTGAAAAGGTAAAAGAAATATTGCGTGTACCCTATGTTCTGTGTCACCTGGTTTATATATATATATATATATATATATATATATATATATATATATATATATATATATGTTGATTTTTACTCCTTCACGGATGGAAAAATTCAACGTGTTTTCATTCCGGGTGTACATTCGTTCACTACTGTCGTTCTGAAAAGAACAGTTTTGCTGACGTTTCGCCAAAATCACATTTGGCATTTTCGAAGCTTTCTTTCTCGCGTCTGAATAGTTCTATTCTAAGAATTAACGGTAAGGATTATTCCTTCACCATTTTGTCAAGAATCGGGTATTTCGATTTAAATACCGATACACCCCAAGAGAACTGCCTGGTGAGCCTTGCCGAGGCAGATACTACGGTAGCAGATAAATACCGATAAGGATTACAGTTCTTTAGTTTGTATAACTTTTTACGACCAAGAACCGCACAGAAATTGAAATTTCTGTTTCTGCCTATATATATATATACATTCGTATATACTGTATATATATATATATATATATATATATATATATATATATATATATATATATATATATAGAGAACTATATATATATATATATATATATATATATATATATATATATATATATATATATATATATACGTATATATATATATATATATATATATATATATATATATATATATATATATATATATATATATATATATATATATATATATATATATATATATATATATATATATATATATATATATATATATATATATATATATATAACGATGAAAAAATTAAAGAGAGTGTTAAAATAAAATGGGCAAACAAATGACAGTCAATTTTATTTAATTTAAAGACGCGAAATATAAAATTATGGCATCGTTTTGATATTATTTAACGAATAACCTAATAACGCTTGCCCCTGGGAGAAGCTTTTAAAGAAGAAAATTATGACTTGGATTAGGGGACATTCTTCATCGCCATAAGCTTTTAATGTCAAATTAAAGTGATGCAGTGCTTTGCATATTGTTTTATAGCTACCGCTAACTGCGTTTGTAAGGAATTTCATAAATCTCTTAACCGGAGGGAGCGAACTAGGGGATGAAAATTTGTCATACCGTTAATTTACTAAATTAATCAACTTCTTGCTATATTATCCTCGGTTTGGAAGTAGAGACGCAGAATGTTTATTAGAACTCGTAAAGTAATGGGTATTTAGCGTAGCTTTCCATTGATTACTTCTGGAGTGAAAACACTAACTTTTGGTTAAAACCGCTAACCTGAATTGAATGAAAATATGTACACTTAGGTATAAAATTATGCCGGATTCAATGTTGGGTTCCGCTTTGCTGCCAAGTTTACTGTTTTCTTGATATAAAAGGAAAATTTTTAATTAATGGAACACCCTATATTAAATTACTTTTTTAAATTTTACGTAAAATTGTCAATACTTATTATTAAAAGCACTTTTTATGAAAGTCAAGAGTTTTTGCGAAAATAAGTGTCAAATATCCATAATTCAATGTATTACCTATTATTAAAATACCTGCACACAAAAGTTTACCTGATATGTTTGACAACGCCAGTTTTGTTGATTTACAAAAATGGATCGTTTAACTGAAACCTAAACAATTGAAATTTTAATTATATTGGGTTATAGGCATATAATGCGACCCCTGCAAGATGCTTGTAACATCTATAATGACAAAAGTCTTAAAAAAATCCAATAACTAAATTTACCGTAAGTTATATTAACAAAAAACTTCGTGAAATTGGAAAGGTAAAAGATGCTGTACGTTCTGGCAGGCCGGAAAGCACAATAATTCCTTTTTTTGCTACCAAAACACTAGCAACAGAAAAAAGCGTTTTAACTTTAAAAGTAGGTCGTAAAAACATTGGAAATAATGCAATACAAAAAAGAAATACCTAATACAACAAACAATAAATAAATTAAACTAAGTAAGTTGTTTAAAATGTTGTCCATTTACTTCCTGACAGTAAGCTAAGCTCTATTGACTTGGCAAAATAAACACATCTATAAAATAATATATAACCACATCGTTACGATAAATTTAAAAATATAGGCCATCATACATATTTTGAAAATTAAAATGGAAGAAAAAGTAAAAATATAAGTATAAATATACAAATATAGATAATTAAAAATAGTTGTCCACAAATAAACATAAAACATGCAGCAAAAAAAATAAAAAATGAACTACTTAAAACATTTCATTTCAAAAAATTTAGAAAATGAAAAAAACTGGCACAGCACAGAAAATAGAATGCTGGACAGTTGGTTTATTCCAGTGCCAAATAAACTTGACTCACACACACACACACTAACTAACACTTTCCTGTACTAACATAAATATTATCCTTAGGGCCAGTATTTTCATCTCCAAATAAATTTATTCTTCGAATATTTACTGGGGAAGCGATTGTTGGGGCAATTGTAACCATGGAAAATATCCACCGAATAAAATTATATGGAGATGAAAGAACCAGCTTTTAAAGGTAAAACTCCTAATAAAATATTGTATTTTAGAATAAAAATAATTTTATTATCATGAGCTACCTTTAAAAATTATAATTTATTACCCTCAAAGAAAATAATTAAATACGGTATATATTTTCTAAATACGGGACTTAAAAAGGTTTTTGTTCCAGAAATCGAGCAGCGAATGCTTCAGCGTTAACTTCGAAGTCGGAGAGGAATCAACGTGGGATAATGAATTATTTTTTCCAGCCCAGAGGGGAGTCACTTTACAGTAAGTAAGCCTGAGTTTTTCGTTCCCTTTTATATTTGAAAATTTAAATATTCCTATCTTGTAATTAATATTTATGCTTCTGAACGGTATAATAAGCATCATTTTTGCATACTTTCTGCACGTTTATTGGAAAATGTATTAACTTTAGTATATGTAGATTGACAAGTCACTAGTTTTTAACTAGGACACACTGGTATAATATTTGATATCGTATCACCGATAAACAATTCATTAGAACTTGTACATATTTAAGTACTATTGCAAAATTTTGTCCTTTGAGGACGGAATGTTCTTCTTTGGTTAACGGTTTCGATGACAAGATTATTACTGTATTCTGTGGAGGTTTCACTGGATTTTTACTGTTCAGGAGAACTTCTTGCTTAAGTGTAACTCCTTGGTGGATTTTTTCTACTTGCACATTGATGATGTTGTCCAAAGTTGTAAATATGGTTCTTTCTATTCTAGAAGCTAATTTCAGATGAATTTCTAGAAGTTTACTTGGGTTTGTATCAAAATCACGACGTATTGCCTTAATTATTTCTAACTAATGCATTGCTAGCACGCTTACAAATATTCTTAGCAGTTCTAGAAATAATGTGATGTCTCACTGTAATTCAGTACTACATCCCCATCTCGCATCTAAGGAGAAAGGCCAACTGGCAGACTAACTTCTTCTTGCTGTTCCGGAGATCGCCAAAAGTTTTTGCCTCCCTCTTGGTATACTCCCCTTAGAGGTTAGCTAACATAGTTTTTGGGATTAGACCGTTTCAAATTGGAATTACTATCCGGCGTTTCGCCTTCGATTGCACGAGGCATCCTCAGGGATCTTTAATCTACGAGATCTGAACACTGAATGAGCTCGAACAGATTAAGGCGGGCTTTCATACCCGGCTTGTGCTGGCCGAACCATGATCCTGTGTTAAGATTGATTTCCACGTGTGATGTTACTTGAATGTGCGTTCTTTAATTCATCATTTCACTGAAATTAAAAATGTTTTATTACAAAATAACTACGATATTTTAGGTGTTTCGGAGACATGGCTTAATAATAATGTTGAGGAAAATCATATACAAATACCTAATTATACTTTTGTTAGGGCTGACAGAACATCTAGAGGTGGTGGAGTTGGTATGTATTTTAAAAATAATTTTAAATACGAAGTTATCAATTCAATTCATACAGAACACTTAAAGCAGCTCTGAATTAAATTTAAATTTAATAATGTTTTATATATTTTTGGCTCAATATACAGACCACCTAGAGGTCAGTTTCTTGAATTTTTAACTAGCTTTGAAGACTCTTTATCACATGTTTCGATAGAATATAATAGGGTTGTTTGTGGTGGCGATTTTAATTTGAACTTTTTAGATTTAAATAATAAAAGTGTTCAAGATTTAATGTCTTGTATTGAAACTTTTAATTTACAACAAATTGTAAACACACCTACGAGAATAATAGATAGAACCAGTAGTTTGATTGATTTGATTTTCATACCAAAGGAAGAAGATTATAATTATTCTGCTAAAAATGTACCTCAAATTTCTGATCATATGCTAATAGATTGCTGCTTGTATACTAAAGGTACCACAGAAGATAAAAAAAATTCCACAGTTCCACAAACTTAAAATGTCTTGATAAAGATCTGCTAAACATCTTTCTACAAGGCGCGCCGTTCGAAAACATAATAACAGTTGCGCAGTCAAACAAACATAGCTATAAGAACTGAAAAAAGGAAATATTTAGAGTATTGCGGTAATAATAACAGTAATAGTAAAATTTTGTGGCAAAGGCTAAAAAATTTAGATATTGTAAATAAAGCTAAAGTTGTACCTCTTCCTGATTTTTTAGATAATCCTTCAGAAATAAACATTTTCTACAATTTTCAAATGATATACAGTCTGTTGACGTTAATCTACTAGATTATTATCTTAATAATAGGAAATTAATTTTAGTTGAAAAATTTGAGTTTGTTTCTGTTAATACAGATGAAGTGAAAACACATTTATATAGTATTAAATCGTTGGCGTCGGGATCCGACTTAATAAATTTAGAAATGTTATGCTTATGTTGTCCTAGAGTTTTGCCATTTCTTACTAATATAATTAACTCCTGTATTTTAGAGCGAATTTTTCCCGATGATTGGAAGATCGCTCGTGTAACGCCTTTACCAAAAAAATCTAATATAACTTGCCTTAACGAACTTCGGCCAATCAGTATTTTGCCCTGTCTTTCGAAAATATTAGAAATAATAATGGATCAACAAATGAGACGATTTTTAGACAAAAATTCTATTTTACTTGTTAACCAATCGGGATTCAGGAAAGGGTATAGTTGTGCAACAACTTTACTGGGTCTGACGGATGACGTCAACAGGGCTACCGATGTGGGAAAGACATCAGTCTTGGTACTTTTGGACTACTCGAAGGCTTTTGATATGATAAGTCATGATCTGTTATTGCCAATTTTAAATTACGTTGGATTTGCAAATAACGCAAAAGAATGTATTAAAAATTATCTCGAGAATAGACTACAGTATGTCGAAACTTCCACGGGTCACTCGTCAAGAGAATTGATAGGTTGTGGAGTACCACAAGGCTCTATATTGGGGCCTTTACTGTTTGCAATATATACAAATAACTTTAACTCTTGTATGGATCAAGTCACGGCATATTTTTACGCAGACGATACGCCGTTGCTTTTTTCCTTTTCATCCGATGATTGGCAGGTGGCGGAGAGAACCATAAACAATAATTTGAATAACTTAATGATTTTTTCCCAACGTCATGGCTTGCATGTTAACCCTGAGAAGTCATGTGTTATGGCTTTCGGTAAGCATAAGAATCGCGCTGAGGTTGATCTCAACATACATATTTCAGGCAGGGGTTTGAAATTTAGCAAATGTGAAAGGAACTTGGGAATTAGGATTGACACAGATTTGCGTTTTAAACAGCAAGTCGGGATTAACCTACAAAGGGCATACATGTCTTTGAAAATGTTATATCCACATCGTCACATTTTGAGCGAATCTCTTAAAATTAGATTATCAGATTCTCTTGTACTTAGTCATTTTAATTATTGTGATGTTTTATATGGCCCTTGTTTAGATAATGAAGATATAAACAGAATTGAGAAATTACAAAAAAATTGTTTTATTTATGGCATACGAAAATTTGAGCGAATATCACATAAATTAAAAGATGCAAAATGGCTTAGTATGCAGAATCGACGTAGATTAAATTCTCTGGTGTTGTTTCATAATATTATATTTAACAACTATCCTCCATACTTAACAAATAAAATTATTTATAGAACAGATGTCCACAATTTAAATCTAAGATTTCGGGGTCTCATCTCTCCACCGCCTCACAGATCAGCACTTTTTAGAGGAAGTTTCTCCTATAACGTTTATAAGCTGTACAATACTGTGTCTCTGTCCTTAAAAACACTTAAGCCTGAAATATTTTAAAAAACTGTAAGGAAAATGTTACTAAATGAATATATATTTATTGCTTGAATTTACTCTCTTTTTTGCCGAGTATTCTGCAGTAGAGGATGGATACCTTTATTAACAATAATTGTAAATATAAAATAGTTTTTTTTGCTGCGTGTGATCATTTTGCGAACATTTTGTTTTTGTTGTAAAATATGGTTTACAAAGGAGCTAAACTGTGAGCAGTTTTTAATTGCATTTAGCTCCTTTTTTTCAAATAGTCAAATAATATTTTTTCTTAAATGTACTATTTATTGTTATATTGTTATATTTGGAAAATAAATATTATTATTATTATTATTATGTAGACCGTAACCCGAATCTCTAGATCTATTTGCAAAAAAAAATTCCTTGCTCTTGTGGAGAAGTGTAAGTGGTAGAAACAGGACGCTCAATATCAACTAGACTTAAGGAACATGAACGGTGTAGTAAAAAGACGCAAATTGTTCAATCTTCTGTGGCTGAATACCAGTATACCACTGGCCATATTATAAATATAAAGGAAACCAAGGTTCTAGTATCGATTCCAGGATTTTATAAACAAAAAATTAAAGAATCTATTGAAGTATTTAAACATACAGAAAATGTCAATAGATGTACGAGTTACGGTCTACATCACACGTGGAAACCGACCTTAACACAGGGTCACGGTTCGGCGAGCACAAGTCGGGTGTAAAATATACCTAAAATAAATAATATTAAAAATTTGCATTTTTAAACAAAACATATCGCAGTCTTAAATAGCTGTTGTTTTCACCTTACTGCAGACATTTAGAATTTAGGTGAGTAGGTATTGTCCTTAAATTAATTTGTGGGCCCAACATATATTTAACAGAGAACTGAAATTCATGATTTATTAGTATCTTTCATTTTCTGTTTCAAGTTTTTGGCTTGTAGACTTCGTACGTAAAATTGTATCAATCAGTCATTTCTGTTTTTGCGCCTGCACAGTAGAGAATATTCGGCTTTGTAGACAACAGTTTACTTTAATATTAAAGATATAAGTTTATTGTTTTTAAGAAGCCCGAATATATCCATTAACAACATTATTTATTAAGTATTTTATAAGAGAGATATTAAGATAATTAAAAAATTCTGTTTAATACATATTGGTAATTATGAACCAATTAGCAAACTACTTTTTTTTAAGTCACTCTGGTTGCTACATTTTCTGCTTTTCACTGCTTGGCATCTGGGACGAATTCCTTTCAATTAAACAACCTGTCTATAGACCGCTCAAATGGCTCTTACTAATTTAAGAGGTTGGCTGACCCTTGCTTACATAACATCGTAATTGCTTTCTAATTGCTGCTAATGAACTCTGACATCAATTATCCTGCATAATTTCGATGGTGCCCTTCAAATTATACGGGTCATTACTTTTGGAAAGTCTGACACTGACTTTGCACAAATACAGTTTGAAGTTTTTCTAAAAAAAAAGGTCTATTGGAAAGTCTATTTTATAATATTAATAATAATAATAATAGCAATATTAACATCAAAACTAATCCTCTGCCAATAAAAATAAATATTTTTCAAGGTGATTCACTGAGTCCGATATGGTTTTTTATTGCAAGTGTGATAAATGACCGCTGCAGGTATAAATGCCGGATGTCACATTCAAATGTTCGCTGCGAGTGAATATAACTTGAGACACGATGCAACGCATTAACCAAAATTCTGCACCAAGAACTAGCAAAGAAATTAAATCTCTCTCAGGAACAAAGGGAGCCATATTATATGTACAACCCTGAGCCAATTTTAAAAGATGATCTATACAAGTTCTATTGGGACCGCACTGTTTTGACAGACTAAACTAACATTCATAATAGACCAGATCTTATTCTTGTAAATAAAAGGTCAAGAAAAACAACTTTGATAGAGGTGGCTATGCCGAATACTCATTATTTACGTCAGAGGTATGCAGAAAAGATTAAAAAATATGGTGACGGAGAGGAACAGAAGAGCGTCCGAACACAGCCTTTCATTACGTTAACAACAGGAGTTATCCCAAAAAACTTGCTGTCCAGAACATCAAGGAGCTTGGCCTTAATAAACATCTTTTTCAGGTCATGCAAAAGGCAGTGCTACTCTCGTCATCCCGAGTAGTTCTCAACTTTATGGGTAATCCAAAATCACCAAAATGGACCCAATAACACGGAAAGGGCCCCATCGGAGCCCCGTGCTTTTGATATGTAAAAGCTTGGGATGTCTGAATGTTCCCTTGTGAAGTGCGAATGCCATTTGGCATTTAAAACATAATAGTTATAATAATAATAGTAATAGTAATAATAATAACAAACTTCGGATTCTAAATTAAACACCAAAAAAATAACCTACACAAAATAAACCATCTCTTGTACACGGATGACATAAAATTATATGCAAACACAAAGGCACAGCTAAAGGAACTCCTTAAAATCACAGAAACGTTTACCCTGGACATCAACATGAAATTTGGTATAAGTAAATGCAAGCTACTTCATATTATCAAGGGACAGTGGAAAGACCACCCTACGGGGTAAACAATCAACAATGAAAGTATAGATAACATGCTCAAAGATGAAACGTACAGATACCTAGGCTTGCATCAAAGCACCAAAATAAACCACACTCATATCAAATCAGAGCTCAAGACGGAATTTAAAACCAGACTCATAAAGCTACTAAAAACAAAACTGAATTCTAGAAATCTAACGAAAGCTATTAACACCTTCGCCATACCTATTCTTACGTATTCGTTTGGTATCATTAAATGGTCACACACAGACATAGAAAACTATGAATTCATTAAACACAGGAAGTTACATCCCAACGCATGCAAGGAAAGACTCACCATCGAGAGAAAAGAAGGAGAAAGGGGAATTATAGATATACAATCGCTAAATAAAAAACAAATTTACGAACTCTAAAAATTCTTCCACAACCAGCAAACTAACCTCCACAAGGCAATAGTGAAGGCAGACAAGAATTATACACCGCTCGACCTCAAACTAGCCACGCAGCAAACGCACACAGTCACATCCAATCACGACTAGAAAAGACATCTGGTCTGAAAAAACACTTCATGGAAGACACAGATACCACATAAAGCAAGATCATATACATAAAAAGCTTTCATATACGTGGTTACAAGAAGCGCAGCTGTTCCCTGAAACAGAAGGCTTCCTGCTTGCCATGCAGGACAAAGTCATAGCAACCAGAAACTACCGAAAGCACATCATCAAAGACACAACCATTGAAGACGAGAAAAACAGCAGAGAGAAACGATCGATCACATAACGAGTGGATGTAGAACAATGGCCGGAACTGAATACACCGCGAGACACAACTCAGCAGCGAAGGTCGTTCATAAAGCATTAGCCACAGCATACAAACTAACGGAGAACACAGACCCTTACTACCATTATACACCAACATCCATACTTGAAAACGAAGACTACAAGCTCTACTGGGACATTGACATCCACACAGATAAAACAATCCCCGCAAATAGACCCGATATCACCTTTCAATCCAAAAAAGAGAAAATTGCTTATTTAATTGACACGGCTGGCTGTCCCCAACGACGAGAACATCCAAGCGAAATACAGTGAGAAGATCGCCAAATACACCGACTTGGCAATGGAAGTAAAAAGGGTGTGAAAACAGGAAAGAGTCGTCATTGTTCCTCTCGTTATATCAGTAACAGGTCTCACACCAACAACGTTTACACCGCATTTGGCTCAATTAGGATTTAATACAGACATTCACAGGAATATCCAGAAATCGGTCATTTTGAAAACATGTAGCATAGTTAAATCATTTCTTAATACATAATAGTTGTTTTTTACCATTTCCTTTTTTTTATTTTTATTTTTATACTGACTTGGTATAATCCCGTCAGTATAAGATACAACCACAGGAATACTGTGAAACAACAAGTCATAATAATAATAATTCTCCAATATTAACATCAAAACTAATCCTCTACCAATAAAAAAAATAATTTTAAGGTGATTCACTGAGTTGGATATGGTTTTGTATTGCAATGAACCCTCTGTCTAACGTTTTAAATTTACCTGCATGTGGGTTTAGTATCAAAAAGAACAACGGAGAAAAAATGAAGTTAAACCATTTTTTATATATGGACGACTTAAAACTAATGTCAGCTTCCAAGAACGAGTTGAATCAGATGCTCAAAATTGTCGAGAATTTCTGTACAGATATTACAATGCGGTTTGGGCTAAATAAGTGCAGAACTGTCAGGATAAGGAAGGGTAGGATTTAGAAGGATGGATGCGATGGAGATGCAGAACGGTCACATTATGGAAGCCATGCTACATGGAGATACCTACAAATATCTTGGTATAAACCAAGGGCAGTCTAAAAATCACCGAGTAATAAAGGATTAACTGACAAACGAGTTTAGAATACGAATACAACAATTGCTAACATCAAAACTTAACAGCAAAAATTTGTCTAGGGTAATTAACACCTACGCTTGTCCTGTGCTTGGCTATTCATTTGGGTCAATTAAGTGGTTCAATACTGACATCAATAACCTGCAGCGAAAGATCAGAACTTTACTCACAAAGGCACAAAAGCCCCATCTAAGAAGTGCCTTAGAACATACGACAATTTCACGAAATCAAGGCGAAAGAGGATTAACAGATATCTCAAAGCAGGTAGACCAACAAATCACCAAACTGCGATGCTATTTTCAATAAAAACAGGCACACCTGACTTACATCGGATTGTATGTGATTCGGATCACTTTAGAGCTAAAAAAAAACAGCAAGTTTCAACTCATCATAAATCATATATCAGAAACTAAAAGGAGGGAAAATCTTCTGCATGGCAGACATTTAAATGAGGTCAGTCAGGATTGCGTCGAACTAGGGGCTGACGTCGGGACGGATGTTTCCTGAAACGGAGGATTTCCTAGTTGCCATACAAGATCAGGTAATTCAAACCAGAAGCTATTTAAAATATATAACGATAGATGCCACAGTGATAAATGACCGCTGCAGGTATGGATGTCGGATGTCAGAGTCAAATGCGAGTCACTCTGCGAGTGAATATAACTTGAGACACGATGCAATGCATTAACTAAAATTCTGCATCAAGAACTAGCAGAGAAATTACATATCTCCCAGGAGCAAAGAAAGCCATATTATATGTACAACCCTGAGCCAATTTTAGAAGATAATCTATACCAGTTCTATTGGGACCGCACTGTGTTGACAGACCAAACTAACATTCATAATAGACCAGATCTTATTCTTGTAAATAAAAGGTCAAGAAAAACAACTTTGATAGAGGTGGCTATGCCGAATACTCATTATTTGCGTCAGAGGTATGCAGAAAAGATTAAAAAATATGGTGACTTAGAGGAACAGAAGAGCGTCCGAACACTGCCTTTCATTACGTTAACAACAGGAGTTATCCCAAAAAACTTGCTCTCCAGAACATGAAGGAGCTTGGCCTTAATGAACATCTTTTTCAGTTCATGCAAAAGGCAGTGCTACTCTCGTCATCCCGAGTAGTTCGCAAGTTTATGGGTAACCCAGAACCAATCACCAAAATGGACCCAATAACACGGAAAGGTCCCCATTGGAGCTCAGTGCTTTTGATATATAAATATCTGGGATGAATGAATGTTCCCTTTAGTTTACAGAGGGAGTGCCAATGCTATTTGGCATTTAAAAAACAATAATAATAATAATAGTCCCTAATATTGCGGTTTTGAGCTTTAGGGTAAGGTAAGGCTTGCTTCACCCAGAGCGTTACGATATCCTAGGAAGTGGGTACGCTTCAACCGTCTAACATTACCTTAAATTTTTTACCTTTATGTACAGTCATGTGTAAAATCGAAAGTTAGAAGACCAAAGTCTCTGCTAAAAACAAGTTAGGTAGTATAGCCATAAAACAATGCAGTTCTAAAAAATGTATCGGGTGACTTTAAAGGGAGTGCAATTGAAAGAAAACTAATCTCAATTAGTATTGTGCAAACTTTATTATTCATTCAAAGAAATACATTACATACATGCATCAAATGAATAATTCGATAAAAAAATATATAAAAAAAATAAAACCGACTTCAAAAGAATGCACTAAAAAGTGAAAAATATTTTATTTCATCTGGAAAATTTTACTTTGCAAACTCGGCGCCGAGCTTTTTCTTAATTACTTGTTAACAAAAATATATTTTAGTACTGAGTGTTTTAATGCTTAATACCACGAGTATAATATCTTACAGTCTTTATTAGTTTGACGCCTTTTTGATAGACTAAAATTTTCTAGATGACTTAAAATATTATTTTTCACTTTTAATATATTTTTTTGAAGTCACATGGCCCTTATTATACAATATACAACAGTAACATACCTACTTTTTCTACGTGACAAAATGGTGAACGCATATATTGTTCAATCTTACATCAGAAAACAGTTCAAAATGGCTTGCTTTGAGACCACTCCTGTAACATTCTAAATATTCCATGGAAATGTCATTCAAATTGATCAAATCATCGCGGAGTAATCGATCTAAAAGAAACTACATGGGATCCAATACTCTTTTGATGTCGGTTGTTGTATTATTGAAATCAGAAAAGTTCTGCGATACCTCTGCATGGGGACTCGCGAGCTTGCTTAAGATTTCAGCCGCTTGTCTGGCAAACTGTCTTGGAAAGGTTGCCTTCTCTTTGGATATCTAATTTGAACAAAAAGGACTCCTAAGTATTATCCCAACCACAGTGCTCAAAATACGTTACCTTTGTAAATATAATTCCGAAGTTTCTTGGGAATTTTCTTTAGATTGTATGAAACAAACATATATCAACATATATAACATATCAAACTTTTCATAATTTTCGTAGACCGGCATTATTGTAAAAAAGTAAATTAAATATAGTATATAGTTAAATAGAAACACCAAAACAACAAATATATGTCACTATTAATCAAAAACTGGCAAAACCGCAAAGTTTTTGATATTTTCCTTTTTGTTCAAAATAAATTAACAATAGCCTACTACCTACTAATTAAACACAAATGAAAATTTTGGAAAATCTCGAATTTTAAGCTTGTTTTCAAAATAACTGCATATATGTATATATTTTAAGGAACACTCACATTATTTCTAATAAATATATCGAATAATATACAGGGTATCCCATTTAAAAAAATAAATCAATTATCACTTGATTATGAACTGGTATATGTATGTGTTTTACTATGTCTTTGTTTTGTAGATATATATTCGTTTTGTGTTTTGCCATTATGATGCGCTACTGGTGTAAATTTTCCTGACAGAATCTTCTTTCTTGTTGGAATAGCCTTCACAAAGACTTAATTAAGGTCGAAACGTCTGCATTTTCTAATTAAAAGAAGGTTTCATTTGTTGTCCTGAACCCATAAAAACAACTTACCACTATTAGGTATGTGCTTATTATGTGTATAGGTATTATCGCCGTAACTTTCCCGTACATCATTAAAAGAATATGTTTATAAAAGGCTGCTGAACCGGAAAAAAACTCCTATTTATAAAATTTGTCACTACTGTGAATTATGGTAAGCATTTTTTGTAAATTTGTATTGCGATTTATGCTTGCTGTGATGCTTTCCCTCCTCGAGGTTTTAAAATATTAAGGCGCTAGTCTAGTCAAAAAATCAAATCCACTTTGAAATTTTAATGTATCTTAAATATTTAACATGAAGAATTTTTGACGTCACACGCATTTAATTTGAATGAAAATAACTGCAAAGTGTAATTTCAATTTGTGATAATAAAACAGCATAATCCAGCGTGCTTTTTGGCTAGATATGATTATTATTATTCCGTAAATTCAATAGTAGAACGAAAAAAACTATTTTATTGAACTAAAATTGAATATCCATTTCTTCAGATTTCAAAATATACATATATTAACCCAATACAACAGTTACATGCATAAAAGGTAGGGAATTTTCAATTTTAAACAAACGGAGTTAATATATCAGTAGAACGATTTGATAATGAATTGTGAAGCATCCACTTTTTTTTTAAGGTAGTAATTTTAAGGTAAGCTACCTAATAAAATTGAAAAAGGGTAAAAAATTGAAATGTGTTAAATCAGACCAGAACCTCTTTATCTTTTAAAAGTTCAAAAAGCAACCTATACAAAATCGAAACCGAAACCCTGAAGAATGTACAGAACAATTAATGTTATGTATTGACTACTTTAAAATTGGTTTTTATTTTGCAATAAAATTGGCTTACCCCAAAATGTAGATATGGATAAACCCCAATTTCACTTCTAATGGGCCATGCCCAATGGTATCCGCCATAGAAAGGTTTCCCAAAAAGGGACTAACATAAAAAAAACATTTAAAAAAACAATTTATACAAGTTAGGACAACAATATCGAGCTAAATGTCAATTAATTTAAACTTGATACACCTGTTGACGTCAGATGCTTAGGCATTTGCCTAAAAATATATGCTCGAATATCTTCATAGAGTAAACATGTAACTACTAATAAATTAAATCAGATATCAATTTTTAAATATGCTACAACTGATCAGCTATCTTCAGTGCTGGAACTTTGAAACGCATAAAGGAAATTTTTAAACCTAAATATTTCAAAAATGTTAAATGATATTTAAGTGTGGTTTGCGACAAATGAGAGACCGTTTTATGGTTTATAAGTGCCTTGTATTGATTTTCGATTTAGCGATCTTAATGCATAAATACAGTGTAGTAAACAAAACAGTGTAATTTTTTTGAAATTTTAAGCCTTCCCATTTTTGTAAAAACGAATTTTTGTGATTTTTAGGGTTTGTAGGGTAATCGGTAGGTTAAAAGTGAAAACTGATTTGTAGGGTTATTAAATAATTATCATAATATGAGAAAAATTAAAATTTTACCAAAAAACAACTTAATTGGATTTCAGCATCCTGTATCCGAGGAACAGTTATTCAAAATAGCTCTCAAAATTGGTTATTACAATAGCATTAACAAATTAAACAATACATGTTTAACTTTTAAAACCGAATTATAACAAAGATGTGATTGTACTGCTGTCCAAGATAATTTTTCTAAGTTTGACTACTTGTCGTATTTCCTTAACTTAGAATCGCTCCAGAAAAACTCGATATTTTCTAAAAAAAATCGGTAAATTTCCTTCTCAAAACTTCCCTCGTTATTAATCTTTACTTTTATTACGAATAGTGAAGTGTGACCCAATTTAGTTCAGTAGATAGTCACTTATTAACACATACTATCTTTTCAAACATTTTTATTGGAAGCCATTTCGTTCCGTCATACTGGATTCCTACCAGTATTCAACCAGTTTCTACCTATGCCACACTTGATTGGACATAATTTAAGATAAATTCAATTTTCAAATTGAAATCAAATTTTTTACGTTGATTTAAAAAATATATATATATATTTGGCCACCATTTTGTTCCGCCATCTTGAATTCATACCAAAACATTACCAGTTTATCTCTTAATGCCTGAACACAGTTTGAAATTAATCTAATGAGTAGTTTTTTCACGCCAAATTTTTTAAACCAAAATATCTCGAAAATTTTAAGAGATATTTATTTGTGGTTTTCGATAAATTAGAGGCCATTTTATGTACCTTGTATTGGATTTCGATTATCGATCCTAATGCATAAATACAGGGTAGTAAACAAAACAGTGTAAAAAACGAATTTTTGTGATTTTTAGTGTTTGTAAGGTAATCGGTAGGTTAAAAGTAAAAACTGATTTGAATGGTTTTTAAATAATTGGCGTAGTATCGGAAAAATTAAAATTTTACCAAAAATCAACTTTTTTGGATATCAGCACCCTGTTTTCGAGGAACACTTATTCAAAATAGCTCTCAAAATTGGTTATTACAATAGCATTAACAAGTTAAACAATACATACTAACAAAAATGTGATTTTACTGCTGTTCAAGATAATTTTTCTAAATTTGACTGCTTATCGTATTTCCTTAATTTAGAATCGCTCTAGAAAAACTCGATGCGATATTTTCTAAAAAATTATACATTTTCCATAAAATATTTTTCATTTCAAATTCTAAAACAATTTCAGACGTTCACACTTCATTTTATATTATTGGCTGATCAATTAAAAAAATATAAAAGAAGCTTACCCAGTGAGGGAATTAAATTTCACTTTATTGGCAATAAAATTTTAATCTCTTAATCTGCGGCATCGTTTTCGCCACGGCTGAAGTGTTGAAATTTATGAACGTTTAATGTTACATTATTAAAAAAAGATCCTACACTTAAACAGGGATTTACATTCATAAAATTCCCCCGGGATATAGCATTTCGGCTGAATTGATGCACGCGGGTCTAAGTAGATACGTAAATAATTCGTTTTGCTTTTTAACGTGTGGTCGTTAATTTTCCCCTTTCGTAATTACTTTTTCCAGTGTCATTATAATACGCGTAATACGAATACATATTTAAATGTTTTAGATTGCAAACGGAAAAGTAAATAGACTTAGACTTAAAAGATTAAAATATTTCATGTTAAAAACTTGATTGACTGGATCGTTCCTTGATGAAAATCCATTATCAACAATGTAAAAAAAACACTTTAAACTGCTTTAGATTTTCACTTTTATTCACAACTTGTGACATATGTTTCGCTAACACTGTAGCTTCGTCAGATAAACGGTACTTAAACTAACTTTGCTAAATAAGCTTGATTGTTATAAAACAAATTTTTAGGTAAATACTTTTATGGCCTACGAGAGTCCTTAATAACATCTGTATGGAAATGGGTTTAAAAGAGATGAATTATTCATCTCCATCTAAATGGTCTTTTAAGAGATACTGGGCGTCTTTACGTTTATTAACCCTTAACTACCGAGCATAGTTTTACCTATATTCTAACTGACCATGGGTCAGATTGACCCATGCTTTTTTTACATTTTAATTAATTTTTAGAAAAAAAAACTTAATCAGACTTTTATTTTATTATATTTTTTATTAATTTAGACACTTTTGAAGGAAAAAAACATGAACAATTTATTAGAAAAAAACTTTTTTAGAATGCAGACCTTTAAAAATATACATAAAACAAACATTTCAACTTAAAACTAATATTTCATATTTTTATTTTTGACTTGTAAAGTCTAAAGCTGTAACAAAACTAGAAAATAGTAAATATAATCTTAAAAGTATAAAAACTGGCAAGCCATTTTGGCGCATTAATTTTTCTTAATAGTATTTTAGCTACATTATATACAATTTTTACAAATATTTGATGTCTTCGTGATGTAACGAGGATGTAAATATTACAGCCTTATTTTTCTTTTGAATAAAGGAGAGAATTGTTTTGTCCTTAGTAAAGCAATAGCAAATATCTCCTACAGGGCGACTATTTGACGGTAGAAACTCTAGAGGAATTTCTCTTTTATTTTTGGGCAGTGTACCAACGTAAGTTAGGCCGCGTTTCCTTAGTTCATCCACTAACTCATTTGATGAAAACTAGGAATCGCCAGTGACATTTCGATGTGAATTTTCGATAGGTTTAACCAGTCGGACCACTGATTGAGTCGGAATAGGTAATTTCTTTTCTTCTGCTGTGAGAGTAAAACCATCGCTGTCCTTTCCACAATATACGTACGCATTACACAAATATCTACTTCTTGCGTCAGTAATGCACAACATTTTTAAACCATATTTATTAGGTTTGCTAGGAATGTACATTTTGAACTTGCACTTGCCACGGAAACCAATGAGCATTTCGTCGACACCTACAGTTTCACCCACCGAAAAATTAATTTGACAGTTTCTCACAAACAAATTGAATATTCTTCTTAAAGAAAAAGATAAGTTTTTTTCTTAAAGTCATGAATCCACAGCCACCCAAACTTTATTCTTTTATTAAACTCCACAAGGAAAATTTACCTATAAGACCGCTAGTCTCATTTAACTTACTACATTTAAATTTTCTAAAAAAAATGATAAATATTGTTATTGAAAAGACCAAGTTTGTATCCACCGATTTTGTTAAAAATTCTATTGATTTAATTAATAAAATTAAAAATATTAAATTGCCAAATAATTCAATTTTTATATCGTTTGATGTAAAAAACCTTTTCCCAAGCATACCACAATTAAAGATAATTGAAATTATAAAAAATAATCTTATTCTAAACAAAACCAATCCTATTCTGCAAACAGAAATTATAGATGCCTTAAAAGTATGCATTTAACAAAATTATTTCCAGTTTAACGAGGCAACTTATTTTCAGCCAAGGAAGGGCTTATTATGGGGAACCCTTTAAGTCCACTCTTTGCTGAAATATTTATGAATAATTTGGAAGAAAAAATTAAAATAAACCCTTAGTTTCAAAAATTTCTCTGTTGATATAGATACGTCGACGATATATTGGACTGTTGTTTTACTGGCACGATGAGACAGCTTAACATATTTTTAAAAGGATTTAAATACCATACACAAAAATATACAATTTACTGTCGAAATAGAAACTAACTCTATAAACTTTTTAGATTTAACAAAGGTAGCAAATAAACACGAATTTTCAATTTTTCACAAACCTACAACATACCGACACAACCATAAATAATAAATCAATGCACCCATTAGCACAAAAACTAGCAGGATTTCATAGCATGATAAACAGATTAATTAATATACCTTTAAACAAAGATAATTTTCAAAAATAATTAAACCTAATCAAACAAATAGCAGTTAACAATGGATTTGATACCAAAATAATTGACATTATTTTAAATAAAAAAACTATTTAAAAAACACTTTCAGAAACTTACCCTTACCACCCAAAGAAGAAAATAAAATTAAGATACTTATATCGGTAAGAAGGTGGCTGCGTAAAAAGAACATTAAAATTGCATTTAAAACAAATAATAATCTAAGTAAATTTATAAAAAATAACAAAGAAAAAACAAATAAAAATTATAAATCCGGAGTTGCCCAAAAATGTATATAAGCTAGACTGGGAGAACCTCTAAACAGAGATTAGAAGAGCATAAAAGAAGCTTTATTAAAAATAAAATAGATTCAACATATGCCGAATATTTGTTAAATAATAATCATGCTTTCGATGAAAATTTTGAAATATTACATACAATAAACAAAAGTAAAAAATTTTCACTTTTAGAGTCTATGGAAAATAACCCTTAACTACTGAGCATGGGTCAACATGAACCGTACTAATCTTTAAACCCTCGTAACTATAAAGCCGACGATCCCCAATAAGTCTCGATCTCAATAGCTGTTAATCAGTTGCTTCTCGTTTGTTGAGTGTAGCGGTTCTGTTTGTAACTCTTTTAAAAAATCATAAAACAGGAACGCGCGGGTCAATCTGACCCATGCTCAGCATGATTGCCAAAAAAAGCATACATCCAGATGATCTTAAATTTGAGGAGACTGTGCTACTATGGTATAAAGATGATGAAGAGGAGACAAGTGACATCGATGATATACAAATAGATCCAGATTTTGCCATTCTTAGTGAGCATGACTCGAATAACGAACAATCTGTTGATGAAAATGAGGTGGAGATTTCAAATCAAGGTATTTGTGACGATAGTAACATTTTTTTTGAAGAAGAAGAAAATGCAAATAAACAAACTATTAACAGGTCTATCTATTATTATGGTAAAAATAGAATGAAATGGTCTAAACAAGCAACTAATAGGCAGGTGCGAACTAGGGCTGAAAACATAATTATTCATTTGCCCGGTTTAAAAGGTCCAGTTAAACTTATGGGAAATGAGGCAGAACCAAGGCAAATATAGGAGATTCAGATCACAGATCAAATTGAAATACAAAGACAAATGTATAAAAATCAAAATCGACCGGAATTGGCACCTACAGACAAAACGGAAATAAAAGCGCTTTTTGGTTTGATTTTATTTGCATCAATTTACAAATAAGGACATGAGAGGTTATCTTCTTTATTTGCAACCAACGGCAGAGGAAGAGATATTTTTAGATGTACTGTCAAAGAATCGTTGCCTGATGCTTCTTTCATACCTCAGATTTGATGACAAAACTTCACGAGAGGAAAGAAAAGAACATGACCCTTTAGCTGCGATATCCTTCATATTCAATTTGTTTGTGAGAGACTGTCAAATTAATTTTTCGGTGGGTGAAACTGTATGTGTCGACGAAATGCTCATTGGTTTCCGTGGTAAGTGCAAGTTCAAAATGTACATTCCTAGCAAACCTAATAAATATTGTTTAAAAATGTTGTACCTTACTGACGAAAGAAGTAGATATTTGTGTAATGCGTACGTATATTGTGGAAAGGACAGCGTTGCTTTACAGACATAGAAAAACACTCCAAGTCTCGGTCTCTGTAAATTATAATTATTAACATGATACATGTTTCGCCCTTTCGAGCATCATCAGACCTACAAACAACAGAGGGAACTTTAGTAAGCAATCACACTACAAATTAATAATAATAATAATCTTTATTAATAGCCCTTGGCTAGCAAAAATACATATACAAATATCTTTGATACTTAAGCCTAGGAAAAATCACAGCAATCACAATATATATATCACAACCTACTTTTCCTACATACTAAATTCCTACAGTTTGTTTAATATGTAATTTACAAACATTCTTAAACATAGCTAGGTTTTGAGAAACTTTTATACGCTCAAGTAATTCATTATAGTGTTTTAATCCTTTATAAAATAAACTATTCTGACTAGAATTTGTATTTACTCTATATAAATAAAAGGTGTTATTTGTCCTCGCGCGAGTATGATGTTCATGTATATCACTCACAAATGTATATTTGTTTAATAGGTGTTGTGGCAGTAAATTATTTAACATTTTAAAAATAAATATCATACTATTGTAAATTAATGTTTGTTTTATACTCAAGAGGTTAGTACAATTTTACATTTCAGTTCTACTTGTATATATGTTACATCCCAAAATCATTTTCATTGCTTTATTTTGTTTTTTTTTGTAATCTACCTAACTCAGAATTGTTCATTAAATACAACATGTAGAGCAAAAATATAAATGGGGTGCAATAATTGTTTTATAGACAGTCAATTTAGCATAACAACTTATGTTTTTTGATATACGCCCTAACATATGAACTTCTTTGGTAATATATGTATAATGTTCTGTGAAACTTAATACAATTAAATCATCTATTATACAACCCAACTATTTGAAAGTAACTACCTTTTCAATTACTCCATTATTGATCTTAACATCTCCAACTTGATTAAGATTAAATTTGCAATATTTGCTCTTTATAATCATCATTTTTGTTTTCTTTACATTTATTATGAGATAATTGTTATTTAGCCATTCTAATAAGTTATTAAGTTTTTCATTTCGTGTTTTTATTATTTCACCAACATTTTTACCTACTATGTATATCACAGTATCATCAACAGACAGTTGGATATCACATTTTTTACAGCCTTAACAATATCATTAATATACAGTATAAATAGAGTAGACCCCAATACAGTTCCTTGTGGTACCCCATATGTTGACCTTCTAGGAGTTGAGATATTACCATATTTTACCACTTGCGATCTATTAGTTAAGTATTCTTTGAATCATCTAAGAACCACAGGTCCAATTCCGGACTGTTTCATTTTACACAGTAATAAGTCCCTGTTAATTGTCTTGAAGGCACGCCTGAAATATAAGAAAACCACCTCACCTTTCCAGTTGAATAAAATAGCCTGTAATGCTGTTTCACATGAATTCTTTGTTCGAAATCCCTCCTGGTACTAATTAAGAATTCTATTATTCTCAAGATATGACACTAACTGATCACTTACACACATTTCCAGGAGTTTTTCGTATGGTAGAACCATACTGATCGGTCTAAATTCTTCAGCTTGTATTGTGCCCTTTACCTTCTCAATTGGAACAACTGTGCTTCTCTTTCATTTTTGTGGAAACATTCCACTCTTTAAACTGCTATTGATAAGGTTGAGAATTTTGTCCCCAGTGGTTTCAAATGCGCTTTTTATTATTTTGACAGTAATGCCGTTCGTGTTACTTTCTTTGATTTTCGTTCTCTTTAGGGTTTTTCTCAACTCTGCCATTTCTACTTCATTGAAAAAGTCCATTTTACTGTCTACCTTTATAATATGTGCCATTTCATCATGTGTCTTTGTTAAAATCATATTCTCAGATATTTCTTTGACACTATCTAAAGATATATATTAAATTGTTCGCTTATTGCTTTTCCTGTTGTTCTTTTTGGATCAAATATTATTTCCTTTTTAGTTTCTTCATTCCCTTTTACATTTAGGAGTTTTTTCAGTTTCCACTTTTCTGTTGGGTTGTCTTTGACGTCATCTATTTTTCTATTAAAATAGTCACGTTTTGAGTCTCTGATTAAGGCTTCAACTCTATTCCTTTGTTCCTTAAAATATATCCAATCAGGTTCATTTTTAGTACGAATGGCTGTCTGATATAGCTGATCTCTTCGTTTTATTTCATTTTCAATTTGTTTAATCCACCACTTTTTATCTCCTCATTTTTTATTGTTTTGTTCAGGAGCAAGTTCATCTAGTACAGCAATAAGATTATCTATTAAGTTATCAGCTATTTTATCTATATTGGTTATAGAGTTTGTAACCCACTTCATAACCAAAAGTCTCAGTTGGAATTGTGTCGTATCCATGTATTTGTAGTTTCTAATTATCCTTTTTTCAATTTTATTTATGTGTTTGTTATGAAGGTCTATTGTGATAATGGAGTGATCCGTTATCTTGGGAGTCAGGAGAACTTCACAGTTGATGGCCTTTTTATTTGTAAGTAAGAGGTCTATTCCTGTTGCCGATGTTGGTGTTACACGTGTACATGTATTTATTATTTGATATATACCATGAGCAGCTATGAGGTTATTTAGTTTACCTGCATAGTAATTTGTGCTTGCTAAATCAATATTAAAATCACCCAACAACAAAATTATAGCAATTCGAAAACAGTAACTTACAAATAGAATAAAACACAATAAAGTACAACAAAACGAACGTCTACTTATACAAATTTGATTGACACTAAAATGAGGTTAAGTCTCACGTGAATAAACAAAATAAACAATTAAAAAAGTGGCGTGTACCTAGCTGGGATCGAACCCCGACCGCCAAAGTGGAAGACCAAAGTAAGTGCCTATAGACCACTAGACTGATCAACGAATATAACCAAAAACTCTCTCTCTACAAAATTAATGGATGAAATGAAGGCTGCCTACAATAATTATTATATTAAATTGTAAAATATTAAGGTTGGTTTGAAATCAAAAACGTCGTTAACGCAAGTGAGAATATTATTTTTTATAGCTTTGGATATTTCCCTTTGCCATAGTTACTCATTGATAGTCTCACTTTTCTTCTTACCTTAGTTTTAGACCAAAATGTTTTTATGTTTAATGGACAATTATATAAGCAAAGGTCTGGGCTAGCTATGGGTTCCTGTTTGTCGCCATTTCTGAGTGAGGTTTTCATGAATAATTTGAAAAAAGGATAATAAAAAGTTTTTTGCCACCTTCCTAACAGCCTATAAAAGATACGGGGACGATACCTACATTGTGTAGAATATGAACAGACAACAGTTGGAAGAGTTTTTACAATTGGTTAACACGTTTCATTATAAAATTAAGTTTCTATTGGAATTGGAAGGTGAAGGAAAACTACCGTTTCTTGACCTTTTGCTATCGAGAAAACACAGTGGGATAAAGTTGGAAGTTTACCGGAAAGCATCGTCCACGGATAATATTATTTAGTATGCTTCAAACTCTCCTTACTCACATAAATTCGCCTCGTTTAAGTCGTTTTTCTACCAGTTGTGTAATTTACCATTGTCAAACGTTCAATAAGAAGCGTGATATAATGCAGATTGCAATGAACAATGGTTTTCCTATTAATAAATTGTATTATAAACTTATAAACAAGTACAAAATGTCCTATAATGTTATAAATTCAAAACTTAGGGATGAGATAAATATTTTTAAGTGTATCACTTTTTTCGGAAAAATTTTCCTCCAATTGGCTAAATTTTTTAAAAGCAATAAAAATATCAACATTTTATTCAAAACAGTAAATACTAGCAAGAGACATTTAGTAAGTACAAAGGACACAATCGATAAATTGTCCAGATCTTTATTTAATAAATTTTAATTATTTTTAATAATTTATTAATTAGGTCATGATTTTTCCATTTCTGACGTTGATGTTTTGCATGAATCTCTGAAGGCGAAAAAGCTTGACCTGCTAGAAAAAAGGGAAATAACCCAAGCTATAAAAAGTCCTATTCTCACTTGCGTTAACGACGTTTTTAATTTCGAACCAACCGTAATATTTAACAATTTAATGTAATAGTTATTGTAGGCATCCTTCATTTTACCCTTAATTTTGTGGAGTGAGAGTTTTTGGTCTTGACCAGTCTAGACGTTTACTCTAGGCGTTCACTGGTGGTCAGGGGTTTATCCCTGCTACGGACATATATATTTTTAGAAATATTTATAATCTACAGCAAAAGTTATGCTACCATCGGGGATCGAACCGGCATCTGTGGATCACTAGTCCATCGCTCTAACAGTTTAAAAATAAACTGATAAAATACTTTACTAAAAATTTGGTTAATCCGGGCATAACGTAAAATTATAAATTTACTAATATGGACGGTACCTAATAGCGACGTCAGATTTGACATCCAATCAGGAACGCCGCGCCATAAGATTAGAATGTTTGCCAGAATCAACAATGTTTATGATAATAGTGGGTTTGAATATGTACAAGTTCTAACGAATTGCTTATCCGGAATACGAGAGCGCAATGGATTAGAACGATGGACTAGTGTTCCAGATGTGCGGGTTCGATCCCCGCTCGTAGTATAACCTTTGCTGTTGATTATAAATATTTCTAACCCAGAGTTGTTCTGGGTATAAGGTGTTTTCATTCCATATGCATTTTCTTTATGAAAAAATAATGCCAGTATAGTAAATTTCACAAAAAAGTGGTTCTGAGTGAATAACTACCAAAAAACTACCTGTGCCGATTCCATTGTCTAGGCAATGTAATTAGAGAATGGACGTTTAATATTTGGGTATTTATTGCAGACATAATGTTCTTTCTAAGGACAATAAGTAATGATACGTGATGATATGTTTGTATTATTTTAATAATAATTTAATATATTTAATCAAATAAAAAAACCAAAAATGACACTTTTTTTAGAAATGTTAACTTTTTTTACCTAAAAATTATAAACAATTCGGCCCTCTCAACTATTTTTGTTTCTTTAATGGCAAGCTCTTGTCTACACAATCGACAGTCTAGTTTTATTGCAGGCCTGGAGTCATTTTTCGTGAAATTCACTATACCCTATAGTTTAGTGCTTCTTTCTCATGAAAAAATATTCTCCGGCTTTGCTCTTTTATGATCCTGCAAGCCCAGAAAGATTTTAACACACCTTAAGGAAACCTAGGAACATGACATCACCAGTAAATAAAAGCAAGTTGTAAAAATGTCTGAACAGAAAATGGAATAGTATTTGTTTCAATTTCACCTAAATGTAGGTAAAATCAGTCCCTACGGACCCTGAAGACAGCAGTCTAGTAGAATAGACGACTTAAATAAATATTAGGTTTTAAATTGTCTATGAATTAGTTATTTTAGATGTACAGGATTTGTTTATTTTGAACTGGATCCGAACAGTATACAGGGTGGCTGGTCTTTAGTTCTATTTTTAAGTTATAAAGTCTAAACTTGGGTTAAAATTTTGGAGGTCCGTACCAAATAAATAAGTAGGTATGGGGTCCATTGCATATGAAATCTCGCCTGAGTCACAGTATTATTAATCAAATTGTCAAAATTTAAAAAGATGAGTAGAACTGAACTTTGTGCCAAAGAAGAAGACGCTATATTTGGGTGAATCTACAGAAGTAAGCAAGATTTAGGGAAAAATATGAAAAACTGCTTAACTGTAAAAAACATATTCTTTTATATTTTATATTGATCTATATATAAAATGGAATAAAAAACCTATACGAGCCAAGAACATTGGGATTTTTTTTACAATTTATTCAGAAAAATCGGAAAAGTATGTCCATGGCAATGACGTCATGTCACGGAATTAAAAATGTATCACTTTTACAATGACAATATCTTTAAAAATATTTATTAATAAAAACGACTTCTACTTTGAAAACTAAAACAAAAATCCATGTTCATGATAATGATGCGAGGTTAACAATAATATATATAAATAATGGTAGATACAACGCTTAAATGGAAGCCTATTTGATTCACAGTTCTAAATACTATTTAACATTACTGAAACCTATAAAATTCTTATCAGTAAAACAATATTTGGCTCTTCTTAGGTTCTTTGGTAGGGGTAAAGTCTTTTTAGTATCCCCTCGAGTCACAAACTCTTTGTCTGCTTCATCTGGCCAAACAAAAACAAAGTTTTCGTTTTCTTTTTCACAAAATCAACGTTTACAGTGTCATCTGCCGCAATACCTTCTATTTTTCCAACATAATAGACCTTGATTTCCGATGGGTATTCTATCAAAGTAAAATCTTCCACTTCTAATGCATTCTCAGTCAAAATACTATCGTGATTTGTGATATCCATCTGGGAACTTTCATCTGATGTTGAGTAAATATCAGAGTATCTGAGACGAGACTGAGTGTTCCGATGTGAAATGTGTCTTTCACCCAAATGGTAGTGTTCACAAACAGCTCCATATCCGCAACCGTCTATACAAGTTAATCTTCTCAAGTTTATACTCTCTGGATTGTCTAATGACCATGCAATCGATCGTACCTTAAGAGTTCCCTTAAAAGGTTTTATGTAAAGTAGAACTATATCATCCACATTTTCTATTTCCTCATTTGTAATTACGTGAAACCTTATGCCTGAACAATTTTTTCTTAAAACTTTGATCAAAATGTCCAAGTTTGGCATGTCTTCACCATGGGCTATCACTCGATCCGCAGTTCACTTTACACCGCTTTCTGTGAAATTCCATGTCATATTTCTAGCTCAAAAAAGCTTAGGAAAGTGGGTAGTAAAGAGAAAAAACATCGTCTTGTTTTTATACTGTGTTGTAGGTGCATCGCTAACAAAATGAACATTGTTCACAGCATGAAATGTATCGGTAATTATTCCAAATAGTGGATTCAAATGTGCAAGTATGCTGGCTGGATCATGTCTTAAGTTATTAGAGAGACTACAGAAAGGGTTTGCTTTTATTCCTCCATCTGACTGATAATACCACACTACCGTATGAAGCGTGATTTGAGATTTTGAGCCACCGAAACGAGTACTTTGGATTTCTTCAGAGTAATTACATTCGTAGTTTTGAGAAAAATCCATATATATCAAAATGTCACCTTCTTTCTAAATTCATTTTCAAGTGAATTATTGCTTTATGTTGATGTCGCATTTTGGCTGTATGAAACATATTATTTGGGAAGTTTGTTCTTAGCTCAGCTACCAAATCACTTTTCGTGCAAGAAATGTCCACTTTTTTGCACTTCGATACAACGTTTTCATTGCCTTTTACCACAGTTGTCTCTAGTATTTTCATACTCCTCAAATACATTCAACATTAATTCTTTATTACGACATTGCTCACAAAGCCTTTGTAAGCAGTCTTCGGTGACTGGTTCACAACATATAGTTTTCACTAGGTTGTCCGGGGAGCTTTAAGTAATTATGTTTAAAACTTTCAGTTTTGAAATAAGTAGTCTCACGTTCTCATGTGTTAAGCAAAGACAAGTTTCTCGGGTTGCTACCGTTGGAATTAAACCCCAAAACGGACTTAAACGGCAAAAAAATGCATAAGAAACTCGAAATTTTCCTTCCTTAGAACAGAATTTTAAGCTTAAGTTTTTTAAGGTGTCATTTAAAAAACGTTTTTGTTTTCTAATTTTTTTTAAGGTTATGAAATCTCTTTTGCCAGGTGTCATACGACATTGTTCATAAAAATACTTTATTGCTTGCCTAATGTGTCTTGTCATCATTCTTTCTTAAAAAATGTATATCTTTTCTAAAGTGTAAATTGTAGGAACCCATCTTAACAAATTTCAAACACATATACTACTTTACAATTTTTCCCGAAATGCATTTTACAAATTCTTGTTTTTCATTTATTCCTTTTCTGGGTTCAAAGTTTTTCTCTATTTGGAGTTTCAGTGCCTCAGCAACAACCAACTTTCATTTGATAGCTTGCGGAACATCTAGGCCATCTATTTCTCGTTCAACATTCGATGTAGGACTATTTCTTTTCGTTTTTTCCAGTTTGTATTTTTTCTTCATTCTATGATACCGTTGTTTGTACTTCATTTTTTCTCTTCTACCTTTTTCCATCTGTAGTTTCACATTATTTAATTCCCTCACAGTCTCTGATCTCCTTCTAAGTACTTGCGTTCTTCCACACTCTTTTCTTGACGACGCACAGTAGACGATTTGACCCAATTAGCGGGAAAATATTCAAAATATCAAATACCTTCAAACAATGTAACGCCACTGCTATTGCACAGCCAACTTGTCTTCTCACTTAATCGAGCACGCGCATTTGTTTTCTCATATAAAAGAACTCGATTACGCAAGTTCAAATGTTGATTGTTTTAACGAGTTTCTGGAACGAATAGTGCATGACACCATCCGTCTACTAACAGGTGATTTGTGTTATTGTGAAAGAAATTAATGGTTATACTAATACTGGATATGGAAGACCTAGGTATGTACTTAAAATATAGAGCACATTTTTAAATTATTCTGTTCTAGTAAATGTATTATAAAGCATTGAAAATGGTGTATTTTTTAAATGATCTGATAGCAAGAATATTTTCGTTGGAGAATATATGTCATAAAAGTTCAACATAGCGCAATTATTTATATGCGACAATATAAAACCGTTTATATAATTTATGGTTTTAAAGTAAAATTTTGCCGAAAGTTGCCTAGCTTAAAAAAATGTTTTTTTTTTCAGCGGGCTCCACCTCAACTGTACCACGTAAAGTTCTTATTGAAGCGCTGCGTAATAAAGGTCCTTTGCGTTTTCAGTCGCCAGAAAGCAGAACCATAGTTATTAATAAATTAAAGGACAAATTATATTTAGTGAATTGCGACAAAAATACCGAAAAATTATTAAAGTGTACGGCAATAAACTTTCTTGGGGAGTTAAAAAAGAGGTGGATAAAGTGTCATCGAACTTACGATGTGTTATTAAAAAATTGTACTACGTGGGTTAATGGATGCATAAATGTTTTATTAAATGATACGAAAAAATCCTTAGTTGGTAGGCCTACCAAGTCTTTTAATGAAAGTGGAAAAAAGACTCAACAAAAAAAAATTAAAGATCTGATTGATAGTCGCAACCCAGAAGAGTTAGCATTTGCTGCAAAAACCAGCCTAAATATCTGCGGCAAAAGGGATGCGGCGCAAGTTGTTGAACAAGCAGTACTTACTTCTCCAAAACGAGCTTCAAAGTTTAAAAAAGCGTATGCTAGTTTCGGGACAAAAATAGAAACGTTTTCTACAGAAGAAGCTTTGGCTCTTTCTATAGATGTAGGACTATCGAAAAACGGATATCAGACTCTAAGAAATCGTTTGAGGGAAAAAGGTATATGTGTTCTACCTTGCTATGATCTACTTCTAGACGCTAAAAAGAAGTGTTTACCTTCGGACGATTCAACATCGTTTACAGAGAAGTCTGCGGAAATAAAACTGCAAACTTTGTTAGATTCTACTACCACAAGATTGGCACAAGTACAACAAGAGGCTTTTCTACAGTTGGCAGATAAAAATGTTTCAAACTTAGTGTTTATACATAAGTGGGGTTTCGACGGAAGTTCCGGTCAACAACAATACAAACAAAAATTCTGCGACCAAACGGTTTCTGACCAAAACTTGTTTCTAACTTCAATTGTACCTATTCAACTTTCAGGCCAGGTACACATTGACAAAACTATCTTATGGCATAATCCACGTGTTTCCTCTACTCGATATTGCCGTCCGATCCGTTTTGAATACATAAAAGAAACTAAAGAAGTCACCAAAGCAGAAATTTGCCGCATGGAGGCTGAAATTAAGGCACTTCAACCTACAAAAGTATCTCTGGACAATCACACTTTTCACGTTACACACAACCTTGTAATGACAATGATTGATGGAAAGATTTGTAACTCCCTGACAGATACTTCTTCACAGGTATGTTACATATGTGGAGCCTCCCCAAAAAATATGAATGATCTCGAAGCAGTCAAAAAGTTCAAACCAAAACCAGAGTTTTACAATTTTGGTCTCTCAATTTTACATGCTTATATACGATTTTTCGAGTGCCTTTTGCATATAGCTTACCGTTTAGATGTACAAAAATGGCAAGTTCGGGATAAAGAAGGAAAACTGCAAGTGGCTGCAAGGAAGAAAATGATCATTGAAAAATTCAGACAAGAAACAGGTCTTATCGTAGATCAACCTAAGCAGGGCAGTGGATCAAGTAATGATGGTAATACGGCAAGACGCTTCTTTGCAAATTACCAGAAAACAGCAGAAATTACAGGTGTAAATAAAGAACTTATATGTCGTTTTGGGAACATTCTTCAAGCATTATCGAGTGGATTTAAGATAAAAAAAGAAACATTCAAAAGGTATTCTATGGATACCGCGAAACTTTATATAGATCTTTACAACTGGTATAAAATGCCTGCCAGTGTGCATAAAATTCTTATTCATGGGGCTGATGTAATAGACCATTTAATTTTGCCAATTGGACACTTATCGGAAGAGGCGCAAGAAGCTCGCAATAAAGACTACCGCAATATACGTGAGCACCATACAAGAAAATCTTCTCGGAGAAATACAAATATAGATATATTCAACTACATGTGGGTTTCTTCAGATCCAATAATATCGTCTTTAAGACCCTTGCCTTACAAGACGAATAAAGGAGCAATGTCAGAAGAAGTGCTGTCTCTGCTGAAATGTGAAGTGGACATAGAATAAATAACGTAAATAGTGACTTTAAAAAGTAAGTGAAAGACAATTAGCACTATTGTACTAGGCAGTGTAATAATGAAAACAATTTCAAAATAAGAAATAGGTGAAAGACATTCGTAAATTCATAAATAGCTAAAAATGGAAACCGTTTATTTGAGAAAACAACGTATGTCTATTTCTGATAAAATTTAATTTTTATAACATTTTAGTAAGCAAATTACTTTCTTCAAACCTCCAGCACATTTTACTGTGCAAAAATTCCTGTTGTCTACATAAAATTTAAGCAAGAAATACTGATAATTTTAGAAAAATCACCAATTTGTAAAAAATGTGTTGTAAAAATATTAAGCTTTATTTTTGGACATCCGTTGTTTTTCAAATAAATGCTTCAATTAGGTTAGGTTAGGATAACTTAGATTAGGTTACGTTACGTTAGATTAGGTTAGGTTAGTTCACGTTATATTAGGTTAAATTACGTTAGGTTGTGTTATTTTTCAGATAAATGATTCAATTAGGTTAGTCTGTATAACAACTACTGGCGACAGCTAAACCAAGCCTAAAGGTAGGTGTTTGATCTTTCTTTTATTTTTCCTAGTGCGTCTAGTTAAGTATGTTCTAAGACATTCTGAAAATACTTTGATTTCCATCAAAATAATAAATTCTCGCTAAATTGGTCAAATCGTCCACTGTGCGACGCAGGTGTTGCAGAGGTCTGGAAAAATCTGGTTGGACGTTCTGTATCGGAATTACATTAGCGTTGTTGAGAGGCTTCTTTCCAAGATTTTCTTATAGCTTTTGCAGTCCTTCTGGGTTGCTCGTTGATTGATCTTAACTTTTTTCCTCTTCTTTTCTGATACCGTTCTCTTTCCATTCTTATGTATGACTCGTACAATTCCGCGTTCTCTTTAATTTTTTCTCGTCTCCTGCGTTCACATTCTCGTTTTTGTTGACGCCTCTTTTCTGTTTGTGGTGTTTTTGCCACTATTTGACTCTGAAAATAAAGAGAACGTTATTCATCATAAAAGTATCATAGAATTTACAAAGCGAATCAACTCCATGGATATTGGTCATTACCGTGGACACTGCCTGCCCATGGTAATGATGTCCATGGTAATGATGAAATAATGTATTTTGTAACTTTTACTAAACTATAATTTTAACAATGAAACAATATTCGTTTCCCAAGTTTGTATACCCCAATTTGAGCAGTTTGGAGCAAGCAAAACCTAAAAAAATATAAATACGTTGCAGTTTTTCTGCCCATGGTGTTAAAAAAAATACTCACCCGTAAAACCACGTGTTGGACTTTTATACTGATTAATCATATGACACACATTACTCGCATCACACTTCAGTAACAACTGAGCCGACGATCTTTGTCCTCCCTCTAAACAAAGACGAACAATGTTGCCAAATTTATTTTTTAGAAGTTCAAACAACGTGGTCCATGGAAATGATGGTCACAGATCTGAGTTAACAATTAAAGTTAAAATTTGTAAATTATCAAAATAAATCAAATGAATTACATGTTGGAGTATAATTATTGATTGATTCCTTAGAGGGATGTATTGAATAAATATTCATTAATATATATTTAAATGGAATAAATAAGATTTTGTGTTTTAAAACGTGTGGTGTGACAGTCCACACGGTAATGACTATTTTGATATATACGCAGAGAAAATATAGCTTTTGCAAAACTTTAGTGGAAAAACAAATGTGGTCCTCAACGAAGGAGTAAATTTGAAGTATAAGCATTAAAAAAAACCCAATATTATCCGCCTTTTTCGTTTCTAGTTGTAGGGTAACTCACATTTTGCTTATTTTTGTAGAATCACTAATTTACGCTTTGAAAAAATTATTGGGCTAACCAAAACTTATTTTGTATTGTACCATCATCTTTAATGCAACATTCTTATAATGAAAAAAGGGAAAAGCAGTTCCTTTTCCACAAAAATGTCCAGTAGATTACGTTTACTATTATCTTTAAAAATACTTCTGTCAAAGCTGAATAGTTAATATATTAGCCTTATATTTACTAATACGTATCAGTGACGGCTTCTCAGGGGCGGCAAGGTCGGTCGGGCCGTACAGGAAAATATACAGGAGAAATTCTCTTTTTAAAAAAGTAGGTAAATATTTTTCGAAAATAATTTTGCAAACATCCAAAAAACGCACAAAACCAAAATGTAGTTTATTATTTCCTGGGCACATAGCAAAATAGGTAAGTATCCCTATTATCGTTGCTTGATTAACATACAAATAACGCCATTAACAGCAGTTCGTGGGCCACCGTCTCCAGCATTGGGCGTCCCCCAGTAGAGATGAGCTAACTCGCGATTTACTTTTAAAATGTGTTTATATATAAGCATTTTATTTGAATGTAAATTGTGAAAATCGCTATTTATAATGCTATATTTTGAATTTAGCACACAAAAAGAACAAGACAAAACGAAATAAATGACCATTTTTATGGCGAAAATTTATAATAATATATGTTTATATTACAGTTACAAAAAGTGAAACATAAAACAATTATTTACTAATGAATGAGTTTACGTATACGTAATTATATGATTATTTCGCAGGTAGCGATTTTTTGGTCATTTCTTCAGAGATCTGTAGTTAGGGCCATTGCCTTTTATCTGTTTTAATGTATTGGTTATATTACATTAAAATAATATATGCTGATTATGAAGCTACACAAAGTGTGAAAGAATCCGCAAGTTACTTTTAAAATGTGTTTATATATAACATTTTATATATGAATGTCAAATAAATCTAAAGAAAACACAATTTTTTATGACCATATAATGGAGTGCAACGTTTTTTGAATGTTGATTGCAGCAGATGAACAAGAAACGACGAACGTCTTAAATGACCATTAGATTATAGGCGAAACGCCAATCGCAATCGAGTCGCGACCACCGACTAATGTTCCTGAGTCATTGACAGTTGCGAGTGCAAGTGCAAGACGATTCGGAACTACGAAATCGCTTCAATAGCGTTTAAGCGAAATCGCAGTTTATTTCCAAAATAGTCACGGGTCGCGATTGCGACTTCTCAATCACAGTGATTATTTCGCAGGTAGCGATTTTTTGCTCATCTCTATCCCGCAGAGATCAGAGTTAGGGCCATTGCCTTTTCTTCTGCTTTAATGTATTGGTCGAAGCTGTTGAATCGTCAATTTTTTGCTGATTATTTGAAGCTACGCTAGAGAATGTGAAAGATTGCCTAGCACTTGTATAAGTTGAATAGAATGATCTGTTGGACGATTCAAATGTATATATGTAATGTCACATCGTCCTAAAGAAAACACAATTTTTTATGACCATATAATGGAGTGCAACGTTTTGGGTCATGTTGATTGAGCAGATGATCTCGGAATTTGACTTTCAACCCAGTTTTTCTTAAGATTTTCAAATGATGCACCCCGTATATTATTTCACTCTTTAATGCAGCATGTAAGTAATGACTTTTTGTATTTACAAGTATATTATATTAAAATTCATAAAACCATTTTTATTAAAGATTTTTAAAAAAAACAAGGCAGCCATGATGGAAAACCAATATTTTATTTAAGAAATAGATTGTTATAGAAACGCATTTTTATTTTAAAAGATGTCTTCCTTTTTGTTCCAGAGATAACTTTTTATATCTTGGAGAATTGAGCGTGAAATTGTTGCAAACGCGTCGATTCGTCGATTATTCGCATAAACAAGATCTTTTACATACCCCCACAGAAAAAAAGTTGAGCTTGGTTAAATCAGGCGGCCTTACCGGCCATCTAACTGGTCCACCTCCTTGCTAAATGCTATCTAACAGAGCTCTGACTTGTAGCGAATAATGGACTGGAGCTCCATCCTGTTGAAACCACGTATTTTGTGCATGCATATTTGGTAGTAAATTTAAATTAAATACGGGTAAATCGTTCGTTAAAAATCCGAAATACATTTGGCTCGTAAGGTGACGGTTAACATAGAAAGGGCCGGCGACATGTTATGCAACAGTTCCTCCCCAAACATTTATTGACCATCGGTATTGGTGGTCTATTTCTCCTATGATTCTTGGCAGCATAATAGTGAAAAGTATGTTTATTGACGCATCCATTGTTGTGAAATGTGGCTTCATCAGAAAATGGAACATTCATAAATAAAAATAGATTGTCTTGAATACGTAATCGACCCACTCACAAAGTACTACTCTATATTGAAAGTAATTTTTCACTAAGAGCCTGGCGTATTTGATTATTGTATGCATGATGTACGTTAAGAATTGTCTGAACTAACCTTCACTTATTCCAACTTCTCCCACACGTACCTAAGTAATGTTTGGATTTTGTGTAACTGTCAGCAAATCTGCTATTTGATTGTCCTCATTTGTAACCGTTTTTATCTTATATTCTTTTCTGTAGTCTTTTAAAGCTTATTCGTTCTGGATGGGAAACTGAGCAGCATAAATTTTACTTGCTAGAAAACAATTTAACACACTTGATACAAAAATCATGTCAGTGAGCTTTTCGTTTGAAAAATTCATTTTTTCTTAAAAAAATATTCGCCAAAGTATACTTCACTTCTTATTATTTGACAATAAGTAATGTCAAAACCATATTTTCTGTTCAATAAACAACACATTTTTGCATGGCTGCCTTGTTTTTCCTTCCCTCATAAAAGGAAAGTATTGTAATCGTGAAAAAATCACCATCCGAGATTTTTTCAGATCTTTACCTTCCACTGCACTACCTTTCACTTCGTCTCTAAATGACGAAAAACATGTTTTCTCGATTCCATCGTTCTGTCTCCTTTGTACGCGGCATAGCTAAAAAACTACTTACCCGATTGATTCCAATATGGCAAAACAAAATGGCGGCCTAGTGAAATGTTAAAAAAATTATTACTAAGAAAGTGCTTATCCAATTTACCTTAAATTTTTTACAAAAATCAAGCATTATTTAGGAATCAACTGGTAAAATTTTGGTATGAATCCAAGATAGCGGAGCAAAATGGCTGTTTAATAAAGGGTGAATCGTTTGCAAGTATTACGAAAAACTGGTTTGAAAGTTATCATTTTTGGACACCCTGTCCAAAATAGGACAAAAACTATTTAATTTCGGAGTATCGTTAGACTTCTTGTATTAAAGTTGTCACTACGTAGCTGGAAGAAAACAGATCTAAGAGAGTTTTTTTGAATTATTTTTTCTAAGCTTTCAAAACAATTTTTTTTTTCGTTTTTTATGTATTTCTCGTAAACTACTAAAGCAAATTAAATAAAATGGGGGAAATAAGAAAGAACACTATAACGAGCCTAAATATTCAAGAAAATACAGGGTGTATTATTTTGAAAAATATATGTCGTCACACTTTTTTGTCTGTGTCTGCGTACTAACAAAATTTCTATCCTAATTGGTATACGAGCTTAGACTATAAAACAAAGGATAGACTCAACATTTCATTCATAAATAGTTTCGAACGTTAGATCTATTATTGTTATTCGCGTGTTAAGGGTGCGAGAGAAAACATATTACTTCCTCTGCATCGCCTGTCCCAAAAATAGTAACCCTGTATCTCACTATAGACTGAACCAGCGGTGGCTCGTTTCTATTTAATTTAATATATGTTTATAGAAAGCAAAAGTGTTTTGCCAATTTTAAGTATCTGTCAGACGCGTAGTCAGAAATTCCGACTTGGGGGTTCAAATTCATAAAGCAGGTGATATAATTATTAATATTACTATACAACTATTGACCAATACTACAGGCATGAAATACAATACTGATGTGTGTATTTTAAATTTTTAAGTGACCTAACGCAGAATCAGAGGCGTAACCAGCTGTTAGGGACACGGTGTGTCCCTAACAGCTGTCCGGTCCATAAGAGGGGCGGCAGCATGAAGTAAGGCAAAAAAGGCGGCGTGGGAAACAACCCCCTTTGTCCCACGTAGCTGCGCCACTGCGCAGAGATAAGACTTAACCCATTCCGTAGCTGAAAAATCTAATGCTGTTGTTCAGCAAATTTCATATTTTTTAATATATTTTAAGCAACCAAAAAATGATGCCTTGTTTTTCCAATAAACATATCTGGAAATTTGTCTCCATCCCTTTATGCCAGTCTTTAGTGGCGCAAATATCTACTTGCGAGTGAACTGAACTGTCGTCAATCGCTTAGCGTTTCCAACGTGATTAACATGTGAACACAGGTTCTCGTTGATGATGACTCATGCAACTACTGGTCGCTCTTAATAATACATTTTTTGAGAAAGAGTGTTAAATGCACAACCTAAAAAAAATCCCAGCTGCCCTACATGTCTCTATAACTGTTTTACTAAACTATATTTTAATTATATATTAGATAAAACCCGAAGAACTAAGTAGTTTGAAACTTGGTATATGAAAGAATAACATGAGCTACTTCCTCGTAGGTATGTGAAGATTAAAATCACAATTATGATTTAAACAAAATGTTTTATAACCAAGAGGCATTTTAAAAATCCTCAAAAATGCATTTCTTTTTAAATAAAAGGATTTAGCGATAGAAATTATTCACATCCAAAATAGTATATTTGTATTGTAAGTAAAGCACTTAAGCATTTGGAGAACTAGTATGTATTTTAATGTTTACGTTAAGTAAAACCCACACCAAAATTGGCAAAATATTGGTTTTTGATCAATTAGTACCCATTTTTTTCTTGTTTTCCGTGCCAATTATCATACTCGAATGGCTTAAATATCAAATTAATATGTGTAAATACTAAGGCCTTATGATTCGTACACCACTGATATCTAACCTTAATGACGTCAAGACTTACTTACTTCCGGACCTAAATAGTCTGTATTTCCACAAACAACACACTTCCTCACTATAAATTTTCATTTATTTAAGCGCTACAACACACAGAACTTACAAAATCGTTAAAACAATAAAAAAATATATAAATAACAACGATCGAACGCGGTACCAAAAATGACAACAATGCAGGGTCTATTTTGTAATTAAACTATAAAACAAGCGTGCTATGACGATTGCTATGAATGAATAGGTGTAAAACTACTCGTAACGGACGTAGATTTGGTGTAGCGTCGTAGCCACTTCTATATGGTAGTATTTTTGTTATTACATTTTTGTAATTCTTTAAAGTCCTTAGTTAATTACTCAGACCATAAAACAATATTTTAAAGTCTAAGGTTAATTAATGCATGTAGTATTTTGATATACATATAACTGTGTTATGAAAATATATAAACATATTGGAGTAATTCGATAAAACTTGGCTGTGGAAAATTTGGCAATTTTAAAAAATGACAACAACATGGACATATCGATGTAGTGGAAAGGGAAAATATTCAATCTATGATCCCGTGTTAAATGTAAATAGTTGGGTCTCTCCCTTGTTTTTGTACTGTAAGTATACGAGATATGGATGCCTGACATACTATTACAGAACCCTGTATAAATTACTTCACTGCGAGATTGATGAGCCAGTATTACTGGCAAAAAAATTAATCTAAGTGTGCCGATCGGATTTATTCAATTCGATATGAAAACGTTCAATGTTATGAATTCATTTACATACTAATTAGTGTTATAACTCTCCACTAAATGTCGAATTTGTATTAAATAAATAAATAAATTGATGTGTTTAAGTTATTTGTAATTTTGATGGGCTGTCTATTCGAAACATAAACAGTCTTTGTTAACACTATTGCAAAGCGTAATTAGTGTAAGCAAAATGCATATTACCTTTTAAAATAATAATGCATTTTTTTTCAAATATCTATTGCTGTTTGAATTTAGAACGAAAACATTAATATGCTTTTTGTATTTTGATATCCCCTGCACGAGCTGGAACATTTCATGTTTTGTAAATAATTTGATTTGCCTAATGGATTATACGAATGCACAAACGAACAAACAATTAGCGAGTATCGAGAATTACTGTATGTATGTTTTTGTAAAATATAATTGAAGCGTATTCGTATTCGTAAAATGTCTGCACGCGAATATCAAATTTAGTTTTAATTTGGGTTTTAATACGCTTGCGAAATAAACAACATTATTTATAAACTAATGACATTAATTTGCTGATACGTTTATGTAAGAATCTTAAGATATGTTTAATAGATTTTCTGGAAACAAATATAGTCACGTGTGCAAACCTTGCTCTTATTTTTTTTTAAATAATAAAATAGGAAATATTTTTATTAATTTACTGAAATAAAAAAACTAGCAAAGGTAATTAAAAAAAAGGCAAAAGTATTAAGAGACAAGTGTTTCCTGAGGTCTTTATTTTTTTTGGACACAATAAGCACTGGGATAATTCTGGTGCATTTTTACATTTTTCGAAATAACGCCACAAAATACTTTTTCTTGGAGCCATACCAAACACGCAAAAAAATTAATAACTTAACACTAACGTCACGACAATCAACAAAATGCAAGTAAAACAACCAGAGACATAAATTGGGACTTCCCAGAAACAATGCAATGTGTCGCCATCTATCGTAGTCAAGTCAAACAACCCAAAGCGCGTTCGATTGGTATTTTAAATGCTGGAAAACCAGAAAATTGCTGACTCGCTAGGAAAGCTTCCTTTTTGTGTATTTTTAATTTGTAATTGAAATTTTTAGCAAAACATCGATGCAAATTCTTTAAAATATCGATGTTTTCATCGATAGTTTAAGATAACAACATCGATGGAAAAAATATCGAACATCGAACGTGAAACATCGATGTTTTCCAAACATCGATAATTATCGCCCACCCCAACTGTGAACTAGGCAAAACGAATAGTAAACAAACATCTATCTTCCAGCTTCCAAAACTTAGATAATTAAAATAATAGTTGAAAAGGCTATCCCGAAAAATCAGCTTGCAACTAAAACAGAGAAAAAACCTATGGGGAAGTGAAAAAACCCTGACTTGATTTAAATTAGATTTTCACAACAATACAATATAAATAAATTTGTTATTTTACCATTAAAAGAGATTTATTCATAACGAAATATTTTAGGCAATTCACAGAAGACGAAAAAATGGTCGAGTATACGACCTTACATGCAAAAAAAATTCGATGCATTAATGCCAGTATTTATTATCTACAGCAACTGAAAAGATATGTTTGGACCCAAAAATAGAGGTTTGAAGTCGAAAATGCAAGACCAAAACGGCAAAACCGGTTTTCAAGACTGCTAAAATTAAATTCTGATTTACTCTGTAATATTAAGAAATAAATATCTTTAGATGTTATTTGAGTTTCGTTTTCTAAATAATTATAATTTATAATGATATTGTATGAATCTAGGCATCGCCATCCAAGTAACAACGTTTGAACTTGCAGTAAAATGTTTCTTTAGAACGGGGTGGTGAACTACTTTAATTTTAGAATACTGATAGTTGTTGATAATAGGTGGCGCTATACATACCGATTGGTTATTATAATATAATTCGGTATAACAAATGAAATCTTCCCTTGAGATATGGGTAATCTAACTAAACTATAAAACCAATATATAATTTAAATAAAGGGCACATATCAATTATTAAAAATTAACACTAAAAGAGTAGATTATAAATGTTAAACTTAAAGATTAAACTATATAACAAAATTAGAGTGTTACACGTGATACAACATTTTATCATTATTTTACTTAAAATGTAAATAGAGGTAAAAACTTCCCTCATATAAGAATTCCTAAACATAATATAAATTTAATTGAATAAGAAGATATTTTACGTTGCTTTTTTAGACATTTTATTTGGCCACCATTTTGTTTCGCTGTCTTGAATTCATACCAAAACATTACAGGAGGGTTTATAAGTAACTTTTGATTTGTGTGCAAAATTTGAGGAAAGTTGTTTTTATAGTAATATATTTTTTTAAATTTCACTAGGCTACCATTTTGTTACGTTGTATTGGATTTTTACCAGAATATTTCCAAATCATCCCTACATAGTCTTAATTTTTTTCCAAAATTTTAAGTTAATGGGATAAACAGAGACAGACTGAAAGACAGACCAATGGAATTGAGAAAAACATTTTTTAAGCATCTAAGGACGTAAAAACGTAAATATATGTAAAAACTGGAATTTTTTTCACCATTACAAACATTTCAATGCCATTTTGAATTCGTACCACAATTTTATTAGTTTATTCCAATACCATCATTAATTCTTGCACAAAAAATGAGTCTATTAAGTAGTTTTTTTAGGTTGAATTTTTAATTATTTTGCCAAGCCGCCATTTTGTTTCGCCATCTTACTCACCGAACTAGTGAATTACCTAATACTTCATTTTTGTGCAAAATTTAAAGTAAATTGGATAAGTAGTTTTTAGTAATAATTTTTTTGACGTTTAACTAGGCTGCAATCTTGTTTCGCCATATTGAATTTTTACCAAAATGTTACCAGATCATCCTCATTTGAATTTGAAGTTAATCTGGCTGCAAACAGACGCACAGACAGGCAGACCGACAGAATTGAAACCTCAAAACTTGAAGATCTGATTACAATAATTCCCTTTTACGAGGAAGGTAATCAAGATCGAAATACATATGGTTATCTTTGTCCAGCATATGAACTTACATTTTATATAATACAATATTAACGGTTCAATTTCTATTATATCAGACACCTTAATCAACAACACTAATATCTTAAAATCCTTACGGAAATTGAATCAAAAAGAACAAATCCCTATCTAGATGTTTTTGTTCAAAGGAAAGAAAATGGTAGAGTAGCACATTCTGTATATAGAAAACCCAGGCAAATAAATAGATACTCAAATAGAAATTCCCACCACTATCAGTTCAGTTCCAGCAGTTGTACGAGGCGGTTGTGTTTTCGCTCGTATATTGTTTTGCCGGTACTTGAACGTTTGTTTGGTTTTGGTTTGAACTGTTTTGATTTCAATTTGTTTTTTTGTGTGCTTTCACCCGATCATCAGTTCGTCGTTTGCTATAAACTAAACTTGACCTTGTTTACCCGGATCCGGTTATTAGTTATAAATATTGTTTGTGCGTGACATTTAAAGATTTTGATTTATCAACTGGAAATATTTATATAATATTTACATAAAATTTATCTACGTCTTTTTTTAATTTTCACTTTTTTTGTTCCTGTGAAAATTTTAAATTTTTTCTTTATTTATAAAATGGCTGAATTTAAGTGCGATTCTTGCCAAAAAATCGTTTCGGAAAAAGACTGTTACAGAATTCGCTGTAGTGGGGAGTGCCGAAGAGATTTTTGTATGGTCTGTACAGGACTGGATAAATCCACGACAAAAGTGCTCTACAAACAAAAATTCAACAACATAAGATTTTTTTGCACTGTTTGCGACTCTCCAACTCTGAAATATTTGCATGATAAAATATCAGATCTCCAAAAGACTCAAATCTCTTCAGAATATCTCGAAGCCCTGGGTTCCTGCTTAAAGAAAAACAACGACATCCTTCCGATCATTGGCGAAATTTACGACATCTTACTCAATCATGACTCCAAATGGAAGATACTGCTAGAAAAAATTGAGGATATTCACAGCCTCCATTCTGGAATATCTGACAGTATACAAGGATCCTTATTTAAATCCATTAAAGAAATTAGGCAGGATACTTTCAATCTATCATCTATTTTAATGGAATCTCAAAATGAATCTGTCAAAGTCCAGGTGCATGATTCATCGAAGGAGCAGTTGACTAAAGAGATGGCTGAGCTGAGGCATAGTGTAAAACAAATGGCACTTACCCTGGAGAAGCTTGCTGATAAGCCTAAACAACAATCAATAAAGAAGATATACACCACCGCAATATCAACCCAAACCGATACAACAGATGTCCAAATGCCTGTCAATAAGTCTCCAAAAAAAAACTGTTTCCTTCCAGCCAAACAAAACACCCATTATAGAGAAATGGCATTATGTAGTGGTATCCATAATTCCGTCCACGTATAAATCAAATCAGCTTGTACACTACATCAAAGAAAAATTAGGAACCACGAATTTTGTGCGTTGTTTTCCTATGCTTAAGAATGCAGACACTTTGCGCTCCGATTTTAAAATTGCGGTGCAAAGTAAAGATCACTTAATTCAGCTTAAGAACGCTAGTCTGTGGCCACCTGGTACCATAATTGATCCTACCAATGATTCAGTTTCACCAACCCTTATCCAAACGCCGCCCCCTTCCACAGCCCATAATGTCTCATCTTCTAGTCATCAAGATGTCAATATAGATATCCATAAGAGCCGGGGGCTGTCCCCACCAAGGCCTCAATTATTGGAATCACCAGTGACATTTGTGCCTGAAGAGGATAAGTCATTCATGATTGGCTCTGACAGGGAGGCCATAGCAGCTTGTAGGTCATTGGCACTGGAGGGCTCTAAATTAAGCATGGAGAAAACTGCAAGGAAAGATGATTTTTTGCAGTTTGATCCAATGACTCCACCAAGAGTGCGGCTGTCCCAAGATTCGGATAAAGCAAATGGTCGCTATATATTGGCCAGATTAAGGGATCCTTCCTTACTAAAGACCTTAAGGTATTTCTTGCTTATCTACACGACCAGCCATCTAGTGTGTGTTTTAAGGGGCATACAAGTACTAGCATTAAGTTATTGCTAGCTTCAGAAGGCCTTCCCAGTGACAAGGACTCCCTGCGCAAGTTGTATTATCGCTTCCACGATGCCTATGGGATTGGCTCATCTGAAGTGGACTCAGACCTTGCAGCGTATAGATCTTTCTACTCCTCGGAAAAAATTTTACGGCTCCAAAAAATTCGTGAAAGTACTGGTAAATATTATTCTAGTGGTTCACCATCAAAAAGTAAAAATTTTTAGTCAATATGACGCGAAAAGAGGATCTAGCACCCTCTAGAAAATTGACCAATAGTAATTTTAATCTTTTTTTTCTTAATATTCAGTCCTTAAGACATAAAACAGACGAATTATATCTTTTGTTAGAAGAGCTAAATTTTCCAGAAGTCATTGCCATCACTGAGCACTGGCTAAACATCAATCAACCTGTTTTTATTAAAAACTATACCATAATTGCCAGATTTAATAGAACTAATTTAACTCATGGAGGCACCATGATAATGTCTTTAAACAACGATTTTTCCGAAATATCAAAGTATAATCATTTATTATCTGAAAAAGTATTTGAATTTTCTATTGTTTATCACAATACTTATGATTTTTATATTATTTGTATTTATAGAACACCTGATGCTGATGTGCAATTATTCTGCCATAACCTTCTAAGTTTGCTCGAGTCCCTTCCTGTAAAAAGCAAATTAATCTTATGTGGCGATTTCAGTATTGACTTTTCCAGTGTGTGTGCTGCTCAGGAATGTCTTCAGTCCATCTTTGAGTCATTAGGAATTGCCATGCACGTCAACTCACCAACCAGAATTACTAAGACAAGGTAGTATATATAGTACTATAGATTACGTTGTGTCTTCTTTCGATCCTAGCTCCGTCGAATGTAATGTCTTAAGTCCAGGTTTCTCTGATCATGAAGCAATTTTCACAAAATTTTCAATTACATCCAAAGCCAAAAATTCCTCTAGACAAGTAGGCCGTATTTTTTCGGTTAGAAATTTCATTAATTTCAAACACCTATGTCAAATAACTGACTGGGACTCTCACACTTATGATGTCGACACTGAATTTTCTCGTTTTATAAAAACTCTAACTAATATCTCACACTTATGATGTCGACACTGAATTTTCTCGTTTTATAAAAACTCTAACTAATATAGCCTCTGAATCTTTTCCTCTTAGGCCTATCAAAAATAAAAGAAGTAAACCCTGGTCCACTAAAGGTTTACGTATATCTTCTAAGAACATGCGGTCACTATCTCATTTGAAGAAATTTTCGGACAGTGTCTTTTTTCATAATTATGTAAAATCATTCAGAAAAATTTATCATAAGACTATTAAAGCCGCCAAAGACATTTATTACAATAATAGACTTTCTAACGCCAAAAATGTAGCTAAAGAAACCTGGTCTACCGTAAATGATTTAAGAAACAAAACTCCTTTATCCAACACTATCCTTACCTCTCCTGAGGACCTAAATAATTATTTTGTAAATGTAGCCAAAGATTTGACTAAATCCGTATCTCAATCTAATGACCCAATTTCATATCTCTCTAATCATAGGGTAAACCTGCACAGTTTCTTCTTTTCACCAGTAGTTTTATCAGAACTTCGTAGTACAATTAATGATATCAAAAATAAATCTTCCTCGGGAACTGATGGGCTTACTTTAAAAATGTATTCAAGTCTGCCGGAGTGCACACTAGAGCATCTGACTGCTTTGATAAATATGTCTTTCCAAAATGGTACTTTTCCAAGCTGCCTTAAAACTGCAATAATCATACCTCTTCACAAAGGAAGTGTTTCAGATGAAGCTTCGAACTATCGCCCAATTGCACTTCTCCCTACGCTATCTAAGATCATCGAAAGACTGGTTAAAAAAAGGCTTTTATCATTTCTGTCTAGATATGAAATACTACTACATCAATTTGGATTTTTAAGTAACAAATGCACAAGCGATGCCATGTTTTCCCTTCTTAATAGAGTTTACTCCAGCCTAAACAACCATCACGCTACGGCAACAATTTTCTGTGATTTTTCCAAAGCTTTCGATTGTGTGAATCATAATATATTAACTAACAAGCTGCAGTACTATGGATTTAGAGGGGCTCCTCTCGATTGGTTTAAGTCATATCTTAGCAACAGAAATCAAGTTGTGAAAGTTGACAACAGGATGTCTTCTTGTAGGCCAATGGAATATGGAGTGCCTCAAGGCTCGGTACTAGGCCCTAACTTCTTCTGTTCATAAACGACATGGCTAATTTAAACCTTAGTGGAAAAATATGTCTCTTTGCGGACGATACCAGCTTTACGTGGAGCCACCCAGATGTCATGGACCTACATAGGATTGTATCTAATGACCTAATCACCATTAAATCCTGGTGCGATTCTAATCTCCTATGTTTGAACATCTCTAAAACGGAAGTCTTGTCTTATAAAAACACGCTGCAACCTTTTGACCTTAATGGCACCACTATTGATGTCGTAAACTCTGTAAAATTTCTAGGGCTTCTTGTAGATGATTCTTTAAAATGGGATCCACATATCGACGCTTTATCAAGGAAGTTGGGTTCTGCTTGCTTTGCGTTAAGATCTGTTTCCGAGGAGCTTAGCTTTTCTACCTCTAGAACTGTTTATTTTGCTCTTGTTGAGTCGCACCTCAGATATGCTATTCCATTCTGGGGTACATGTTGTGCGACTCAATTTGATCGAATTTTTATACTACAAAAAAGAGCTGTTCGTTACCTACTGAGACTTAACAGTAGGACTCACTGCCGAGATTTCTTTAAAAGATATAAAATACTAACCCTTCCTTGCTTATTCATTTTGGAATCGGTTTGCCTAATTCGTAAGCATGTACCTGCTCTATTGGAGAGACCTTCTCACAACTACCCTCTCAGAAATACTGAGCACGATCTCTATCTTCCAACCCCACACTCAGAGTTAATTAAAAGATCAGTAATCTACAATGCAAAAAAAATGCATAATCACCTGCCATTTAACATCAAATCCATAATATCTCTGACTTCATTTCGCAAGGCTTTGAAATCATTCTTACTGGAAAGTGCCTTCTACACCGTGAACGAGTTTTACAACACATAAATTTATCCTTATGAACCCCTAGTGTGATAGTTGCCATTACCAACCATTTTTACCGAATTTTGTATATGTATTTTTTTAATTGTTTCGTACTTTTTTATTTTTTATTTTTTTTTACATTATATTTATGAAAATGTTTATAACATAGTACGACTGACAAAGTACATTTCTAATGTACTTCTTTTAGGATTCTATAATATTAATATTCTAAATTCTTGATTTAAATATTATTTTTCTATAATATTTATGATGTGTTTTTGTTTTGTTTTGTTTGCTAATTTTGATGTTTGTAAACTATTTTTTTTTACAACAGCTTTGTCCACAAAATTGTAAAATTTTTTTTGACAATAAAGCATTTATTTATTTATTATTTATTTATTTATCCACCACAATGCAATCGGTTATTAATCCACTAGTATTTAGACCCCTGTCTAAGTCTGATCAAGATTCTTTGACATCGTATACAGGGAAACCGACCGATGTTTCGAAAGGGAATTGTTATTACACTGCGTATATTTCGCATTCATGCAATTAAAAGATCATCATCATCATCATCCAGCCCATCTTACGTCCACTGCTGAACATAGGCCTCTCCAAGATTTCTCCATTCTGTTCTATGTTGTGCCGTTTGCAGCCAGTTGGTGCCTTTCTCTGCTTCTTCTATCCACCCTAGGTCTCCAATCTGGCAGCTTCCGCGTCCATCTCGCATCTCTCAGTCTGGCTATATGACCTAGAAGATATAGTAATACAGGGTGATTCATGAGGATATGTCAATACTTCAGGTACATATTCGGGACCAAAAAATAAACATAAAAGTCTATATAAATAAGTGTCCGCAAGGCCTTAGTTCTCGAGATACAGGGTGTTAAAGTTTTTAATTAATTTTCCTATTTTTTTAATAAAATCTATGATAATGTAAATAATGGAGTGAAAATTGATATACGGGGGTTTTTTGGTATGACAAATTCGAATCTAATATTAGTATTGCTCTTACTTGTAGGGGGCGCCACCTACATGTCTTTCTACTTCTTCGAACAATCACAACTTTTTGGTACAGTCTTGTATTACATTTTTGAGCAAAACAAATTATTCCCTTGCCTGACAGAACAACTACTGGTTGGTGTTCTCATCGTTTTTCCTGTTACTTAGCAATAGTAATGTCAGTTAATAATAAGATCAAATTTTCTCACTGTCAATTTCTGCTCATAACTTTTATTATCTGACAATAATCATTTAAGAAACTTTAGATCTAAATACGTCATTATGCCTGTGATATTCTCGCATCGTGAATATGCAGATATGATATTCGTCTATGGCTTCTGCAATGGGGTCGCAATTCAAGTAGTCACGGAGTACCAGCGTCGTTTTCCAGATAGAAGGGTGCCAGATAGAAGAGTTTTTCAACAAGTTTTCACTACTGCTGGAGAATCTGGGATGTTTCCAAGTGCGAAAATTGTATCTGAAAGGGAATCGGGACCCAACGTTGAAGTAGAAGAGGCTATACTCAATGCCGTCGAAAATGATCCAAGCATAAGCACTAGGCGGATTGCAGATACTTATCAAATTACACAATCGTCTGCTTGGAGAAAGCTGCACATTAATTGTTTATACCGATTTCATTTACAACGGGTTCAACATTTGCAGGAGGGTGATTTTGAGTTGAGAATGCAATTCTGTAACTGGATTAATGAAGATCGAAGGTTGTATAGGTATGTTTTGTTCACTGATGAAGCACAGTTCACGCGTGATGGTATAAATAATCTTCACAATGAACACCGGTGGTCCTATGAAAATCCTCACGCTACAGTAGAACATAATTTCCAACATAAATTTAGCATTAATGTGTGGTGTGGCATGTTAAATGGTCATTTAATTGGTCCATTTATAATCGACGGTAGTCTTACAGGAGAAAAATATTTAAACTTTCTTGAAAATCACTTGCGAAATCTATTAGAAGATGTTCCCCTTAATATAAGACAAAACATGTATTTGCAGCATGATGGAGCCCCTGCACAGTACAGTTTACTTGTAAGAGATTTTTTAAACCAAAACTTTCCAAACCGATGGATTGGTCGGGGAGGTCCGTTTAATTGGCCACCTAGATCGCCAGACCTTAATCCTTTGGATTATTGTCTTTGGGGATGGTTCAAATCACTGGTATATTCCACTAAAGTAAATACAAGAGAAGCATTATTGGATCGGATAACAAACGCAGCATAAACACTAAGAAATGCGCCCGAATGTATCCACAGAGCAACCCGAGCTATACACCATAGAGCTGACCTGTGCTTAGAAGCAAATGGTGGAATTTTTGAAAATTATAAAACGTAACCTAGATTTTATTAAAAACAACTTAATAATAACAATTTTAATAAAAATTTTATACCTTTTGTTTAGTTTCTGTCTGAGGCACTGAATACACACCTCAAAAAAATGTGTTAGTCTTTCATTTCAAAGCTTTTGTGCCAAGATGCGTTTAAATTTGGACAAAATAACAAACTTTTAAAATTTTGCGATAAAAAATTACATGCGCCGAAATTGTTTTAAATCCAAATATTTCGAAAACGGTTGCTCATATCCACTTTTAACAGGTATACCTTTTTGACGTAGAAATGGCAAGGGAATAATTTGTTTTACTCAAAAATGTAATACAAGACTGTACCAAAAAGTTGTGATTGTTCGAAGGAGTAGAAAGACATGTAGGTGGCGCCCCCTACAAGTAAGAGCAATACTAATATTAGATTCGAATTTGTTATACCAAATAACCCCCGTATATCAATTTTCACTCCATTATTTACGTTATCATAAATTTTATTTAAAAAGTAGGAAAATTAATTACAAACTTTAACACCCTGTATCTCGAGAATTAAGGCCTTGCGGACACTTATTTATATAGACTTTTATATTAATTTTTTGGTCCTGAATATGTACCTGAAGTATTGACAGTTCCTCATGAATCACCCTGTATAACTCAGATAGAGGCGAATGATAAGGAGGAGTCACCGTTACCGTTAGGTAGTGTTATTCTTCCCTACATACATGACACTACAGAAAAAATAAGATGATCACTTCTGCGGTCCAACATACGGACAATCTTATAAGAAGATTGAATAATGCTTGCGATCTCCGAAAGATATCGTACATTTTCAAATAGAAGCAATATATAAAATCCTTTATTCCTGTAGAGAAGAGTACGTGTGTTTAGTTTACATAACACCTGGAAAACGATCTTAACACGGTTGGGTAAGTGTTCGAGATCAGATAGAGATCCTTGAAGGTGCTTCATGCGATCGAAGGATGAAAGACAGGTTGACAGAGGCTAATCCCAAGAACCACCATTTCTTGATTAACCAAAGCGGTGAAAGTTTCCGTTTTATGAAAGCAAGTACATTTTAAGGGCCAGTTTTATGAGCTAAGTTTAGGAAAAATAACTTTCACATGAACCAACGAAGGAGGTTTAAACTACAGGTTAAAGTAAAGTTATAAAATCCGCCAGCCATAAGATTTAGGTTAGGAATAACAGTATAAAAAAATCAAAAGTATAATGTCATACTAAGGCTTTCAAAATAAAAGTAATTTACCGTTTTTTTTTCCAGCTCAGGATAAGAATATTTCCAATATATCGGCAGACGCAGACGGATTTACAATTGGCTTTGGTTAATAGAAAAAAGCATAGTCCCATAATTTTTTTTTGGGATAACATAATAAACTTATAACTTCAGGAATATTGGTTTTCATGAAATTCTCAGGATTTTCGGCTATAAGTTGAAGTTATTAACTTTCGTATTTGTATTTATATAAAAAGGTAGCTTAGCCTGCATTATAAGTTTTCTTTATATAATATGGGTTTTTAGGGTTTTTATTTCTGAGGATAATCTTATTTACTTTAGCAAAGTCGTACTTTTTTCTATGAAAATGAATTTCTTTTATTTTTTTATACAATTCTTCTTTTATATGATTAAAGTTTGGGTTTTTGTCTTGTAACTGTTTGCTTTATTCTGGCGATTTTTAGATATACTGAATTCACTTTGTTCTTAAATAATTAATCGGTTAAGTACAGGCACAGTTTCAACTTTGACCTGACAAAAGCTTTTGATGTCATGAATCACAATATATTGTATTTAAAACTGGGAAAGGGTGGCATATCTGGCGTCTGTCTCAGCTGGATCAAATCATTTCTCGTGGGCCGTTTTCAGAAAGTTCAAATAATTAGCGAAAAGAATGATATTATGAATATTTAATTTCAGTCTAACCTGGAGGAAAACCACATAGGTACTCCACAAGGTTCAATATTGGCCCCTTTATTGTTTTTGATATTTGTTAATGGCCTTCCCCAATTTATATCAAATGATAATGTTTCTTTAACACAATTTGCTGATGACACGTCAGTAATTGTTAGTAATGAAAGCTTGAATACTGCTCTTGAACTGACAGATATAGCTATTAAGAACATGTCAGAGTAGTGTAAACTAAATTTTCTGGTTTTAAATCATGCGAAGACTAACTTTGTGCACTTTACTAATGACAATTCACAAGCAATGGAAATAACATTAAACATTAATAATAGTGCATTAAATCAAAGTATCAACAAAATTTTTGGGCCTTATAGTCAATGAAAATATACTGGGTTGAGCAAGGAGAAATTATTAGTGGGAAAATAGCATCAGCAAACTATGCAATCATGAATCTTAAACCGATAGTAGAATTGAACTTTATAATGAGCTTCTATTATGCATATGTTGAATCAAGGTTGTCATATGGGTTAATATTTTGGGGAGGTCACACATCAACAATGAACAGAGTATTTTTGATCCAGAAACGAATCATACGTACTATTTCTAATGCTGCGTACCTTGATGATTGTGCGCTACTCTTTTTTCGTCTGAAAATTATGACAGTTCTTTCATTATATCTGTATAATATAAATATGTTTGTAATAGATAATTTTTTATTGTTTAAGACCAATTTATCAATAAATTCAGGAACCATAAATACGAGAACTAGAGATGGTCTAGCTGTGCCACGACATTCTACAACGCTCTTCGAAGGGGGTCCATATTATATGGGCATAAAAGTTTTTAACTGCCTGCCAGATACTTTAAAAGCATGTCGTACTATTAGGACTAGGTTTAAGAAAAGAATAAAACTTTTTTTTACTGATCATCCCTTTTATTCTATAAACGAGTATTTTGAACATAACTCTGGTTGGCTGTCAGTATTGTCATTTACCTAAATAGCATAGTACTGTCTGTTTTAGCTATGTAGTGTAGTGAGTGTGTATGCATGTCATGTATTTCTTTAAAAAGTATGTGTGTAGTGTATTAGTTTTGACATTGTTGTATTGATTTTATTAATTTTTTCTCTATTGTTTACGACCCAATGTTACATTGTAATCAATAAGATAATATATCTGATTTGATTTGAACTATTAGGAGACCCAAAGTAAAACTGCAAATACACAAGTTGTAGCCTTTTTCTTGCTTTACATATATATATATATATATATATATATATATATATATATATATATATATATATATATAATTAAATGATTCGCCCTGTATATTATTGTTTTATTGTATGGATCTATTCTTACTTATTATAAATATACTGACATTGATACCTTCATCTTTAAAAGCAACCTAGAAAATTAATACAAAACTTGCCATAAAAATGAATGCGTTAGAGAGGTAGACTATTATGTGAGATCGATAGGAATTGCCTCGTAGAGCAGCGTGTTCAAAAATTTCTTCAGTTGCCTTCTAAGATAAAGGTATCAAACATGTTATGTAATAAGTAATAATATACATTTAAAAATATATAGTTTGTGCCAATATTTCTGCTTGTAGGTAGTTGTTAGAATACAAACAGAAACAGGTATAGGTATCGTATAATAAATCGAAGCGGGAAATAGTCAACCAGCGGCGCCATCTGTGGGTATTATGGTGCACTAAATTGTTTTAGATACTATCTACTTGGGGCACAATTCGAACGACATGCCACTTTGTTTGTTTCAGTGTTCGGATAATTCGGTGTTAATACTGATACCCTCCAAACAAACTGCCTGCTGCCGGATACCACGATAGCAGAATGGCTCCTTGGTTTCGAAACAAACATAGCATCATATTTTAATCGTTTCCTTGACACTTTAGTGAAGGAGTAGTTCCTCATCTTAATTTCTTTCGTATAACCTTTTACTACCAAGAACCACACAGAAAGTGATATTTCGGCTTTCTTCTATTTTACACAGATGTGTGTCCTCTTGTGCCCCAAAGTAAATCGCATTTAAAGCGATTTAGTGCACCATGGTACCTACAGATGGCGCCACTGGTTGCCTATTTCCCTTATCGACTTTCAAATTCGAGCGATATGCCAGTTTGTTTGTTTCAGGGTTCGGATAATTCGGTGTTAATACTGCCCCCTATACCCCTAGGAAAACTGCCTGATAAGGCTTGAGGAAGATACCATGGTAGCCGAATGGCTTCTTGGTTTTGAAACAAACAGAGCATCATGTTTTGGTCGTTTCTTTGACACATTAGTTAGGGAGTAATTCTTAATCGTGATTTCTTTCGTATAGCTTTTTACGACCAAGAACCGCACAGAAAGTGATATTTCTGTTTTCTATATATATATATATATATATATATATATATATATATATATATATAGCATCATGTTTTGGTCGTTTCTTTGACACATTAGTGAGGGAGTAATTCTTAATCGTGATTTCTTTCGTATTGCTTTTTACGACCAAGAACCGCACAGAAAGTGATATTTCTGTTTTCTATATATATATATATATATATATATATATATATATATATATATATATATATATAATTACAGACAAACCTATCACATTTTATGAACATTATAAAAATCTTGGCCTCATTATTGACCAAGACCTGCGATTTTCTCAGCACATTAGTAATTAATATACCAACACAGGATGCCTTTCATAAAAAATTATTGCAGTCTCCCGAAATGATTTACAATTTTCTCAGATAATAAGTACTAACTCCGCTTTTTATTTTAAATTTAGTTTTGCAGCCATTTTTAGTAGCGTTAAAAAAACTTTCAAACTTTGAGAGTTGACATCCATAATTATGTATTTTGTTTTTCCAAAGCCACCTACCACTACTTCATAAGAATAAGTTGAAAAAAAAAATTAAGGAATCGGAAGAATTCTTAGGAAATACAACATACAAACAATACACAAGCCACAAACAACTATAGGTAAACTACTTGGATACCCAAATGATAAAATCAAACTGGAAAACCACGGAGTTCCGTGCCAGGACTGTGAAAATTTGTACGTGAGCCAAACTAACAGGCGAATATCATCAAGAGTGGAAGAGCATAAACTCAGCATCAGAAATAAACAAACAACCTCAGCTTATATATATATATATATATATATATATATATATATATATATATATATATATATATATATATATATATATATATATATATATATATAATGTGTTTTCATTCCGGGTGTACATCCGTTCACTACCGTCGTTCTGAAAAGAGCAGTTTTGCTGACGTTTCGCCAAAATCACATTTGCCATTTTCGAAGCTTTCTTTCTCACGTCCGAATAGAGAGTGAAGTGTTGGTGACTGCGAGGCTTCCTTTTATACCCCCACTCGAAGCCGAAGGTTATATCTGCGTAGGCGTTGGTCGTTACTTATGTTTTCCGGATGGTGCTGTTGTTGTTGCACTAAGTGCGCTTGAGTTTTTGCGATTTTAGATTTGTCGATTATTGTCTTCCATACTGTTGGTAGTTTTAATGATTCGTCCCTTTTATTCAAATCACCTTGTTTTTCAATTTTTATGGCTTCTCGGATTATTCTGGTCTTATAATGTTCTATATTGGCAATCTCCCTACACCCATCGAAATTTATTTTATAGTCGGTTTCCTGATGATGTTAGTTTGGCTCACGTACAACTTTTCACAGTCCTGGCACGGAATACTATATACTCCGTGGTTTTCCAGTTTGATTTTATCTTTTGGGTTTCCAAGTAGTTTACCTATAGTTGTTTGTGGCTTGTGTATTGTTTGTATGTTGTGTTTCCTAAGAATTCTTCCGATTCTTTAATTTTTTTTTTCAACTTATTCTTATGAAGTAGGGGTAGGTGGCTTTGGAAAAACAAAATACATAATTATGGATGTCAACTCTCAAAGTTTGAAAATTTTTTTAACGCTACTGAAAATGGCTGCAAAACTAAATTTAAAATAAAAAGCGGAGTTAGTACTTATTATTGGAGAAAATTGTAAATCATTTCGGGAGGCTGCAATAATTTTTTATGAAAGGCATCCTGGAAAATCTGTTCATTATAGTACGGCGTCAAGGATTTACAATGATTTTAAGGAAAGTTGTTCAGTAGACTGCGATTATAAAAAAGCTCACCAACAGTTGGTCAGAAATGAAGATGCAGATATTGAGGTGTTACAAACATTTATTGAAACTCCTACAACATCGTTAAGAACCGCTGCAAGGAATTCCGAATACAGAAAAAGCACCATAGGTAAAGTTTCAGAAAGAAGCCAATTTCGTGCTTATAAGCCGAAATTTATTAATGAAATATTGGAGAGGAATTATGATGTGAGGCTAGATTTTTCATTATGGTTCCAAGGGGAAATTGAGGACAATAAATCATTTCCAAACCAAATACTGTTCACTAATGAGCCGACATTTAGTACTAATGTAGTAATAATAATAATAATAAAGAACTTTTATTTTAAAATATACATAAATAATACAAACAAAGTACAGAAAGGGCGAGATTCAGTTCATTTATTCTGGAAGGAATAAATGCCTGTTCTTACACCTAACCCTAATTTAGTAGATAAACGCATCCCAAAAAATGTATAATAAACAAGAGAAAGCGGCAACAAACATTACATAGTAACACAAAAGAGAAAATTAAATGCAATTCAAGTTACACTAAAGCATTTGTTATTCACACAGAATATGTCAGTCATAAACATTTACAAATTGTGAAATATAGAGGTTAACATCAATTCGTAATTATATAAGTATTATTGTTCAGAAAATAGCTTGTTAAACACATATTGTTTAAATGCAGCTTTGGACTTTATATTTCTAAAATTATTAGTGAGCTTGTTAATTACATTTGCAATTTGATACGAAAATGATCTCTTATACATTTCTGTTGAGTGTACCTTTAAATCGAATATTCAAGTTATGAATATCCGTTCGATATCGAATTTTATTATATAAGTAAGAAGGTATTTTACTGCCTCCTTTTTTTCATATTAAGCCAATTGTTGAGGTTAAAAGTGTGGCTAATATGGTCGTACTTTCTTATGCCGCAAATCAGGCGCAAACAACTATTTTGTATTCTTCTTATATCTGTGCTTTTTAGACAGGAATCATATACAGTGTAACAAAAATTAAGATGGGATAGGACCAATAATTCACAAAGCATAGATTTAGTTTTTCTATTTAGTACAGCTCTGTGTTGATATATTAATTTTAAATTAATGTAACTTTTTTGTAAGCATTTACTAATGTACTGAGAAAATCGCAGGTCTTGGTCCATAATGAGGCCAAGATTTTTATAATGTTCATAAAATGTGATAGGTTTGTCTGTAATTACAATTTTGTCTTTAAAGGATGCCACAAAATTTCTCCTATCCGTCTCCCTACCGAACACCATCACGGCCGATTTTGCCGAATTTAACTGCAAACAATGTCTGTTGGAGAACGCATATAAGTTTTCCAAATCATAGTTTATTGCAGACTTTACTGCTGACTTTCTTGAAAATTAAATGACATATATATTTGAGTGTCGTCGGCATAATAATGCTGGGCACAAGAGAGAAACACTGAAGGAAAATTGGAAACATACACTGAAAAGAGAAGAGGGCCCAGGATAGAGCCTTGTGGAACTCCTGTCGAAATTTCTAAAAAATTAGATGTAAGCCCAGCGCATTTCACAGCCTGTACTCTATTTTGGAGGTAGTCAGCAACCAGACAGCGGTCTGTCGGTGACAATCCAATGAAATTTAGAATGGAGTTAAGAATTTCATGGCTCAGAGTGTCAAAGGCTTTGGTGTAGTCCAGCAATATCAAAACTGTCAGCTTGCTTTTATCTATAGTGCTAAAAATATTATCTGTGATTTCTGACAATGCTGTAACACAGCCATGCCCCGACCTAAAACCAGATTGAATAGTTGGAAGAATATTGTTAATATTCAAATGCTTTTGCAATTGCATTTCCATTTCCTTTTCCAGTAATTTCGAAAACGTCGGTAAAATGCTGATTGGCCTGAGATTATTATATGTTGAGGGATTAGGAGTCTTGGGCAGGGGAATGACGCAGGCTTTTTTCCACTCCGATGGGAAAACCGAGTGTCTTAAACAAAAGTTGATAATATGCGTTATATGTGGCAACAAATATGGTAGACATAAATTTATTGTTAATATGTTTATACCATCTACTCCCGTAGCTATAGTTTTAATATTAGATATAATCTTTAAAACTTCAATTTCAGAGACCTCAGAAAAGCTGAAGATGATTTTTACTGATTCTTTTTTGTTATTTTTATAAAATAAAAGTAATTCCTGGTCAACAGGAAGTTTTTGAATACAATTAAGAAAGTAATCATTTATTCGATTGACATCAATTAGTTCATCAAGTATTTGGTTATTTTGTTTTTTAGTAAAATTCAATAACTTTAAAGAAGACCAGATATCTTTTTGGGTTTTCATTGCCTGCTGATCAAAATATACTTTTTTTTTCCTGCGAACGGCATTAGTAATCATATTTCTCATCTGTTTATATAGATTTCAATCAGCTGCATTATGATATTTTTTATATTTAGCTAATATTTTATCCCTATCCTTTATCATTTCACGAATAGTGTCGGTGAACCAAGGCGCATATGGTTTCGAGGTGCGATAACTTTTGAACGGAGCGTAAATATCTAATAAAATCTGTAAATTTGTATTAAGAAATTCAACCTTTCGGTCCGCATTCTGTAAATGATAAATATTATCCCAAGGAATAAACTTAAGGCCATAGTCAAACTGTTCAAAATTGAGATTTTTAAAATCACGAGCGGTTCTAAAAGCTGGCACGCTGGAGGTTTCAATGTTACTTATGAAGTACACTAATTCATGGTCGCTTACCTCTTCTACGTGGGATGTTCCTGCTGCTATAATTGTCTCCTCGTCCGTTGTTAAGATGTAATCAATTAAGGTCGATGTAGTATGTGAGATACGAGTTGGTTTATTTAAAATTTGTTTTAGCCCTAAGCCCTCGAAAAGTTGTGTAGCACATTTAGCATCAGCGTTTTCGAAATTAAATAAATTTATATTGAAATCTCCAATGCAATAAAATGTACGAGCCATTGGTAAAACAGATGATACAAAGCTTTCAAAATTATTTAAAAAATCGGTATATGATAAGTTTGAGGGTTTGTTAACAACACTAATTATGATTTCCCTATGATACATTTGTAACTTCAACCAAAGTTGCTCTATATTTTTGAGTGAATTAATTTTTGTAAACTTAATGTTTTCTCTGATGAAGAAACCAACTCCTCCCCTGCTAGCTCTATCGCAACGGACAAAGACATAAACTAGTATATGAACTATTTCATTTGATATAGAACTATTAAGCCAAGTTTCGCTCACTCCAATAATATCATAGTTGTTACATAAAACTGCATTCCTAAAAGCATCAAAATGAGCTACCAGAGACCGAACATTAGCATGTCTTATTTTAAGCTGTTTTTCATATTTTTTTTATTAACCGTCAGAATTAAGTACAAATGAAAACATAACCTACAGAACAAAAAAAAAACGAAATTTACATATATTAACCAATACTAAAATTTTAATATGTTTTGACTTGAAAAAATAACAATGTTTTTATTTTACAAATGTGTTAAATAATTTGAGAGATTACCTACTTATTTATATATTGTTTGTGCCTCCAAGAAAAACTAAAAAAAAAATGTGCAATGAATTCAAGAAAACTTGTAGAGTCATTTCAGTAGACTCTGCGCTTAAGTAGTACGATAATATAACATTATTTATTTCATTATTAATGCTGCGAAATAAGGAAGGTCTAGTTTTTAGTAAGAAGTTTGTCTAGATCGGAGATATCACGGATTTGTTTTTTATTATTTTCAATACAAACAAATATTTTACCTCTTGATGCCCAACAGTTTTTTACACCTACAACAGCACGAACTTTTTTGTATAATAACATATTTTTACTAGCAAGTTGCACACTGATAACAGTACCACTGCCCTTTAGACGTTTTTTTGCACCAAAAACTTGATCGCGCACCCACCGATTCACGAAACGAACTAACAGAGGTCTTGTCTTTCACGGAACTGCCGCCGTACCTAAACGATAGCTAAAGTCGATATCGCTTGTCTTTATATCGATTTTTAAGTGACATTTAACAATTTTGACCGTTTCTTTGTTATAATCGAAATCATTTTTTTCAGAAATTCAATTGATAACAATGCTATTCAACATATTGTCCTGTTTATGGTCTACTAATTGACTTTCTACCGTCTGTATATCTTTTTTTAATTCCGATATTGAGGTTAACAATTTTTTCTCAAAGACAGTAATTTTATTCAGGAATTCTGTTATATGTTCCTGTGATTTTTGTGTGTCTCCGTTACCTAAAAGTTGTTCTCTTAGGTCTTTAAGACCTGATTGCAGGTTTTCTTCTAATTTGTCAACACGAGTTGACATATTGCCACTAGCAACGGGAAGATCGGCAGGGTCCGAATTCACTTTTTGCCCTCTTCTGGTCATAACTGCACTGTAAACAACTTAACAAACTTACAGGCACTCGTTAAACGTAAAAATATATTTAATTTACTACTTTATATTTGAAATAATTACTATTTAGGAGGCAGAGCCGTAAATCACACGTGTTACTCGAACAACGCCATATCTACGGACGGTGGGCGGATAGGAATCCGCACTTTACAATCGAATGTAAAAGACAATATTCAAGGAAAACGAATGTATGGTGTGGAATATTTAATAACCAAGTTGTGGGTCCTTTTTTATTCAGAGAAAATTTAACTTCTCAGAGACACTTACAACTTTTATCAAGAAATTTTGTGAGAAATGAAAAAGTTTTCCATTTGTTGCATACTTTACTGGACACACTGTAGATTTCTATTTTTAATAAGCCAAGCTCTCAAAATAATTAATTTCTTTACAATTAAAAGGTACTTACACTAATTAAATTGTAAAGACAATTTTCAATGAATTTTCAGAAGTTATGAAGTATAAAACTATATAGAAAAACTTTCACTATCGCCCTTAATTTTCAAAAAGGTTGGATAATAAAAATCTGGTTTGTGATAATCCAGCTATTAAAAAAATATAGCAGTGTCGTGTAAACCCCAAGTCCATGTTTACAAATAATCGAAAAACTCTAAAACAGGAAAGTCCGGGCTTTTATACTTCGTCACGAATATGTAACACCCCTGTATGCGATTTTGGAAGTAATCTTTTTTTGAACTTGGTTAGGTTAGGTCTTAAATTATCACCTTGTATACGCTAAATACAACAAATCTATGCCAAAACTTACTCAATTTTTAAAACTAGATAAAATTCTATATAAGCGAAAACAAAGTTTTTAAAAATCGGATTAAAATTTCTTTAAAAAAAACCAGTGTCTCATTTTGAGTGTGGACCGGTTTAAAATTAAGCTGTCACTTAAAATATTATATGTATTTCGTTAAAAAATAATTTTAAAAAATCAATTCTTTACCTCTTTTTAGACTGCTAAAAGTTGGGATTCTATACTAACTGTAAAAACTTTGGTTGGAGTATGAGATTAAAGTTCCTTGTGAGCGGAAGCATTGTGTCGGCAAAATTTTAATTTAATTTAAAGTTTTCTCCTATTTTATTGCTTGGATGACAACGTAAGTGGTTTTAAACTACTTTCGAGAAAGACATAATTGTTGCAAGTAATTTTATAGTTACTTGAATTTGAGTTTTCAAAGTTCCAAGTTTCCAAAATCTGTTAACATTGTATTAATGAAGGGGATGTATTAAAAGTTTGGGAGGATTAAAAAAAGCATTTCTATTTGTTATTTTAAGCAAAACATGTGTTTTAAACATACTGAGTTAGCCATCTGGTATCACATATTTTCAAAAATTCACTGTAAGGCAAAGAATTATTATATTTTAACAATTGTTAGGTAAATGACAAATGAAATTAATTCTTGAAAATTACATTCTTCAAATGCGTTCCCTGAACCTCTATATATTGATGTAACTTGTAATTGAACATTTCTGCTCCAATATTCCCTATTTCTTCGGAAATTCAAATTTTAAGTTCTTGAATTGTGTGGGGTCGTCTGTCTTCTTTTGCTTGAGGTATCCCCACACAAAGGAATCAGGATCCGTCAAATCAGGAGAATAAGACGGCCATAGTATGTCACCAAATCTTGACATCAAGCGACCGGGAAACATTCCTTGAAATACAATTCTAGTCTGCCGGGTTGTATATGCGATAGCACTGTCTTACTGAAACCAAATTTGATTTTGACGACGTCTGCATAATTCTGATTTCAAAAATATCATATGAATGTAACACTCGGAGTTAATTGTGACAGTTTCATTATTTTTTTAGAAAAAAGATTGTCCACCGATACCAAATGATAAAACACCACACATGGAGCTGTTACGAACTTTATTCTGCCCAGAAGCGATAATTTTATTAATTGGTTTTTATCATTTCCTAAAACTTTCAAAAACTGTCTACAGAAAGCAACACAAACAGGTTTACCTGCATCTTGCAACTTATAGGCTACTTGCATTTTATACGGCGGAAAATGCAAATCAAAATACAGGCTACAACTGAAGATCGTTTCGGACACGTTCGATGTTTTCAGGTGTTCTAATAGTACGTATCTCTAACCCACCTCATTATGGTTTGCAGTGTTGGAACTCTTCCGTGAATTCCCATTAAAATCCCGACGAAAATGTCTTTGCGTTTGCGCAAATAATTGATAACTGTTTTACTACAAAAGCATGTTGATTAATTGGAAACTTATGCATCGTTACATAAATTGCAAATATTGACGTACACAAATATGTCAGTATAACTGTCAATGGCAAAATATTGTTTCAATAGCTCTCTACTCAAAATAGAAGAGTAAGTGAGTGAGAGCAGCAACTCAGCAACTATGGCTTTTTAGCGTCGAAGTCATTATGAAGCACTATATTCTATTGTATAAATTTATATCTTTCAAGAAGATCAATAATGTTTTAGACTATTTTATTGAAAATATCTTGATGTGGTTTGTAAGAGCGTACTTCCTTCTGAAATGACACTTGACTGTGATTGTGTTGATTCAACAAGCAAACAGCGATTTATCACATTTATCACAATATGGGGATGGAGATCTATTCATATGATAATCGTGTGTGACCAATACGCAATCTAGTAAGAATGTCCTGTCTATTTAATTTTTTATGACTATTCTTATCAAAAAATATATCTTTGATGGCATGTAGTTTATTTTCCTTCTCCATAATGTCTCATTCAAGTTGCACGAAATCTCTGACCCTATTATCAACCATCCTATATCCGTTTTCTTGACAGAGCATATATGACACCTTCTTACTATTCCCACAACCGGCCGCTAAAAGATTAGCCCGCTCATTACTCTCTATGCCAACATGACTCGGTACCAATAAAAATAAAACTCCATCATTATAATTGCTTAATCTGTACATGGGGCTGAATATCTATGCCCAGAGGATGCTTTGGGTCATAAGGTTCAATAATATTTATTCAGCTCATTGAATCAGTGGCAATGACCCACTTATGACACCCCTAATCCAGAATATATCTAATGGCCATGAGTATAGCGTATAATTCTGCCGAAATAACGCTAGCCGCGGAATGATGAGTGGAGCTCTTACTATAACACAGGCCAACACACATTTTGGTGCCTGCGATTTTTTAACTGTTCCTGGGTAATTTTCGGATGCAGAATGTAAAAAAGTTCTCAGATTTTGTCTATCAGATCTAGTTTTTTTTTTTTTTTAAATGTGTATATATTTTACATTATAACTGTTATAATATATAATATTACTATTGCCATTTAAAAAAACAAAGACACATGGATTTAAGTATTAGTTGTAAAAACTTAATTTACATAATTACATTAGTCACTAATCACATAAAAAAAATTTTTATACGACTTTCTAGAATGGAGTTTACTAGTGCAGTCTCACTGAAGGCTCCAGCAATAGTCCGCCATCATGTGGCTATCCCATCGTCCTTGATAACGATCTTCCATACTTTTAATATCCTGATGGAATCTTTTATACTCATGTTACAGCCGAGAATATTAAAATTTGAAAGGATAGTTTCCACTAATTCTACGTAATTCTCTGCTTTATGATTGCCAAGAAAATTTTGTACTATTTGAACAAATGAACACCAAGCGTTAGATTCAGTCTCGTTCATTGATGTGGTGAGTTGTGGATCTTTAACAAGTTGCCTTATTTGTGGACCATCAAATATACCAGCTGACCAGTCCCAAAACAATTTCCATCTCGATTTAAAGCCTTCACAAATTGCTTCATTAGGCCTAGCTTGATATGCAAGGGCGAAAGTAAGATTTTTTCTCTTGAAACCAAAGGTTCGTTGATCACGTTTTGTTTTCCTTGAATCATGACATCTCTTGAAGGCCAATTTTTGTTAACCCAGTGCTCATTTTTAGCTCTGCTGTCCCAAAGGCACAAAAAACAAGGATATTTTGTATAACCACTCTGCTGTCCAAGGAGGAAGTTAACCATTTTTAAATCAACACAAATTGCCCACTAATGTTCTTCGTATTTAATTTTTCTCAAAACTAATGCAATTGTTTCATATTCTTCCTTCGTGGTAGTAGAATCACCAATAGGAATTGAGCCATATTTGTTACCGTTATATAAAAGAACACATTTTAAACTACGTTTTGAACTGTCAATAAAAAGGTGCCAATCATCTGGAGTGTATTCAGGTAAACCCATTTTTTCTAAGAGCCCTTTTATATTGTTACAGAATACCAAGTCATTTTCCTGAGCGAAAAAAGGCAGCAGATCCTTATCTCTTTTACGATAAAATGTAATATTAGTACCTGGACAAAGTAGATTTTTTTCCTTTTAATCTGGATGCAGGTAATTCAGCGTAATTCCTTTGAGAGATTCAGGTCTCTTATAAGATCGTTTAGTTCTTCTTGATTGAAACACTGCGGAGTTGCTAAATCTGCTTCAAATTCGCTGTCGTTTTCTGATTGAATTCTTTGAACTTCATCAGACGTTGATGTTTCTGTATCATCTTCTGTCAGTTCGGGTAGATGGAACGGGTATTTCTTCCGAATGCCCTACAGGCCTTCTTGCAGAATCTAGATCAGGATATGTCCATTTGTGTCTATTGTTTCTATTTATGCCTTTAATATTAACGAGACAAAAATACCAGTCGTCATGATGGTTTCGCGGTTTTCTCCAAACCATTGGTACACCAAACTTTAGGCACTTCCTCTTTCCAGTTGTCCACTGTCGCAAATGTTCAACACATGTTTTACATATGAAATATGTGGCCCAAGATTTATCTTGATCTCCTAAATGAACGCCAAAATAGGCAAGATAAGCTCTTTTCACAAAGTCAGAAATCGTTTTTCTGCTCTCTTTCAAAGTGTATTCACCACATACATAACAAAAAACATCGGGATGATTTACATAGGTACGTCTGCTTGTGGATGCTATTGTTTCAGTTTAGTGTCTTGATACTACAAAACGGCCAAAATTTACACAAAATGATAGCACAACTTCTCTTGCGAAAACTCAGTAATATACTAAATCGAGTACAGCCAAGCAGGTATAGAAGGATCGGATCATAGCCAATTACAGGTATAAAAGTAATTAAGAGCAGTGTATTGAGTAGTTCCTAGTATCGGAATATTGGGTCCTCAATTCCAGGTATCCATTTGGTTAATTAGATTCTGGGAAATTTCTATTTTGACGATTAAGTACATATTTATCTCTTTATTTGTTGTCCTTTATCAGAAAAAAAATATCAATTAACCTGTAACATGTATCTCAAAAACTAAAGCTGATAGAAAAAATCTGGTGGCATTTTTGGAATCAGCACATTAAAAACTTCTAAAATCAGATGTTAGATTTCCGGCAATTTTTGTTTTCATTTTGTTACCCTGTGTAATCCATGGTGGTAAAAGCTAAACCAACTCTTAATATTTTTGGATCCATCTGTGTAAATAATATGACAATCGTTATACTTGTTTCGCACTAAATTATTGTTGTTTCTATGTTGTATGGGTAGAATATAATTTTTGTTGGAGTAAGATAGAGAATAGCCAGTATTTATGTTCAGTAATTCACTTTGGGTAAGCAGGTATGTGCGTATGGTACAAGGAAACAACGTAAGTTTATTTAAGTATTTTTTAAGTCTTTTTTGTTTAAGAGACAAATTATCAGTTTCACTTAGAATGCTTATAATAGGACTCGTTCTATAAGCACCAATAGATAGTGTAAGACCTGCATTATGCACAGGATCCAACATTCTCAAGTAAGATTGTCGAAGCGATGCATAAATTATCGAGGCATAATCAATTTCGATTGAATGAGGACTCTATACACTACGAGTAGGGAATCACTATTTTAGTGCCAGATAGCATTCTAATAACCTTTAAACCCTTCTTACAATTACTCTTCAGGAATTTTATATGATGTTTAAAGTTCAACAAGGAGTCAAAATTTACCCCCGACGAAACGATGACTGTTAGACTTTGTTAATGGTCTCTGCAAAAATACACACATCTGGATTTTTCATGAGAAAGATTAAGGTTATAATTCGTAGATAGAAGATACCAGTTGCCTAACCTATTATTTTAAACTCCAAGGTGACGATTATGCAAAAACAAACATGTTTAAAACACTTGTTTGAATCTCTTATATTATAGTTAATGATTATTACATTAATTTATTCACTATATAACTATGTTTTGTTAGTGTAATATAATCTTCAAACTACACTGTTGGACAATTTGTTTGTCCATTGTAATTTTGTAAGGCAATTTTTAAGACTTATATTTACAAAATAAGTAAAGAAATCGAGATCAAGTTTTTAATATATTTTTAGGAATTTGCTGTAACGTACAGTATCTGAGAAACTAAATTTACCTGTTGAACTGAAACACAATCTATGGAATATTTATACAATTTATATATATTATACATTTACTTAAGTCATCCGCGTATAACGAATATGTATATATATATATATATATATATATATATATATATATATATATATATATATATATAGTGACCGTCTAAAGTCCGTTCCCCCCCTACTAATTTTTGAGCCAACTCGTATATCGCAACGAAATTTGGAGAGCTTAAATAGGAGATGAAAAGCTATTTTTTTATGAAAAAATGATAGATAAAAACTATAAAATGGCGGCTACGCGCCATCTTGAATTAATATTTTAAATACAACACCCCGCATATTATTCCATTTTCAAAATCTGCTCATTATTCTTAACATTTTTCTCTTATACACTTTATTCCTAAATGTAATTGTTTTCGAAATAATGACGTTTGAAAATTGAAAATCCAGTTTAAAATGAAGTAATGGTTTTAGTCACTTTCGATAAAAAATTCTGCTAACTAAATTTTTTAATTAATTTGTAGTTAAATCTTTTAATGAATTCGACTAATAAGAGGCGTAAAGACAGTATTTTAAGGATAAACAGTACCACTTACCGGAAAATCTTGAAGGTTACGAATTTGTTCTGTAAATTCACAAGGAAAACAAATTAGTTGGTAAAAAAATATTTTATTTATTTTTGAATAACACTTATTTAACCCCAACTTTATCAAGTGTTCGATGTGGCCCCCTCCTAAATCTTGACAATAAAGTGCCCTATTATGAATAGCTTCTCTCACGTTGATGAAAGTCTGTTCATCTATTTCTTCACATGCTTCTCTTATTCTGCGTTCCAACTCTTCTATTGTTTGACATTCAGTGGCGTAGATTTTTAACTTCAGATATCCCCAAAGGAAAAAATCTAGAGGGGTAAGATCCGGAGATCTTGGTGGCCATTCTGTACTTCCCCTGCGACCTATCCATTGCCCAGGAAAGTTTGTATCGAGAAACTCTCTAGCCATGCGATAGAAATGGGGAGGTGCTCCGTCCTGCTGAAATATGGTTTCACGATTTTCAAACTCTTCCTGATTGTTTAATACAATTTGTCTTATTCGAGGTTCAATTTCAGTTTCTACAAGATTTGTGTAAAGATCTCCTGTAAGATTGCCTCTGATGAAAATCGGTCCAACAACGTGGTTGCCCAAAATCCCCGCCCAAACATTAACTTTTTCAGGAAACTGGGTATGCCTTTCTCTAAAAATATGCGGATTAGTATCGCTCCAGTATCGTACGTTCTGTTTTCTGACTTTTCCATTAAGGAAAAACGTGCATTCATCTGAGAAACATACACGTTTTAGGAAGGATCGTTCTCCTTCAATTTTTCTTGTTAACCACTCACAAAATTCAATCCTCCGGTCTGGATCATCCTCCGTGAGAGCATGCAGGATTTTCATTTTATAGGGATGAAATTTTTCATTTTTTAGGACTCTCTGGACACTTTTCGAACTTACTTCGCAGGATTCAGCAACTGCAGACGTCGACTGAGTAGGATTAATTACCATTTCAGCAACAATTTCAATTTTTTTTTCTTCTGAAAGAGGTGGTCTTCCTGATCTTGGAGCATCTTTCATCGTACCAGTTGCTTGGAGCTTACTTAAAAGTTTGCGCAAATATGACCGCGAAATAGGGTTTTCGGGAAATCTGTCGTTAAACATACGGACTGCTAGATGAAAATTTCTTCCAGCTTCTCCAAAAATCAAAACTGCTTCAAATTTATCGTGTAAACTGCGAGCCATGGTCACACTTTTCATAAAAGAATTAAGATGCTCAACGGACTATTTGACAGTTAGTTATCAAGATGTTACCTCGACAACGATTTTGTTTCCAACGCAAACTTGATCGTATTTTTGATTGAATTTGAAATGACCAAAATGTCAATTTTCAAACGTCATTATTTCGAAAGCAATTACATTTAGGAATAAAGTGTATTGGAAAAATGTTAAGAATAATGAGCAGATTTTGAAAATGGAATAATATGCGGGGTGTTGTATTTAAAATATTAATTCAAGATGGCGCGTAGCCGCCATTTTATAACCTTTAGCTATTATTTTTTCATAAAAAATAAGCTTTTCATCTCCTATTTAAGCCCTCCAAATTTCGTTGCCATATACGAGTTGGTTCAAAAATTAGTAGGGGGGAACGGACTTTAGACGGTCACTGTATATATATATATATATATATATATATATATATATATATATATATATATATATATATATGTATAACGATATAAACAAAGAAAATAAAAGGGGACCTAAATGAGATCCTTGTGGAATCCCTGATGCCATAGTAACGCGGTTCGATGAAAAATTGTTTAACAACACATTGACTTCTGTCAGATAAGTATAAGCACAAAAAATTAAGAAGGCTACCATGTAAACCATTCTGTAATTTTACTAATAAAGTTAGATGATGAACCTTATCAAATGCTTTTGAAAAGTCGGTGTATACGCCATCCAATGTATTGCATACTAAGTTAGTCACCACAGCTCCTCCAACCATAGAAGCCATGCTGGTTATCGCCAATGCTTTATTTAACATTTAGAAATAATTCTTTTGTAATAATAGATTCAAACATTTTTCCTGGTACTGATAAAATAGGGATAGGACGATAATTGCATATGTTACTTCTGTCACCTCTCTTATAAAGAGGTATGATTTGTGCAGTTTTCCATAAAGAAGGAAATTTCCCCTCGCTTAGCGCTTTGTTGTATGTAATAAAAAGAGGTAGCGACATTGGGACACAGTACGATTTAAAAAATTGTGTTAATTTCTTTTAAATCTTTAACAGACCTTTTGAAAGAGAATAGCGTCGAATCGTCGAAATTTGATTTAAATATTATCAAATAAGTAGTTTCTACACTATTTTTTTAAGACCGCCATTTTGTTTTGTCATTTTGAATTCCTACCAGTTTGTCTCTATATCACATTAAAATTGTTTTGCAAAAGTTGTATCGACAGATAAAAATAAAAGATATTTTTAACTCACCTAGTTACTGTTACTTTATCATATATATATATATATATATATATATATATATATATATATATATATATATATAAAAAATAAAAGCATTATTCTATTACTTTTGTTTGAAGCATAATATAAAAACGTCTAATTTTTTTATTTTTTTACCATAATTTCTAATCAAGTTCTAGGATAACTGAATTGTATTTCCTCGCCGCGTAATTTTCTGGAACAAAATTGTTCTGTCTATATATAATATAATAATATACTTACTTTCCTATAGCGAAACCTTCATGGAAGCGAGATTGGTTTTATTTTCATTCTAAATATTTCCTAGATGTCATCATTTTATAACATTCTTTTGTTTAGATTTTAAACCAACTTATCAACAGCACATTAATTGGAAAGGAACATATATAATATATATAAACTTATTTTAAATAACCGGAAAGAAATGACTGATTCATATTTAAAAAATTCGGATACACATTTTGATAATAAATGAAAAATATTTGTAACCATCTTAAATTTGTTGACATTACGAAAAAAAGTTGCCTAAGTTTTTCGAACTGCGCAGGCCTTAAGATATGTCAAAATTTTTATAAAAAGATAAGCTTAATAATATTTATGAAAAAAAAGATTATACGCTACTTTTGTATAGGTTTTATTATATTTGTTTAGTTTTTAGATTAAGCAAATAAAGTTGCAAGTTTTTTGTTCTATTTAACGAAAGGTTATTTTCCTGATTATAGAAGATATAGTTTTTTTTGTCATGAATATAGCCTTAAGTGTCTGATTTATCAAAAAGTAAAGAGGTTAAGGCCTCAAAGTGCTTATCATAAATTCAATTTTTTTTTGTTTTTATAACGTAGCTATTTTTCTTGTTTCAGTGAATCTCTGGCAAAATTGTGCGAACTACGGAACATCGATTTGTCTGCCTGCGAAGCCCGACTACAAGACAAAGAAAACAGTTCGGAATCGCTTATCCTTTTTACGCAGGATACTGCAGGTCTTGTTGGTAGACATGTTAGGATTACAGGTAAGACCTTGTCTATTTTTTCCAATTTCCAAAGAAGTCTCTGAAATGACAAAGGCTAGTATATTTATAGTCGACTAGCTCGCCTGGTAGACCTTGTTATCTGTATTTCGTTAGATAGTGCGAGGAGTTTGAGTGAAATTATAAGTATATGGGGTGCATTCACCACATCGTCCCAAAATGTTATAGAAAAAAACATATTGGTTTCATAGCAAAAATACGCAATAGAACAATACAAAAAATAGTGTTGAAATATATCGGTAAACAGGCGAACATATCAAAAAAAAATCAAGTAAATTGATGCAGTACAACTCTCTCACGAACTTGCAGAAAAATCTGGCTTAGTGTTTTCAATATATAGATTATATTAACGGTGGACAGAGCGGGCCGTTTATCTTGAAACACTACCTTATCACAGAAAGTATACAAGAAGGAAAGTATCAACTTTCTAATTTTAAATGGAACACTATATATATATATATATATATATATATATATAATTTTTTTCTTAAACCTTTTATTTATAATTACTTCGAAAATATTTCTTGGGTCTAGGTTTATGCATTGAAACAATAGTGGTTATATTTCGCTCGACGTTTCGCTTTTGATTAAAAGCATTTTCAAGAGCATTTATTTTAACTAAAACGAGAAAGAAAAAAAAAACAATATCAGTTCGATACAAACTGGTTTGTTAAAATTGCCGTTTTGTCAATTATAAAAACACTGATAAAGTAAAATTTCTTCAATTAATCCTAAAACATTTAGCAGTCGAACACTTTTCTAAAATGACTTTCACAATTTTACACATTAAAAAATATTAAAAAACTTGTTTACATTATTGACGAAAAAAAAAACACAAAAACATTTGTACAATTTGGTTTAAAGCCGTTAATTAAAAATAGGTAACCTACCTTGGAAAACAGAGCTTCATTTTTAAATTTATTATATTTAAGGCACCTATAGTATCAGTATCATAATGTCTAGGTTGGTTTTGGGTGACATTACTTGATCTTAATAATTGTAAAGTGATACTGATATACAAGAAACGGTACAAAGTGATGGCGATAAGACAAGAATTTTTATTATTTTGTTAGTTTTTTTTATACGGATTGGAAGCTAATGTTATTATTTATACCAGGGTTATTATTTTCTACTTATGCTTAGAATATACGGGTGATGTTGATTGAGTACAATAGTTACGTTATTAAATTAAATTATAATAGATTTGACTTAAATTATTTATGTCTTGCTTATCGTTGACAGCGTTTGGTTCTTTCTTTATGTGGAACATCTCTTTTATAGCTAATTTATGATAGTTTGACTCCTGGCATAGAATTTCAGTCTCTACAAATCCAAACTCATGTTTTTCATTTTTTTCGTGCTTGTGCAGAGCAGTCGAAGCATTTTTTGTGTATTTGTGACCATTGAGACGGTTTTCTAAATATTGCGTTGTCATACCAATGTATTTTTTTGGACAGTTTATACACGGCACAGAATAAACAACATTAGATTTCTTTTTTTTGGGTATTTCGCTTTTTAATGAGGTGTATAGGGGTGTTAATAAATTTTGTGCCTTGTGGCTTACGATTATGTTATGTTTAAGCAATATATGTTTAATTTTTTCTGACAGGTCTTTAGTGTATGGTATGGCTATGTGTCTGTAATTTTCAGTAGAAATTGTTTTATTTTTATTTGTATTGTAAAATTTATAGGTACGGTTTTTGAAATTGCGTTTTATAAGACTAAGGGGGAAGTTGTTGTTTTTCAACGTTTCTTCAACTTTTTTTAATGCGTCTGGTCGAAATTTAGGTGATGGTAATGCGATTGCGCGATCTGTAAGGCCAATTATAACACTATTTTTTTGATTGTTTGGGTGATGCGAGTTATAGTTTAGGTATCGGCCTGACCAAGTCTTTTTTGTGTACCATTTTGTATCAATTTTATTGTTGTTACGAAGTAGGGTTAAATCTAGAAAATTTATTTCATTATTTTGTTCAATTTTGGATGTAAATTGAAGTTTTGGATGAAAGTTATTGAATGCATTTAAAGTGTTTATGATTTTATTAGCAGGTACGGCTGATAGACAATCATCAACGAAACGCTTGAAAAAAACAACATGAAAATCTAATTTATCTAAAACATGTTCTTCCAAATATTCCATTACTAACTGCGCAATGGTGGAAGATATTGGGGACCCCATGGCGCAACCATCTACTTGTTGATAAAAGTCACTTTTGTATTGAAAATAGTTGTTATTTAAGGTTAAATTTATTGCTTCTATGAAGTCATTGCACGACAGTTTGGTGTATTCTTCTAACAAATGCCATTTATTTTTAATGATTTCAGTCACAAGCTCGGTTGGAATATTCGTGTAAAGTGAAATAACATCTAGTGAAATCAGTTTATAATTTTCTGGAATTTTTACTGTGTCAATAAATTTTTTAAAGGAGAATGAATCCTTGATATAAAAATCGTTTTTTCCTGTTATGTTGGATAAGCATTCAGATAAATATTTCGATAAGTTATAAAATGGTGACTGAATACATGATACTATTGGACGTAAAGGTATTCCTGGTTTGTGTGACTTGGGGAGTCCGTACAGTTTGGGCGGTACCGCATTATGAATTATTAATTTTTTTGCTTCAGTATCGTTAAGTATTTTTTTGTTTACTAACTTTTTTATAAAGTTGTTATTTTTATTTTGAAAGGTATTTGTAGAATCTGATTTTAATTTCTTATATGTTTTCTTGTCGCTCAGGAGTTCATTCATTTTTTTATCATACTCTGTTGTATTCATAACAACCGTTTTGTTGCTTTTATCAGGCTGCAAAATAGTTATTTGTGGATTAGTTTTAACAAATTGTTTCGCTTTGTTTAGATTTTTTTGTAGATTCTGCATTTTATTTGATTTTATTTTTTTATGGCGAAGCTTTGTTTTATGATTAGTCATAACATTAACAATATCAGCACGAATACTGTCCTTTATTATTTGTTCTGGTTTGTCATAAATTGCAGATTCTATACAAGCGATGTATTCTGAGTACGGCAGAGTATGTTCGTTTATGAGAGGTAAAGAAAATGTTTTCCCCAAAGCCAGGACCTCCGCTATGTCATCTGGAATTTGTGTATCTGAAATATTTTCTAACCACTCAGCGGTATTTATTTTGATGTTTGTTTTAGGTATATGCGAAATTAGTTTATTAAATTTTTTTATGTTATTATTTTTTATGTTATTAAAAGTTTTTTCAAAACTGATTTTTTTCAAATTTTAAAAAATTGTTTATAGTATTTTCAGGTATATCAGTTTTTACTAAATTTATTTTTTCTTGTATAAGCGTATTTAAATTATTTATATTCTTGGTGGTTTCAGTTATAACTAAATTCAAAATTTTATCTTTTGTATCATTTATAATATCAGCCAATTTATTTCCAAGGTACGTACCTGAGAATTCAATATTAGGTAATTTGAACTGTAAAAATCCTGGCATTACGTTAGAACTTTTGCATCTTAACAAAAATATTCTTCTGTTCATCTGTTTCGCTAGTTTAGTGTGTGCTGTAGATATTGACTTTAGGTTATTCATTTGAAATCGACCATAATTTTCTTGAATTTCTTGGAAGAAATTCATCTTGGTGGAGGATAGCAGCTTCAACCCTTGCTAATATGTATAATTTGTTTCTTAAACCTTTTATTTATAATTACTTCGAAAATATTTCTTGGGTCTAGGTTTATGCATTGAAACAATAGTGGTTACATTTCGCTCGACGTTTCGCTTTTGATTAAAAGCATTTTCAAGAGCATTTATTTTAACTAAAACGAGAAAGAAAAAAAAAACAATATCAGTTCGATACAAACTGGTTTGTTAAAATTGCCGTTTTGTCAATTATAAAAACACTGATAAAGTAAAATTTCTTCAATTAATCCTAAAACATTTAGCAGTCGAATAAAAAATAAAATCAAATAAAATGCAGAATCAAATACAAAAAAATCTAAACAAAGCGAAACAATTTGTTAAAACTAATCCACAAATAACTGTTTTGCAGCCTGATAAAAGCAACAAAACGGTTGTTATGAATATAACAGAGTATGATAAAAAAATGAATGAACTCCTGAGCGACAAGAAAACATATAAGAAATTAAAATCAGATTCTACAAATACCTTTCAAAATAAAAATAACAACTTTATAAAAAAGTTAGTAAACAAAAAAATACTTAACGATACTGAAGCAAAAAAATTAATAATTCATAATGCGGTACCGCCCAAACTGTACGGACTCCCCAAGTTACACAAACCAGGAATACCTTTACGTCCAATAGTATCATGTATTCAGTCACCATTTTATAACTTATCGAAATATTTATCTGAATGCTTATCCAACATAACAGGAAAAAACGATTTTTATATCAAGGATTCATTCTCCTTTAAAAAATTTATTGACACAGTAAAAATTCCAGAAAATTATAAACTGATTTCACTAGATGTTATTTCACTTTACACGAATATTCCAACCGAGCTTGTGACTGAAATCATTAAAAATAAATGGCATTTGTTAGAAGAATACACCAAACTATCGTGCAATGACTTCATAGAAGCAATAAATTTAACCTTAAATAACAACTATTTTCAATACAAAAGTGACTTTTATCAACAAGTAGATGGTTGCGCCATGGGGTCCCCAATATCTTCCACCATTGCGCAGTTAGTAATGGAATATTTGGAAGAACATGTTTTAGATAAATTAGATTTTCATGTTGTTTTTTTCAAGCGTTTCGTTGATGATTGTCTATCAGCCGTACCTGCCAATAAAATCATAAACACTTTAAATGCATTCAATAACTTTCATCCAAAACTTCAATTTACATACGAAATTGAACAAAATAATGAAATAAATTTTCTAGATTTAACCCTAGTTCGTAACAACAATAAAATTGATACAAAATGGTACACAAAAAAGACTTGGTCAGGCCGATACCTAAACTATAACTCGCATCACCCAAACAATCAAAAAAATAGTGTTATAATTGGCCTTACAGATCGCGCAATCGCTTTAACATCACCTAAATTTCGACCAGACGCATTAAAAAAAGTTGAAGAAATGTTGAAAAACAACAACTTACCCCTTAGTCTTATAAAACGCAATTTCAAAAACCGTACCTATAAATTTTACAATACAAATAAAAATAAAACAATTTCTACTGAAAATTACAGACACATAGCCATACCATACACTAAAGACCTGTCAGAAAAAATTAAACATATATTGCTTAAACATAACATAATCGTAAGCCACAAGGCACAAAATTTATTAACACCCCTATACACCTCATTAAAAAGCGAAATACCCAAAAAAAAGAAATCTAATGTTGTTTATTCTGTGCCGTGTATAAACTGTCCAAAAAAATACATTGGTATGACAACGCAATATTTAGAAAACCGTCTCAATGGTCACAAATACACAGAAAATGCTTCGACTGCTCTGCACAAGCACGAAAAAAATGAAAAACATGAGTTTGGATTTGTAGAGACTGAAATTCTATGCCAGGAGTCAAACTATCATAAATTAGCTATAAAAGAGATGTTCCACATAAAGAAAGAACCAAACGCTGTCAACGATAAGCAAGACATAAATAATTTAAGTCAAATCTATTATAATTTAATTTAATAACGTAACTATAGTACTCAATCAACATCACCCGTATATTCTAACCATAAGTAGAAAATAATAACCCTGGTATAAATAATAACATTAGCTTCCAATCCGTATAAAAAAAACTAACAAAATAATAAAAATTCTTGTCATCGCCATCACTTTGTACCGTTTCTTGTATATCAGTATCACTTTACAATTATTAAGATCAAGTAATGTCACCCAAAACCAACCTAGACATTATGATACTGATACTATAGGTGCCTTAAATATAATAGATTTAAAAATGAAGCTCTGTTTTCCAAGGTAGGTTACCTATTTTTAATTAACGGCTTTAAACCAAATTGTACAAATGTTTTTGTGTTTTTTTTTCGTCAATAATGTAAACAAGTTTTTTAATATTTTTTAATGTGTAAAATTGTGAAAGTCATTTTAGAAAAGTGTTCGACTGCTAAATGTTTTAGGATTAATTGAAGAAATTTTACTTTATCAGTGTTTTTATAATTGACAAAACGGCAATTTTAACAAACCAGTTTGTATCGAACTGATATTGTTTTTTTTTTCTTTCTCGTTTTAGTTAAAATAAATGCTCTTGAAAATGCTTTTAATCAAAAGCGAAACGTCGAGCGAAATATAACCACTATTGTTTCAATACATAAACCTAGACCCAAGAAATATTTTCGAAGTAATTATATATATATATATATATATATATATATATATATATATATATATATATATATCGGGTTACCGGGTGACACAGAACGTAGGGTACACGCTCTAATTTTTTTACCTTCTCAGATATCGCTTTGAAACTTGGGTAAGTTTGGTAACTTAGTAAAATGCATATTTTGACAGACAATCGGATTATACATCACTTCCGGTTTAACCGGAAGTGACCTAAACTTCAATATATTAAAAAGAGCCCTGTATATTTTTTTCATAGTCGTATTCTGTGCAAAATTCACTTTCCAATGATTTATCACAAGTTATATTTTTCTTCCAAAGTGCCGTCAGTAAAACCAGTTTTTTGAAAAACGTTATATTCATCATATAACATATAAAAGACAGTGTCATACTTCTGAGGTTACCTGATTAAAATGAAACTTTTTAGGTTAGAAAAAGCATAAAAGAATGTTATTATGTTTTTTTCAAAATATAAATTTTCTGCCAAAATTTAAATTGGACCTTGTATATTTTATTTATCCGTTTAATTTAACGTTAAATTACGTTTCCAATAATATTCCACAAGTTATCCTTTTGTTGTTAAATTATAGCATCGGGGAAACTACTAAATTAAAAATGTTTCCATTTTTATTAGTTAAACTATGTTAAATTTATTTACCCATCACTTTTAGTAGACAATAACTAAGTATTCTATTTAGTCTCAGCATGTGTCAGATTTGTATAAAACATTTAAACTTTTTTTAAATCCATACCTGTATAAGCAGTGTTAGCGATTTTAATACTCTAATGTCTATATTCCAGTTTATAGACATTGGTAAACAGGCCATTTTATTTTAATAAAAACGTGACAGTTGATTAATATTAATATTTTAAAAGAGTTTTCGCTTATATTAATTTTAAAATTAATTGTTTCTAGATGCTTGCTTAAGATCGTTCAACGTAAATGCAGGTTAAATCGCATACATTGAGAAAAAGTAGTCTACTATGAAAAACAAAGTATCATGGTACGGCCATTTTTGTTTTATATGTTATATGTTGAATATAACGTTTTTCAGAAAACCGGTTTTAATGCCGATTTGGAAGAAAAATATAACTTGTGATACATCATTGGAAAGGGAATTATACACGGAATACGACTATGAAATAGGTTTAAGTCACCTCCGGTTAAACCGGAAGAGATGTATTATGCAATTATCTGTCAAAATATGCATCTTAATAAGTTACTAAACCTACCTAAGTTTCAAAGCGATATTTGAAAAGGTAGAAGAATTAGAGCGTGTACCCTATATTCGATGTCACCCGGTATATATATATATATATATATATATATATATATATATATATATATTTGTAAATCTGCTTTTCTTAGTTGCAATTAGTATTTCTATTAGGAATTTAGTATTTAGTACTTTTATTAGGTATTTAAGAAATGATCCTTTACTCAAAACCAATTAAATTTAGGAATTAAATGCCATAGAGTTTAGGACATCTGCTCGACTTTTTCCGTGGTATGATTTTTTGTTGAATTTCGGGGTTTATTGGTGAACTTTTTATTTTATTTTTAGTTGTTTTTTCTAGGTACGTTGTCGAGTCCCTTGAATGTCTTAGAAAACATCTTTAGAACAATTATAAGAATGGAAAAATGTAAATTGCATTGAATTTGGTCGAAATTTTGCACACGGCAGACTTTGCTATTTGATCTCGATTAAGATATTTATACTTAAATATTTCACTTCTTGCAACATTTTTCTTCCATCCCTGTAACCCAGTATCATTACAATTTCGCTTAATGGATCCATTATCCATTAGTGCACCCACATTATTGACAAAAGTCAACTGGTACTTTATTAAAGTGCGCCGAACGAATCTTAGGCTGCGACTAAAGATTATCAAAAATAGGCCTTTTCTATAGATATGCAGAGTTTCAGTCAAGCATCAAAGAGTAATACAGCGTTTCTATAGTTAAATAAAAATGAATGTTTCTACCAACTACTGAAAAACCGGTAAATTTGGCAATGTTGCAAATGTCATCTGCAGCTTAGTTGCATTAATTTCCGTACATGGCTAGTCAAATTTAATTCGTTTCGGTTTCGAGACTTTTGTTATACACTGTAAATTTTTTTATATTCTAGGAATTCTAAAATGTCGAGTACAATACTTCCATAATATGACCGGTTGCAGAAAGCTCAATTAAACTTTAGAATGTTTAACGGAATGTCAAATTTGACACATGGTTCTTAGATTTCTGTAAGCAGCTTGTCAAATCCGCAAGCTCGGTTAAATATTCTAAACAGCAATTAAGTTTTGTGCAACTGGGGATTATATAACCGTATATTATATTAATAATATAACATTATAATATTCGAGAAAGCAAAAAGCAAATAGAAGCAACTACGGACAGTTAAGCTAGTGCACTAACCCAACCTAATAGAGCTATTATATGAACTCTGAAAACAAAAAGAGAGAGTATAAAACCAGTCTCTACAAAATGAATTTTTCTCCTGTCGAACGAAACTTCCTTTTGATGTGTTCTCCTCCGTAAAAGTCACGACTCAACTACATTATAGTAATGCTGGACAATCCGCGGAAACAAGCCTTAGATCCAACAAAACGGAACTTTACCGATCTATGCCGACAAAACTGAATTTGTGTGGTTTACCACTTGTGAGCGAATTTCATTTTAAAACAAAAAAATATTTATTTTGTTGGCTGATATTGATATTTGTTCTTTTTTTTTTCAGTTATGGACCGACTATGCTGCATATTTGAAAATAGGACAGTGAGTGAAAGACACTTACTGGTAACAGATTCATAATTAGGCCAGGAATATAAAATGTCCGACAAATTAAGGATATTAATATATTTGGTTTAAATTCAATGGGTAATATTTCTTAAACGGATAAATCAATTTGAAATCCAAACACGTTGCGGGATAGCCAGATTATTTGACTTTCAGTTCGTACAGAGTGCTGGTTATACAAAAAAGAATCCTGAGATGGATCTTTGATTTGCCATATAACGCATCCTGTAGGGAAGTTTTCAAAAGTAAAAAAAAATACAAAATATATATATTGTATTTATAAAAGTCTTCTTGGTCTCTGGTATATACAGAAACACCACAGTGGTTGCATAAAAGTTTTAATCAATTGAAGTTTCGACTTCTTCGGCCTTTTTCAAAATTGCATATAAACTAAAACAGATACATAGACATGACACATTATGATAACAAAACACAATTAATCTATTTCGTGTCGGCTAAAGATGAAAAAAGCTTTCTTCATTTTGATATGAATTTATACACTAAGAGTGTATGTACAAAAACAGTTGTTACTGTTTATGTATATTTTTTACTTTTAAACACTTCCCTATAGGATGCGTTATATGGCAAATCAAAGATTCATCTCAGGATTTTTTTTTGTATAACCAGCACTCTGTACGAATTGAACGTCAAATAATCTGGCTGTCCCGCAACGTGTTTGGATTTCAAATTGATTTATCCGTTTAAGAAATATTACCCATTGAATTTAAACCAAATATATTAATATCTTTAACATTTGTCGGACATTTTGTATTGCTGGCCTAATTATAAGAATCTGTTACCAGTAAGTGTCTTTCACTCACTGTCTTATTTTTTAAATATAAACCTCTTGTAAATAAACTTTGCAGCATAGCCGGTCCATAACTGAAAAAAATATATCAGCCAACAAAATAAATATATTTTTGTTTTAAAATGAAATTTGCTCACAAGAGGTAAACCACACAAATTCAGTTTTCTCGGCATAAATCGGTAAAGTTCCGTTTTGTTGGATCTAAGGCTTGTTTCCGTGGACTGCCAAGCATTACTATAATGCAGTTGAGTCGTGACTTTTACGGAGGAGAACACATCCAAAGATAAATTTTCGTTCGATAGGAGAAAAATTCATTTTGTGGAGACTGGTTTTATTCTCTTTCTTTTTGTTTTCAGAGTTCATATAATAGCTCTATTAGATTGGTTTAGTGCACAAGCTTAACTATCCCTAGTTGCTACTATAGTCAAAAGCAGTGTTATCGTGCCGGTCATACGATTTATCAGCGACAAACTTTTTAAGTTTGTTTTTCTTTTATTACGTGTAATCATATCCTCCGCATAAAATCCGGAAGATGAATTAGATAGACCTATGATATTTTCATATGAAAAAAGAGGATAAACATATAAAGCCTTGGTTATAGACTGAAAAAGTTTGCGTCTTGCGTCGTCCGTTTGAGTCGTGAGTTTAGGCTGGTTCTTAGCCCGAGTTATAGATTGAAAGCATTTGTGCTTTTCGTCGCCTGTGGAACTAACCTTACTTTAATGTTTATATTGATCGACTTTTTTGGAATTTTGTCTTGCTTGCTTTTCAGTTTATGTGCGTTTTTTTAATTTGCTAAGTATGGGTAATTAAAATCATAGTAATAATGCTTGGTAAATATATATAATAATGTGTGTCGCAGCTGTAAAGTTGTTGAAAAGAAGGCGGCAATGAAGATGGCGAATTCGGCCTGTTAATTGGGGTGGAAATACTCAAAACTCCTACAAGCATTTTCTTAAAATTGAAGACAATGACCCCAGGCAGTTTTTTTAAATGGACGAGGATGTTATGTGTGTATATTAATGTCAAATTTATTACGAAGGAGGAACATTTTAAAAGGCCCTCTAAAATCCAGCAGTTTCATTGGTTGCAGCTTAACGCAAATGTCGATTTTCGCCAGCCGCTTCCGTCAAAGTTAAAGATCGCCATCTTTTGGACGGCTAGCGGAAACTCAAACGAATGGCAGCAAAAATATAACCATACCCATTGCTTTGGGTTAAGTAAACTTCAAGGACAGCGTAGACAGCGACGCAAGACGCAAACGTTTTCGATCTATAACCCAGGCTTAAATACCGACAGTTGCAAAAATCTTTGAGCGATGTCACTTCAAAGTCAGATTGACAAGTAAGTGACAAAATGAATAATAGAAAACAATTTTCGGGTTTTTTTGCATCCACAAGCGAAAAAAATGGTGTTAAATCTAATAAAATATTACGAAAATGAAAATTCACCGGACAATATCCAGGAGGCAGTAGCAAAAGCTCTGGGAATCGGTATAAGGACTGTGCAGAAAATTGTGCATAATTTACTACCGAAGAAGATTAAGAAATGTACACGAAAAAAGCCAAAGACAGAAGACTTAAGTGACAATGTAAAAATGGATGTTCGTAATGCAATTTACAATTTATACACATCAAAAACTAATATAACCCTCCAAGTTTTAAAAGAAGCTTTAAAAAATCGAGACATATTGGAAATTGGATTAAAATCGTTGTCAAAATTAATAAAAATACTGGGTTCTCGATATAAAAAGGACTGTAACCATTTTTTTTCTTACTTTTTTAGTACATTTGTAATTTTGAAGGCAATAAATAAACAATTATAGAATACTTGTTCCACTTTTAAAGCGTGATAAAATAAGTAAATTTTAAGACATAAGACAAAATTTGATATATAAAAATCGGTAAAATCGCTTTACCAGAAACTTGGGGCTAACGAAAAATACAGGCTATATATATATATATATATATATATATATATATATATATATATATATATATATATACAGTGCTCATATGTATTTTAAAATATAAATGAGTTTATATTTTAAAATACATGTGAGCACTGTGTCCGTTCTATTTTATAAATACTGTGCCCGTCTTTGTTTTGAAACTATATACATGTTGTGTTAAATGTTAGTTTATTATTTTAATAGAGCACAACGATGAAACCACTAGGATTTTTAAGTAATTACTTCATTAGCACTGATGAAGACTAGATTCTAGTCGAAACGTTTGGTAATATATAAGAATCTCTACACTTATATGATGTCTTAAATACCTTTCATTAAAGAACCAAATACCCAAGAAACTCTACTTTAAGAATATATTTTATTGGTTCAAGAAATCATCTTTCAAGTATATACATATATATATATATATATATATATATATATATATATATATATATATATATATATATATATATATATATATATATATATATATATATATATATATATAAATATATATATGTATATATATACAGTGTGTCCGAAATTGGTTATGACAGTATTGGGATCTCGGAAACCGTGATAGTTACAAAAACGTTTAAATGGAGAAAGTTTTAGACAATTATGTTTGTAATTTAAGGCCGTTTTGCTCGCGATTCTATTTTTTTTAGTTTTTGAGATATTTTGAAAAAACCAAAAAACTGCATTTTCGAAAAAGTCCTATAATTTATTTATTTATGAAAATTTTCAAAATCTGTAAGAACATTATTAAGGCAACTTTTTACGTAGAGGGCACCTATTAAGTCAGATTTTACATACAACGTTTCGATTTTCTAGAACCATCATCAATTTTGTTTTTTCTTATGGCCGCTGTGTTCGATTTTAACAGTTTTGAAAAGAGTATTTCTTTAGCTTTTCAACGGTGTATCACACTTTGTAATTAGGTTATTACTAAAGGTGCAAAAAGTGCGTAGAGGAAATATTTAAACGTTTTTTGGAATTATCAAAGTAAAAAGTTAAAAATTAATAGTGTTAAATAGCAATATATTGTAATTTAACATCCAGTTCTACAAAAAATCAGTAAAAACTACTTAATAACATAATTGATTCGTGCACAATGTTCACACATGTTCAAACTACCACCCGCATATAACACTAACATCTTTGCCCAAGTAGGCTTTGCGTTTGAAATAAGACTGTTTAAACATTTTTTCGAATTATCGATATAAATTAAAATTTAATAGTTTCAAATAGCAATATTTTTAAATTGGACATTAAATTCTGCATAAAATCAGTAAGTTCTACTCAGTAACATTAATACTATGTGCACTGCACATAATGTACCCCGAAGAACGACTGTCGACAGAACTTCTTTTCAAGCGCTGCACTGATTAGAAGCTTGCTAGGGTTAGCCAATTTTAAGAATCGCAACAGAAAGTATGCAAGTATGACAAGGAATGGATTAGGCAAATATTAGAATATTTTAATGAAAATCTGGTTTTTTCCATAAGAAGAATTGAAACAGAACTTCACATTCTGAAGTCAACCGTTCATGGCGATTTAAAAGTACTAACCTTACAAGAATTAACAGAAAATCAGTATGAACTACCTACTCAATAAAATTAATAAAAAAATGCTACATAATACTAGGATTAAAAATGTTGACCGTTTTTTTCTATGTAGTGTCCGCATTTCCTTTCAACTGTTCTGATTACCCGTTGAATGGTATTTCTATTTATATTTTCTAGAATATTTCGGGTTCGCTGCTCAAGAACTTGCCTATTTTCTGGGGGGTCAAATTCGTATATTTCATTTTTCGCACATCCCCATAAATAAAAATCCAACGTCGTGATATCCGGGGATCTAGCTGGCCAGCGGACAGGACCACTGTTGGATATTACGTTTTCACCAAAAGTTATTGTTAAAAAGGTTTGTACATCCCTGCTGTTATGTGCAGGACAACCGTCTTGCTGAAACCACAAGCTATTAAACTGATCATCTGGCACAGCTTCTCGAATGGCAGGAACTATTTGATTCTGTAACATGGCAAGTTATCTTGGGCCTGTCAGTGTCTAATCAAAAATAAAGGGACCAATGAGACGATTTCCTAAAAAGTAATGGAAAATATTGAATTATAAGCAATTCAATTAGACTATGTTTATCTTACCAAGCATCCCGCTCCACACATTAAAACCAAATCGCTCTTGCAGCCTGCGTGGATCGCGTAGTTGCGGATTTTCAATAGCCCAATAATAGTGATTTTTTTTATTAAAAATGCCACAGTTTGTAAAATGAGTCTTATCTGACCAAATGACTTTATTGCAAAAAGCGGGATTTTCTCGACATCTATTGATATACCAATTATAAAAAACAATTCTTTTTTCGAAATCACCTGCTTGAAGTCCTTGCACAATTGTTGGCTTGTAAGGACGATATTTAGTTACTTTTAAGACGCCATGAACGGTAGATTTTGGAATTTGAAGTTCTGTTTCGCTTCTTCTTGTAGATGAAGTCGGATTTTCAGTAAAATATTCTAGGATTTGCCTATTGCGTTGCTCGTTGTCTTTTGCATACTTCTTTGTGCGAATCTTATTAAAACTGCTAAACTCAAGCAAGTTTCTAACCAACGTTTGAAAATAAGTTCTGCCAGGCTGCCGTCTTTCGGGGTACGTGTCAAAATACACATCCATGGCCCTGTTTGCATTTCTTTCATTTTTAATATAACACACTAACATATCAAACATTTCTTCATTAGAAAAGTTTAACGCCATTGTAATCCTTATTAAAACAGCGATGAATGTTAAATAAAACTTAAACGTTGCATTTTTGACAGATTAAAAGCATTCTATTATTTCAAAACCAAAGCCTACTTGAGCAAAGATGTTAGCGTTATCTGCGGCTGGTCATTTGAACATTTGTGAACATTGTGCAATGTTATTGAGTAGTTTTTACTAATTTTTTATAGACCTGGATGTTGAATTACATATTGCCTTTTAACACTATTAATTTTTAATTTTTTACTTTGATAATTCCAAAAAACGTTTAAATATTTTCTCTACGCACTTTTTGCACCTTTAGTAATAACCTAATTACAAAGTGTGATACACCGTTGAAAAGCTAAAGAAATACTCTTTTCAAAACTGTTAAAATCGAACACAGCGGCCATAAGAAAAAACAAAATTGATGATGGTTCTAGAAAATCGAAACGTCGTATGTGAAATCTGACTTAATAGGTGCACTCTACGTAAAAAGTTGCCTTAATAATGTTTTTACAGATTTTGAAAATTTTCATAAATAAATAAATTATAGGACTTTTTCGAAAATGCAGTTTTTTGGTTTTTTCAAAATATCTCAAAAACTAAAAAAGATAGAATCGCGAGCAAAACGGCGTTAAATTACAAACATAATTGTCTAAATCTTTCTCCATTTAAACGTTTTTGTAACTATCACGGTTTCCGAGATCCCAATACTGTCATAATTTCGAACACACTGTATATGTATATATGTATATATATATAATATATATATATATATATATATATATATATATATATATATATATATATATATATATATATATATATATATATATATATATATATATATATATATATATATATATATATATATATATATATATATATATATATATATATATATATATATATATATATATATATATATATATATATATATATATATATATATATATAATATATATATATATATATATATATATATATATATATATATATATATATATATAATTATATATATATAATTATATATGTATATATAATATATATATATATATATATATATATATATATATATATATATATGTATATAAATAAATATATATATATATATATATATATATATATATATATATTATATATGTATATAAATAAATATATATATATATATATGTATATATATATATATATATATATATATATATATATATATAGCCTGTATTTTTCGCATACATGGCCCTTAATTTTAGACTGAAATTTGAAGAAATCGGATAAGTAGTTTTTTAGCTATGCCGTGAACAGACAGACTGACCGTCAGACATATCTACAGACAGACGGCATCTAGGCACCCTTAAACGTAAAGATCTGAAAAAATCTCACGAGGGAAGTAATAACTAATTATCTTGTGTTTTTAACAAAAGTGTATAAAATTTTTGGAAAATAAAATTTTGCCCCTGTGCAAAAAAAACAAGTTTTCTTTGCACAGGGGTGGCCCGCATTTAAATAAATGACACTGTATAAGTGATTAGATTTTTAGGTCAAGCGGGGCTCATAATTTTTGGTGATTGATAAAAAATCTCACTTTCATTAAGTGGCTGTATAAACAGAACCTATCCTGATTGTTCCACTGATTCGAACGGCCTTCCTACTTTATTAAGGCGCTTGCCATTTTGTGTATTTTTGTTTTTGCCAACCAAAAAATTTTAATTAAATACATATTTAGCGAATTTTCTTATTTAGTCCCCGGCATTTAATATATAAAATAATATTAAGTGGCTATCTTAATAATATTGCGTAATATAATAAAAAAAAACTATTTTACTGTATATTTCTAAATAGCCCATCGAGATTTAATAGCTCGATAAAAGAATCACACAACATTTTGATATTCACTGTGTTTTCTGATCTGATTGGTGACCTTTGGACCCGTACGATAAGACCGCATTCGACTATATTTGCTTTTTGCTTTCCCGTATACCATAATATTATATTATTAATATAATATATGGTTATATAATCCTCTGGTTGCACAAAACTTAATTGCTGTTTAGAATATTTAACCGAGCTCGCGGATTTGACAAGCTGCTTACAGAAATCTAAGAACCCGCTGTCAAATTTAACATTCCGTTAAACATTCTAAACTTTAATTGAGCTTTCTGCAACCGGTCATATAGAAGTATTGTACTAGACGTTTTAGAATTCCTAGAATATAAAAAGACTATACAGTGTATAACAAAAGTCTCGAAACCGAAACGATTTAAATTTTACTAGCCATGTATGGAAATGCAACTAAGCTGCAGGTGACATTTGCAACATTGCCAAATTTACCGGTTTTTTAGTAGTTGCTAGGAACATTCATTTTTTTAAATTAAATTTATTACGTGAACGGAAACCAGCATTTGAGTTTGCCGCACCGATCTGGGGATATGAAAAGAATGCGCGTAACTTACTTACGTATACTTACTTCTAAGAAAAATGGCACAGTTATCCTCCGGCCTATTATCCCAGCCCAAACGTTAAGTTATTGTAGAAACGAGGTGTGATGTTCTCATATCCAGTTAAGTGTAAAGTCATCCAGTAAAAGTCGACTCGCCGGAAAACCTTATTTTAAAAAAAAATTTATCTGAAACTTCGGACATGTACACTTTATCGACGGTTCCTGTGTGATGTTCTTATTACCGACCATTTCTGCTCCTATCACCGAGTGCCATTTTTTTAAGAAGAATATCACTCATACTTACCTTGATTTTTTAGTTGTTTTTATTTAGTTTTTGTAGTTTGTGTTAGTATAATACAAGATATTATAATACGCCATTTTATAAAAAAAAACGTAAACATTTATAACTATGTTCCTTTGGGAACAAACTGCTTTCTTAACCCCTTCTAAGCTCTTCAATTTCAGGTACACAATAAATACCTCGGCGGTTAATTAACTTTGGTGAATTTATTTTGCGTACAATTTGATTTGAACTGTATGTGAGTATATTATCCTTCTCGGGCCACTTCGAATTTACACCACTCCTTGCCATTGTTTTTACAAATATACCATTCGAACTTGAGTCAAGGATCAAACCAGAGAAATATTCTTGTTCACATATTACAATGACCTCGCTGCAGTCTCATTTGTCTTATTATTTGTGCCATTATTATTTATCATCATATTTGGTTTAGAATTGTCAGCTTTTCTCATTTTTTTCATTTGTTTCTTTGGTTGTTCTTTTTCTCTATTTTTTCTTTTTTTTGCCCTCTCTGATTTTTTTTCTTCTTTCTTTTTTTTCCTCCGCATCAAAAAGTTGTCTAATGGGCTTAGGGGTAAGCCCTGAATTGTGTTTGATATAGATATTTCTTCAAGTGCATTAGTTAGCTCTTTAATGCCTTTACTCTTCATGGTTGACTTGCAGGCATCAAGAATTTATTATCAATGAACTTTGCATCTAAAAATAAAGGATAATAAATAATAAGACAATTGATTTCATATATTTCGGGACACGATTGACACATAGCACTTACTAATTATAATAACTTACCATGAAGAGTACATTAGTGATCGCTAACAGTTTTGCCTTTCACAGATAATTCTTTTGGATTCAGAGTCAAATCTTTGTTGGCAAGGTTTGGAGCAACGGTAACTGGGGAATTAGGGGGCATATGGACATAACTATCACTTTTTTACGTAGTGTTGGAGCTAAAAAGTAAATGATTTAGAGGGATTATGAACCCATACTTCAGCAACGAGTTCGATACATAGAGTTTCAATGATTTTGTAGCGTAAATGCCGTTAGATCAGGATCATCGATTAACTCTTCGTTTTCCATGTCCATCCACAAATTTTCGGAATAATTCAAGCCTAGATCTAACGAATCGACATCCAGAAGTGGTAAATTATTGGTTAGCATAGTGCGCAGTAACAACATCATCATTTGGAACAGTAGCTGATGTGCCTTTTTCCTTTAGCATTTTCCAAAAATAGAATAAACTCTTGTTCTCTATCGATTCGTGTTTTGACATACTCCAAGTTTCTTTTGATCCAACTGTCGTTCGATGTGTGATACAGTAATGGAAGAATCTGATGCACAAACAGTTGAATTCTGTTTTGGCATTTGGTTTGTTGGTACGGGAAGAAGTAATTTAGAATTATCAATATTATTTGGTTCAAACGGGAATAATCCGCAAGTCCGAAATCCCCATTAATTTTTAAGAGAGCTATCATCTATACATTGCCAAAAGTTTTGCCCCAAATTTCGACCGACCGGTCCATAATAAAGACAGTCAAAAGAATTTAGGTCCTATTTACCGACCTTTTTTTATCGATTTAAATAAAATTTTGAGTTACACTGGACAAATATTTTTATCGTATTGGGGTAATATCGCATAATCTGTGTTAGAAAACGTTTTTATTATAAGTATTGGCGCCAAAATAATCTTAATATGTGCAAATTTATATCGGAAACCAATATAAAATTCGACGTTTAAACTACTGTTTTTATACACTCATAATGAAGGCATATAAAAATATTTAAGTGGTCGGAAATAGCTCTATAGATTCTAAAAGTTATTACTTACACGAAAAAATCCTTGTCCGTTAATATTCTTTCAATAAATAAAAAATTTAAAAAAAAATAAAATAGTGCACTCTCCTGATTCCAACCGACTGGTCGGTAAAAAAGACATTGTATATAATGACTGCCCCTATCACCGACCAACCATTTTTTATTAAATATAACATTATTTGTAATAAAATATAAGATTTTAGTATAAACAATAAATTAAAACATTATATTTAACCTACTAGTTAATTAATCTCGTTTAATACTTATATTAATTTTTAGATTCACCTTAAATAAATTTGTACGCAAATTAGGAGCATTTGTTAAGAAATCATGGGTGCTTTCGCAATGTATAGCTAAAGACTGATGTAATTAACGTATTTTTTGGCGGGTTGCCACAAACTTGTACAATTTTCGGGGCCGGAAGTTCAAATATTAAAATTTTGAATTTGAATGTTTAAACTGGCAACACCTGACTGTTTTAAAGTGAAAAATATATGGTGATCGGTAATCGGAATTACCGGAATCCATTATTTCAATTTGATAAAACACAATACTTTAACTGATATTTAAATACTAGTTTCCGTTCAGGTGAAAATGATTCTCTACTCAAAAACCGTTGAATTTAGGAATTTGTATATGTATCTTGGGAAGCATCTTTAGATTCGTTAGTAGAATTGGAAAATTTAATAAAATTCAACAGAATCGAGAATTTAATTAGATCTGATATTCTCGTGAAAACAATCAAAAGCAAAAAACGGTGAAACAGAAAATAACTCTTCTACTATATAGTACCTACAACCTCTATGAGGAGGACATCAAAAAAGGTGCCAAAACTTTTGGCGATCTTCGTATCAGACAGAACAAGATGCTCTGCCATTTGGCCTTCCTCTTAAGATGTCGTGATGAAGTAGTTACCAAGTTTCTTCAAGTCAATCATCAAGTTTCAAACTTCTACAGGTGCACCTAAAATTATCTTCAATGTTTGAAATCAATTCATTTGCAACATTGGACAAAATCACCTTCCCGCAAGCAGACAAGATTTAACCAGCAACTGACAGCAAAACAACACAAGAAGTTCGAAACTCCAGCCAGTACAGCTACTACAAAATATGGTAATCAGGTTATCATTTATTTCATTAACAAAAGCAGAGGAATCGGTTCTCTTTGAAGGACATAATTTCGCAATTGCTCAAGAACCATTCCAGTAGCATAGCATAGCATAGCATAGTAATAGCAAGTTTAGAGGACAAGATCCGAAAACTAATACAGGAACAGGCAGATTCAGTTCGCTTTGAAATCGTAAAAAATCTTCGCAGCTCTAAACCACCAAAATCCAACATATCAGCCGCAGAAAGAACAGACATAAAAGCCTTAATTGTAAAGAAGATATTATAATTCTACCTTCAGATAAAGGAAATGCAACGGTAGTCATGGACAAAAACAACTACGTAGAGAAAATAGAGACATTACTTCAAGATGACAGCTATATATAGGACAATACGAAGAAATCCAAGAGTAGGGCTAAGCCCTCTGTTAAGTAAGAAACTATAAATAATTTTTAACATTTCTTTACCATAGACGGCAAGTGCTTTTCCTGCACAAAAACGCTAAAAGAAGCACCACCAGTACTTTTCACGGACCACATAATGCTATTTTATACTTCTAATATTTCATAAAATGATATCGCAATACAACTGAACGCTTCCCATGAGAAATATAGACCGACATTCAATTTTTTTTAAATATATTCTATTCTATGTCATTATTGCTTAGATCAGGAAGATATGAATACCAGCATCCCTGAAACCTTATTTTTTTAAAATATACTGTCTTGTAAATATCCTTCATCAACCGACATACTCTTCCACAGCCACCATGGCGCTTCAACGTGATCATACGGGCTCCAACCTCGGCCAGAAGAGTTGCCGAGGTTTGACGGAGACAGGGACCTGAATTGCTTGTCAGGATCGCTCAGACTCAGATATTTCGCAGTGATGAACGGGATTTTTCCAAATAGCTGTACAGTATGGGAACTTTGTCTATAGGTCAAAAAATTATCAACTTCAACTGTTCGTTTCGTCTTCGTTAATAATGGTAAAACACACCTTCTATCGGTCTCTGGTATGTTTATCGTGAAAACTAAATCTTTTACGTGAGTAACTAGCATATTCACAAGTTCTTGTCATCGATATCCACCAAATACACCAAATCTCTAGACAGAACTTCAGACATTTTGGTTGGTATCCTTATGGCTCTTGCTTCAAATATTCGCTAATATTCATCTACCATTTTCTTTACCATCGAATATTTGACCCATAAGGAACTCTGAGGAAATGTTTCAGGGAGATTGTTAATTATTGTTTCATTAATATGTTCCACACAATTTTCTGCCGTTTAGTTTAGTAATTTGTCATATTATTTTCTATCTAGAAATTTTATACCTAGAAATTATTACAATGCGGCGGTCGCATCTATTTTTTTTTATTTACTGCCAAGTTCTTGTTTATATAACACAGGGTAAAAAAATGAAAACAAAATTTTGGTGCCGGAAATCTAACATCCGATTTTTAGATCTTTTAATGTGCTGATTTCAAAAATGCCACCAGATTTTTTCTATCATTTCTAGTTTTTGTGATACAGGTTACAGGTTAATTGATATTTTTTTCTGATAAAGGACAACAAATAAAGAGATAAATATGTACTTAATCGTCAAAATAGAAATTTCCCAGAATCTAATTAACCAAATGGATACCTGGAATTGTCCCTGACCCAATGTTCCTATACTAGAAACTACTCAATACACTGCTCTTAATTACTTTTATACCTGTAATTGCCTATGACCCGATCCTTCTATACCTGCCTGGCTGTACTCGATTTAGTATATTACTGAGTTTTCCGAAGTAAAGATGTGCTATCATTTTGTGTAAATTTGGGTCGTTTTGTAGTATCAAGACAATAAACTGAAACAATGGCATCCACAAGCAGACGTACCTGTGTAAATCATCCCGATGTTTTTTGTTATGTGTGTGGTGAATACACTTTGAAAGAGAGCAGAAAAACGATTTCTGACTTTGTGAAAAGATAAATAAGCGATCAAGATAAATTTTGGGCCCCACATTTCATATGTAAAACATGTGTTGAATATTTGCGACAGTTGACAACTGGAAAGAGGAAATGCCTAAAGTTTGGTATACCAATGATTTGGAGAGAACCGCGAAACCATCATGACGACTGCTATTTTTGTCTCGTTAATATTAACGGCATAAATAGAAACAATAGACACAAATGGACATATCCTGATCTAGATTCTGCAAGAAGGCATGTAGCGCATTCGGAAGAAATACCCGTTCCATTATTCAGCAGCCTACCCGAACTGACAGAAGATGATACAGAAACATCAACGTCTGACGAAGTTCAAAGAATTCAATCAGAAAACGACAGCGAATTTGAAGCAGATTTAGCAACTCCGCAGTGTTTCAATCAAGAAGAACTAAACGATCTTATAAGAGACCTGAATCTTTCAAAGGAATCCGCTGAATTACTTGCATCCAGATTAAAACAAATAAATATACTTTGTCCAGGTACTAATATTACATTTGATCGTAAAAGAGATAAGGATCTGTTGCCTTTCTTCGCTCAGGAAAATGACTTCGTATTCTGTAATAATATAAAAAGGCTTTTAGAAAAAATGGGTTTGCCTGAATACATTCCAGATGATTGGGGCTTTTTTATTGACAGTTCAAAACGTTGTTTAAAATGTGTTCTTTTACATAACGGTAACAAATATGGCTCATTTCCTATTGGTCATTCTACTACCATGAAGGAAGAATATGAAACAATTGCATTAGTTTTGAGAAAAATTAAATACGAAGAACATCAGTGGGCAATTTGTGATGATTAAAAAATGGTTAACTTCGTCCTTGAACAGCAGAGTGGTTATACAAAATATCTTTGTTTTTTGTGCAGAGCTAAAAATGAGCACTGGGTTAACAAAAATTGGCCTTCAAGAGATGTCATGATTCAAGGAACACAAAACGTGATCAACGAATCTTTGGTTTCAAGAGAAAAAATTTTACTTCCGCCCTTGCATATCAAGCTAGACCTAATGAAGCAATTTGTGAAAACTAAAAGCTGGTATATTTTATGCTCCTCACATAAGGCGACTTGTTAAAGATCCACAATTCACCACATCAATGAACGTGTTCATTTGTTCAAGTAGTACAAAATTTTCTCGGCAATCATAAAGCAGAGAATTACGTAGAATTAGTGGAATCTATGCTTTCAAATTTTAATATTCTCCTCCACAGCCACCTAGATCGTTTTCCAGAAAACTTGTGATTGTAGTGAAGAACAGGGGAAAAGATTCCATCAGGATATTAAAACTATGGAAGATCGTTATCAAGGACGATGGGATAGCCACATGATGGCGGACTACTGCTGGAGCCTTCAGTGAAACTGCCCTAGTAAACTCCATTCTAGAAAGTCGTATAAAAGAAAATTTTTATGTGATTAGTGACTAATGTAATTATGTAAATTAAGTTTTTGCAATAAATACCTTTATACCAGTTAAAAAAATAAATTCATGTGTCTTTATTTTTTTAACTGGCAATAGTAATATTATATATTATAATAGTTACAACGTAAAATATATATATTTTTTTTTTAACTAGACCTGATAGACAAAATCTGAGAACTTTTTTACATTCTGCATCCAAAAATTACCCAGGAACAGTTAAAAAATCGCAGGCACCAAAATGTGTGTTGGCCTGTGTAATCGAATAGACATTTTTCGTGAAATTTACTATATTATGTTTCTATGAAACTTCATTGCAAAAAATATTTCCAAATGTAAAATGGGTTTACTATATTTGACCCTTGAACCCAAAGGGAGTCGTAGATAATTGGTAATTTTCTTCATAATAGCACCTCTTTCAAATAATTAGATTTCATTTTAAAGTCTGGAGAGAATAAAAGATTCGAGAGCGGTGGTAATGCCTTTCATTTAAGAGACCAAAAACTGAAAATATTTCACTTAATGAGCTCTCATTTAAGGAATTTATTTTTGCAATATTTGTGTAGGTTTTATGAGAAATTCCGAGGTAAACGGTTTTGAAATTGTAGTTTATTTTGGGGGTTTCGAAACATAAGGACCACTTTTAAATGAAACGCTAAGTTAAGGGATTGTTTGCTCTGTTTTTATTTTCTAAATTATCTCGTATATTTGGATTGCAGTTAGTTCAAAGAGCAGCACGGTTTATGTCACAAATATCAAAATAAAGTACAGGGTAAATAGTAAATAAAGTTAAGTCCAAAATTTCTTAGATTTATATTATAAAAATAATAAACAGATTTCTATTTATTAGCTCGTAATTTGCAATTACTACAGTATGGAGAAAAGCAAGTGTTTTCGTACGACCACATTTGAACATGGGACATAAAAGGGCTCTCCCTGTAGGGCTGTTAAACTTGGTGGAATCGAGAAATTTGAGGGAAATCTCGCTATAAGAAACAATGTATTTCTATTTACGCCACTATGTAGTAGGACGTTCTGTGCCTTTCTCTGGCACATTACTTATGGCAGAGTTCTTGTCAAGATAACCATGGAGATATAATATACAGTGTGTCGCATTTAGAAACCCAAGTAGATGTTGATTTCAGAAAAACAAAGCAAGTCATACATCTGCTAACTACGATTAAGAAATAGAAAATACTTTTGTATTTAACTTTTTTATATGTGTAAAAGTACGAACGTGGTACCACTAGTTTAAAGCGATTTTGCGACTGTGGTGTAAAATGCAATTTTATGTTAATTTTTAGTCCCTAAATGTGAAAACGATGGTAAAAAGTTCCAACACTTAAGATTTTTTCAGCAAAAATATTTTTTTTAAAAGTAATGTTTGTTGGAATTAAAATATATATATATATTCTATATATATTCTAAATAGACTGACTGACGTTTGTCCAAAATCACTTTTGGCTTTTTTTTTGCGTCTGAATAGAGACTAAGTTGTTAGTACTACGACGCATCTTTTATACCCTCACCCGGGGCCGAAGGTTATACCTGAGCGACAATTATTTACATTTTACGGATCTTGCTGTTGCGTTAATTGCGCTTGATTTTTCTTCTCGGAATATTCTGGTCTTATAATGATCTATATTGGCAATCTCCCTGCACCCATCAAAATTTATTTTGTTGTCCGTTTCCTGATGATTTAGAAATAGAGGTTGTTTCATTCTGGCGCTGAGTTTATGCCCTTTGTCTCTTGCTGATATTTTCCTGTTAGTTTGCTCCACGTACATCTTTTCACAGTCTTGGCACGAAATGCTATATGCATACTGCGTGGTTTTCCAACTTGATTTTGTCTTTTGGGGACAATTTTATTTTGTCTTGAGGAAATTATGCAACCAGCTGTCGAAAAAGCTGATTCATTTGTAAAAAACTCGGAGCATTTCACTCCAAATCATACAAGACATCGTTGGTGAAAATGACGATATCATCCCAGTATTCCCATCGGCGAAGCATTGGACAGAATTGCTGTGAACGAGGTTTTCCAAGCACATATAATGCAACTCTCTGAATATTGCTTAAAAATACATATTTTTCATTTAACCGGCAAACGTATAAACAAATCCAATGGGGTCCTCGCTATCACCAATAGTCTCGAATTTATTTATAATATACTTCGAGAAAGAAGCTCTTGAGAAAGTAATTTTGAAGCCCAAATTATGGATTCATTATGTAGATGGCATTTTTATTATATGGCAACATGGCCATACAGAGCTCGAAAATTTTCTGACTTTCGTAAATTCAATGCATCCCAGGATACAATTTACTCTAGAGTAAAGGGAAACAACAAGCTTCCATTTTTAGATGTTCTGGTTACAAAATTGCATAACGGACACTTCGAATACACCGTGCATAGAAAACCAACACATACCGACAGATATTTAAATGCAAGATCACATCACCATCCAGCACAAATTCAAGCCAATATCCTAATATCTAGGTCTGTACGATTAACTGAAACACAGACGAGATAGAACGAACTCAAATATAATATCTAGTGGTTTAAAGAAAAATGGCTACAGAAATCGCACCACAGAGACAGCTATTAATGCACAGGGTTCCCGAACAACAAACAACAAAAATTATGAACCTGGAAAGCAACAAGTAGTCTTACCATATGTAAAAGGCACAACAGACGGGATCGGAAGAATTCTTAGAAAACACAATATACAAATAATACACAAGCCACAAGCAACTATAGGTAAACAACTTGGAAACCTAAAAGACAAAATCAAATTGGAAAACCACGGAGTATACAGCATTCCGTGCCAAGACTGTGAAAAGATGTACGTGTGAGAAACTAACAGTAGAATATCAGCAAGAGTAGGAGGGCATAAGCTCAGCATAAGAAACAAACAAACAACATCAGCTCTATTTCTACATCATCCGGAAACAGGCCACAAAATAAATTTCGATGGGTGCAGGGAGATTGCCAATATACATCATTATAGGACCCGAATAATCAGATAAGCCATAAAAATTCAAAAACAAGGTGATTTAAATAAAAGAGTCCAATCAATAAAACTACCAACAGTATGGAAGACAATAATCGACAAATCTATAATTACAAAAAATCAAGAGCAACAACAGTAACATCCGGAAAATATAAACAACGAGCCACGGCCGTTCAGGTATAACCCTCGAACCGTCGCAGTCACTAAGACTTCAGTCTCTATTAGAACGCAAGAAAGAAAGCTTCGAAAATGCCAAATGTGATTTTGGCGAAACGTCAGCAAAACTGTTCTTTTCAGAACGATAGTAGTGAACGTACGTACAGCTCGCTACTTTATCTCAATAAATAAGACCCTGAGAAAAAAAAGTTAAATACAAAAAGTATTTGACCCTAATTTATTTTTTTTTATAGTATTTTTATGTATACAGGGTGTTCTATTGTGCCAGGACAGTAACCAACTTTTTTCTTTTTAATGAGGTGGTATGAATATTTTTAGAAATTCTACTTCTACGCTTGTGTATTTTTTTTCATTACATAGCATACGAAATTTTGAGTAGTTTTTGAGAAAAATTAACTTTTCTGATTTTTTTCGGAAAAACAGGTTTTTGGAAAAATGTGATTTCTTCACACTTGAAGACTAAAATTGTGAATTTTGGTTTTGGGTCGATGGGAGTGGTTCATATTTAATACTCTGACCTATCAAGAGCGAAAATCCATTATACAGGGTGGTCACAAATGACCATCATGTTTTTGTAACTAAAAAAACTTAACTTTTTCAAATGGAACACCCTGTATTTAGCATTTTTATTGTGTTTAGGATTTAATTCTGCATCATTCCATATATATAGTTTATATTCCAAAAATTAGTAGTTTAGAAGTTATGACCAATTTTCTATAATAATTCAGTTATTTTTGTTAAAAATCTAACTAAACCTAAATAATATACTATTTTAAGTTTTTTTTTAACGTTATAATTAAATTTAACATTAAATCAACAAGTAATGCAAGAAATTTGATTTAATGTTAAATTTAATTAGGTATAATGTTTAAAAAAAACTTAGAATAGGATATTATTTAGGTTTAGTTAGATTTTTAACAAAAATACCCGACTTATTATAGAAAATTGGTTATAACTTCTAAACTACTAATTTTTGGAATAAAAACTATGTATATAGAATGATGCAGAATTAAATCCTAAACACAATAAAAGTGCTAAATACAGGGTGTTCCATTTAAAAAAATTAAGTTTTTTTAGTTACAAAAACATTTTTTTTGATGGTCATTTGTGACCACCCTGTATAATGGATTTTCGCTCTTGATAGGTCAGAGTATGAAATATTAACCGCTCCCATGGATCCATAACCAAAATTCACAATTTTAGTCTTCAGGTGTGAAAAAACCACATTTTTCTAAGAACCTGTTTTTCCAAAAAAAAATAGAAAAGTTCATTTTTCTGAAAAACTACTCAAAATTTCGTATGCTATACAATGACAAAAAATACTCAAAATCAAGCGTAGAATTAGAATTTCTAAAAATATTCATACCCTTTCATTAAAAAGAAAAAAGTCGGCTACTGTCCTGGCACAATGGAACACCCTGTATACATAAAAATATTATAAAAAAAATTAAATTAGGGTCAAATATTTTTTGTATTTAACTTTTTTTTCTCAGTGTCTTATTTATTGAGCTAAAGTATAGGAGCATCTTAAATGGACTACCCTGTACACCTGGAATGAAAACACATTGTATTTTTCCATCCGTGAAGGACTAAAAAAATATATATATATATATATATATATATATATATAATATATATATAATATATATATATATATATATATATATATATATATATATATATATATATATATATATATATATATATATATATATATATTCAAGTTCCAACACCCCAGGCAAATTGGGAGGAAGATTTAGAAATGTATGGTGACAAGGCAGAATCCGAAAATGTATCAGAATAGGACGGTTATTTTCCCGAAAGTGAAAAAAAAACGCCCCATTTAATAGTTTAAAGTTGAATTAAATGATCTAGTTCGGGACCTCCACTTGTTCAAAGAACCTGCTGAACTGTTAGGTTCAAGATTACAACAATGAAATTTACTAGACACTGGAACCAAAGTTACAATATTTAGGATCCGCAAACAGGAGGTATCCTCTTTTTTTACCATGCAGAATACAATGTGTGTTCGTGTTAATCCAGATAGTGTTATGGAAAAATTAGACTTTGCACACGCATTTGCGGATGCATGGCGTTTATTTATAGATTCTGCTAAAATAAGATTGAAAACAGTTCTGCTCCATAATGGCAACAAAACATTCTCTATTTCATGCAGTTGTATTGCTGTTTTCTTTGTCTTTGATACAGTAGAACAACACAGAGCTATTAATAAGTAAAATAATGGCTTCAGAGAGAATAATTTGTTCTTGTTTCTAAAAAAGTTCTATTATCTCCATTACACGTTAAACTGAGATTAATAAAAAATTTAGCAAAAACATTAGATAAAGAAGGAGATACGTTTAAATATCTTAAACGATTGTTTTTCTAATGTGATGCTGAGCTTAAAGAAGGAATATTTATTGGAAATTAGAAAAATAGACTAAGGGATGAAAAGTTTAAACAAAAATTAAGTTATGTTGAATTGGATGCGTGGAGCTTTTTTAAAAGAATTGTTTCGGAGTTTTTAGGAAACATAAAAGTAGAAAACTAACGAAAAACTTGTAGAGTAACTACTCGAAAACTACTGCAAAATGGGCTGTCACATGTCATTTAAAATACATTTCCTGCCCTCCCATTTAAATTTTTTCCCGATAATTTTGATGCGGTTAGTTACGAGCAAGGGGAAAGGTTCCGCCATGACATACTAACAATGGAGCAACACAACCAAGGCAGCAATGATGGGGATTATTGGTGGTTTTCTTATGAGAGAAAGCGATCAGAAATATAAAAGAGGTCAGCATTTGCCAGAAGTTATCTACAAATTACTTACTATAAATGTATTTTCATGTGCATTATTGCAAATAAAACCTGTTATTCTTAGAATATGTTGATGTTTTTTTCTTGGTTTGAAGTTATGTATAAAAGTATATAAAAATTATATAAAATTTTTAAATAAAAGAAAAATAACTGATGCATTCTATACCTCAAAATCTATACATGGTGGAAAATTTTGATAGTTGAATTCTTAATTAGGATGCTTTAAACTCCCCCGTACAGCCATTATAACATCAGTAGCAATTTTTTGTTGACTAGTGTAACCAAAAACATTGTGTACGAATTAAAATTATTTAATACATAAAAAAGACTAGGAAAAATACATACTTTACCTTAAATGAAAACCTTCAAAACCGCTCTTTCATGATTGATAATTGCTTTAATCCGTTTATTTTGTTTCAGCGAAAGATACAAGCAATAAAAAATATGGTTCGTTCCACAGCAATCACTCAAGGAAGCAATCAGGTGTAAGTATATCTCATCTTTTAACTTTATATTTTAATGTCCCCACTGCACATAAAACTTGGCGTTAGAAAATAAATTTCGAGAGAAAGCCAAATTAATATGACACTAAATGTTTGAAAATTGCTTGGGATATTGCCAAGACTTCCTTTTAAAAACCCGGTAATAACAGTATATAAGAAAAATTAAATGTTATAGGAATGACAATAAGTGCCCACGTTGGGGTTTGTTATGAAAACTTTAATAACTAAATTGTGGTTAAGGCGCTGAATTATTTTCACTTCCCCTTATAATAGCCCACACATTATATTATTAATATATGGGATATTATACGGGGTGAGGATTTTAAATTGTTACAAGGCGATATGGCCAAAACGGTTTGGAATTTTTTAATAAAGTTAATAGGAAGGCAGGGGGTCAGATTTTAAGATATTTTTGACACTTGCCCCCTTTCCACATTTTGAATAGTATTTTTTTTTTACGAAAATTCGATTCTGTCAAAATATACACTTAAAATATTTGCTTATGCTTTACTTGTTGCCTAGTTACAAATTAAAAAAGAAACCCAAAATGACAATAAACCTAGTATTGAATGCCTTAAATCAACATCTAAACATTTTATGATTCTTTTTTGACAGGAGTTTAACATTTCGGGGATTACTTATATGCATGCCTGTCAAATTTTCTGGTATGGTTGAATTTTGTTTTTTGGAAATCCCCACAAAAAAAGTCTAAAGGGTTCGTATCAGGAGACTTAGCAGGCTAGTTTACAGGACATCCACGATCAATCCAACTATCTTCAAACATACCATTGAGGGTGTCTCTAACTAGTAATGGTACTTAAAAAATCCTTGTTTTCTTAAATTTTAAATGCTAAAAATTGAAAAGTGCTGTACAATTTAGGACACATAGTGTTCATAACTTTAAGTCATGAAAAAAACCAAGGAATAACTTCCTTCAAAAGTTAGGATTAGGTTTAGATTTTGCTGTTCGAAATCACTTGTATCCTTTTTTACATAAAAATGATAGATTTTTACATAAAATGATAGAGAAATCTATTTTCTTACTTAAAAATGTAATGCAAGTACGTACAAAAAAGTTATGCCCTCTCAAAATACTAAAATGCCATGCAATTGGTGCCTCCTACAAGTACGAGCCATATAGTAATGAAATTCGAATTTATCATGTCAAAAAGCCCCAGTTACAAATTTTCATTCAAATAGCGACATTATTCCAGAAACTATTTAGAAAAAGAAACATTAAAATAAAACTTTAACAACCTGTATCTTTTAGATATAAGCAATTTAGAACACATATTTATATGAACTTTATGTCATAAACCAAGACAGGAATAACCTCCTTCAATATTAACATAATGTTTAGGAACACCCTGTATTTGGCTGGCATTTTGGCACGGTTTTGCTTATAAAATATCTTTGTTATAATTAAATTAGCACTTAGTTTAGTCACAGATGTTTGAAATCTAGATATAAGGTGAATCACGTTTATGCTTAACTTAACAGATTTGACTTACTTCGGATCTTCATTGATGTGTGTCGAAAAGTAAATCGTATGAGGCTTTAGGATTTACTTACCCAAGCTTGATTGGTGTCATGAAATATCGAACATTGACAGCTAAATTGAATTAGTCGCATGTTAGGTTAAATTTCGCACTGTGATGGTCTAATTAATCAGTCTTTGATGGAGCCGAAACGTGTTCTTGGATATAGGTCGATCTAAGCAAATAGTGACACGATAGTACAGATTAGCCAATAACTACAGGACTAGATATACCAGGTGGGCTAATCAAAACGAAGCAAGGCCGATATTTCATATACCGTTCGTTTAAAAAAAAATTGCTCGGGCCCGTCGATTTTTATTTCCCGGGAAAAGGTCTTGCTCATATCATCAGCCTTGTCACTTCAACCCTTTCGCTGGGATGAGCTCAAACCGTAAAATCCTAAATGGGAATAGGGGTTGACTGGTGAATTATTAATTAAATTCTCTTTTCAACGCATCTATTTTTTCAAATTTGATTCAGCCGTTTTTGAGAAAATAAGGGAAGAACAATGAAAAAGAAGTACAATTTCTCATTGTTATTGCTCGTTGAAGAAAATGTTGAAACCCGTTGTTTTTATCTCGAAGAAGTTTTTTATGCGTATGTTCAACTCTGCCACTTCAACCCCTCCGCAGGGGTGAGCTGCTTCAACCTTTAAATTAAACTTCATGTGATGTGATACCTCATTTTAATGATCATCAAATTCTCTTTTCAACAGAATCAACATAAAAATAAGAAACTGTTTTTTACATTTATCACTCAAAAAACTTAATCTAAATTCCAATTTTATAGTTTAAAGAAAAAAGTGGTAAGCACTAGTCTTGTTGAAATTAGTCAAATCTTGATGGCTAAAGAGTATTTAAATATAATTTATTTAAATTTACTATGTCGTAGGGTTTTGTTAGTGACTATTTATAACTTTATTTTGATCTAAAATTGTTTATTCTACCGCAGAAAGAGTATCGCTGATTGAACTCTATTATGAAAATGGTAGATGTGCTAATATTGCAGCACAGGTATTTAATCAAATGAATCCAGATAAATATGTTCACCAAAAATACAGAATTAAACTGGTAGCAAAGTTTAGGATCAGTGGCAAATCGAAAACCAATCGCTCCAAATCGAGTCATAGTGGGAAATAAAGCAGTGGAACTTGCTGTTTTGGGCCACGTTAATATGGACTCTACATTAAGCAACAGGCCACTACCTTTAGTAGGAATAGCGGAATTTTAAAGACATATAAATTTCACCCCTGTAAAATTCATCTTGTACAACAATTAAACGAAGATAGCTTTGACAGACGTGGAATTTTGAGTGAACGAATAATAAATAATCCGAATTTAGTTGCAACATTTGTTTTTCCGACGAGTGTTCGTTTTTTCTAAATGGGACTGTCAATTGTCGATATTGGTCTGATGAAAATCCACATCTATTCCATGAGGTTCACACTCAACCTGACAATTTTTTTTTTATTCAATCATTTATTCCCAAGAAACAATATTGTTTATAGTAGGGAACTAATTAACAATAGAAAAATATAAAAATGTATACACATTATTATAAATTATGAATAAATTAAAAACTGTAAATAATAAAGGAAACCAGTTAATAACTAATATAAAACATATAAACGTATAAACATTATTATAAATTACAAATGAATTAAAAACTGTAAACATTTAAAAAATATATCAAACGTGAAGATATTAATTCCTCAAGAAATATTTCTTTAACTGTTTTTTAAAAGTATCAATGTTGTTAATATTTTTTAATCGTGTTGGTAGATTATTGTAATAATTAACCCCACTGTGTAATATACATTTGTATTATGGTCATGAATGTTATTATTTCTAATAAAATTTAAATTTGTATTTTTCATATTTCTACCTGATGAATGAATAAAAATACATAATTTACTTTTATACATCATAGAAATGTTTAAAAGATTTTTTGGCTTATATAGGTTAATGGTGGGCTCCAGATATGGTAAACGGTAAATTCATTTTATTGACTTATTTTGTAATTTTTCTAATGGTTTTATTATTTTTTTACACGCAGAGCCCCACACTGATATTAGATACTGTAATTTTGAATAAATGAAAGCAATATATATATATATATATATATATATATATATATATATATATATATAAGAGAAATATAGTTACGAATTTTAAACAAAATTCCTATTATTGGGGAAATTTGTACTCTTAAATATTCTATATGTGGCTTCCAAGCTAAATTTTGATCTATATATAAGCCTAAAAATTTAATACATTTGATTATTAGAAAAAAATATTGGCGGAATATCTGTATTTTGAATAATATTCGATATATACATGAAAGAGGATTTCTGAAAGTTTAAAGTTAATTTTTGTGCCTGTAACCAATTAGTAATTAAATTTAGGTCTTTATTAATAATAACATTTAGTTTTGCAAAATTATCTGAAGTATAGAGAAGGGTGGTATCATCAGCAAATTATTTAATGGAGGCTTAAATTTAACAGAGATGCAGAATTATTTATATAAATTAAAAATAAAATTGAAGCCAATATAGATCCTTGAGGCACACCACATAAAATTTTTTGATGACTGTTTTTATTTTTGCCAATCTGAACAAACTGCTTTCGATCCAACAAATAATTTTGGAACCAATTATATATGATACCGATATGAAACAAGTTTTTAAGCCATATTTTATGGTCTACAGTGTCAAAAGCTTTACACAAATCCAAGGATAACATTTTTCATGTATATCTAAAGCAAGTTGAATTTGTGTTACTAAATCAATTGCTGCTACCTCAGTGTCCTTGGATTTGCGAAAGCCGTACTGATCGAAAAACAAGATATTATGATTTTCTAAAAATTGTTCCACTTTATCGTAGATAAATCTCTCAATTATTTTTGAAAAAACTGGCAGGATAGATATAGGCCTGTAGTTATTTGGGTCACTTTTTAGGCCATTTTTAAAAATAGGAAAAACTTTGGCAATTTTTATTTGTTGGGATAAATTTGTTGTTTGAAAGAAGTTTTGATTAGATGACATAAAATTGGAGTAAGTTCACATTTGGTTAAGTTTAAAAATTTTTACTGGTATTTCGTCATATCCGCAGGCTTTAAACGGATCTAAAGAATCTATTATTTCAGGAATTGTTTCTTCATGTATATCTTCTATGTTTAAAAACATTGAATGTGAATTTTCGGTGTATTCGGGAGAATTTCCAGATGGAATCTGTTCTGCTAATCGTTGTCCAACGTTTATGAAATGATTATTCATTTCCTCGCAGATCTCTTCTTCAGCTTCAATTTGTTTATTATCGCTGGTTTTCCATGGAGTAAAATATTTATATTTTCCCATAATATTTTCTGATTCCCTGTTGTAAATATTTGGTTATAATAATCTCTTATTTTTATCATCTTTTAAACGTCTAGATTGGAATTTATGGCGATTGTTTAATTGGTCTTTTTTTCTCCCAGGAAATTTAAATGGAGAAATATATCTGCAATTATTAGAAGACGTTATCGATCCTGCATTGACAGAAATGCTTGAAAATAATAACAATTACAATTTCAACAAGATGTAGCACCTCCTCATTATGCCCTTGCTGTTCGTGAATATTTAAATTGGACGTATCCTGGTATCTTGGCATCAGCCGAGGAGGAGCAACAAAGTGGCCTGCAAGATCACCTGACTTAACCTACTTTGATTTTTTTCGATAGGGACACTTAAAAAGTAAGATTTGTAAAACTCCAGTCATTAAATGATTTCTGTCAGCGGATAATTGATGAATGCCGGATAATTATACCAGAAATACCTATGGATGCTGGAGGTCAACACTTCAGCACTTATTATCATGAATAATTAATAAACAAAATTTACATCTTGTGTCTCATCTTTTTTTGTAAACCTAAACCATAACGTACAGCTCAAAGAGAATTATTTTTTCAGGAAAAACAATGTCATTACATAAAATTACCGTAAAGATCGATATAAATTTATAGTTTTATCAGTGGTGACTTATTAACTACTTAACTACCTACTTAATTTTTAAAAATTGCTAGGCCTTGAAAAGAGAATTTAATGACCTTTGAAATGAGATCACTTGACCTTTAACACCATTGAATATTTTAAGGGATGCAGCTTACCCCTGTGGGAGTTTAAAATAAGAGAATTGAAAATATGCGAAAAAAACTTTTTCGTGATATAAAAATTAACGGATCTCAATATTTTTTCACCGAGCAATGATTTTTTTTCTTTTTATTGCTCTACCCTTATTTTTTCGAAAACGGCTGCATCAAATTTCAAAAAAATAAGATGAGTTGAAAAGAGAATTTTATTGCCTTTAAAATAAGGTATCCCTTGACTATGGATCTTAGATGTTTATTGGTTACTTTTCGTGATTAATCCTAACGTTCTTAGAACTTCCTATCAACCGGAATTTGTTATTATTAACAAAATGATAATATTTCAGTTTCGATAGTTACTTTCCATATTTAAGATATTTTAAAGAAAGACTATAATAAAATAAAAGCATATTTTATAGAATACCTTTGTCAAAGATTGATATGTGGGGTTTCGGGTTGTCAAGTTCCTTTCGTTTTTAGTTAAATTCAATAATTGACGTATATAATGTCCCTAGTGCTTGAACTATAATCGGAAATTTTTCGAGTACACTAGCACGAGTCGCGTAACAATGCAGTTTCCTCGAATTTTAATAAAATAAAACACTTTATATAAGTGTAGAGGTATGTTGAATTAGTGATCTTGACTAAATTTGTGTACTGATTTAAATTAGCACATGACTTATGTTAAAAAAAAATTCCAATTTAATCACCTCCAGGGTACCCTCGGGGAAAAAAATCGAGGAAATCATTATCGTTGTCATGGCAACCTATCAAAATAGATGCTCTCCATTCGTCGAAGATATTAGGTGTGAAATGGTCGTGGTATTAAAAGACAAGAAAATCAAAGTGGCTGAAGATGCTCAGAAGAATTATGGAAGAGGTGGATCTACAAATTTATGGATCTATTTCTGTTTCATTATAACTAACCTACAGAACAAATATTTTGTAAAAATTTCATTCAATTATCGTAAATATGGAAATTATTGTAGTGCATACTTTTTCATTTACTTGCAAATTATTCAAACTTAACAGCTTGCTGTGGTCAGTGGTTTATATACCAACTTTTATTAAATTTGTTTTGTCCCAATGTGAAAACATAATTGTCTATTTATTATTCTGGCCCAAAATATATCAATATACTCCTATTTCTAGAAAGTAATGTGCAAATATTCTAAAAATTGATGTTTCAGTTAATTTTTATTATTAAGTAACCAAACCCGTATATCAAAATTTCCAAAAACATTTCAAAGCAAGATATTTCAAATACATATTTATTTATTTAAATATTACTTTTTATAAAAGAAGTTTAAATTTTGATAGTATTGCAACATATTTTTTTAAAAACTGATAAACTAAATGCTTAATTTATCTCCAAAGCATTTGATTTCAACCAATTATTTTGGGGATTATGTGAACAGTTTTAAAAATGCATACACATTAGTCTGCTGAGCAGTTTGTTAGTGCCAAAAATACACAATTTATATTTAAAAGCGTATTTGGCGTGTTTGTGCAGTCGATAATTCACGAATAAATTAAATGTGTGACATGTTGGGACCAAATTATCGCCCTGTCAGGGAAAAACGGTAGAACAATTTGCCACTATTTGGTTCTACAATCGTTTGAAATAATGTAACACACGCAAAATACAATGCAGGCAGTTATAAACGAAAATAATGTAACATTCAGTTATATCATACTATAAAGGAAATAACTTGGCACATTTATATATATATATATATATATATATATATATATATATATATATATATATATATATAGATATAGATATATATATATATATATATATATATATATATATATATATATATATATATATATATATATATATATATATATATATATATATATATATATATATATATATATATATATATATATATATATATATATATATATATATATATAATGTGTTTTCATTCCGGGTGTACATCCGTTCACTACTGTCGTTCTGAAAAGAACAGTTTTGCTGACGTTTCGCCAAAATCACATTTGGCATTTTCGAAGCTTTCTTTCTCGCGTCCGAATAGAGACTGAAGTGTTGGTGACTGCGACGCTTCCTTTTATACCCCCACTCGGGGCCGAAGGTTATATCTGCGCAGGCGTTGGTCGTCATTTATGTTTTCCGGATGGTGCTGTTGTTGTTGCGCTAATTGCGCTTGAGTTTTTGTCTTCCATACTGTTGGTAGTTTTGATGATTCGTCCCTTTTATTCAAATCACCTTGTTTTTCAATTTCTATGGCTTCTCGGATTATTCTGGTCTTATAATGTTCTATATTGGCAATCTTCCTACACCCATCGAAATTTATTTTATGGCCGGTTTCCTGATGATGTAGGAATAGAGCTGAGGTTGTTTGTTTATTTCTGATGCTGAGTTTATGCTCTTCCACTCTTGCTGATATTCGCCTGTTAGTTTGCCCTACGTACAACTTTTCACAATCCTGGCACGGAATACTGTACACTCCGTGGTTTTCCAGTTTGATTTTATCTTTTGGGTTTCCGAATAGTTTACCTATAGTTGTTTGTGGCTTGTGTATTGTTTGTATGTTGTGTTTCCTCAGAATTCTTCCGATTCTGTCTGATGTGCCTTTTACATATGGTAAGACTACTCGTTGCTTTCCCGGTTCATATTTTTTGTTGTTCTGACTCACGTAAATTCAATCCACCCCAGAATACAATTTACTCTAGAGTTAGAGGAAAACAACAAACTACCATTTTTAAATGTTTTGGTCACAAAACTACATAACGGACATTTCGAATACACCGTATATAGAAAACCAACACATACAGACAGATATTTAAATGCAAAATCACATCATCATCCAGCACAAATTCAAGCTGAGACAAAACGAACTTAAGGTAATATCTAGTGCTTTAAAGAAAAATGGCTACACAAATCGCACCATAGAGAAAGCTATTAATGCACAGGTTTCCCGAACAACGAACAACAAAAAATATGAACCGGGAAAGCAACGAGTAGTCATATGTAAAAGGCACAACAGACAGAATCGGAAGAATTCTGAGGAAACACACACAGCGTTTTAAAGCAGCTCGTGTGCTTTCAGTTTACGTATACAGGGTGATTCGTTAAGACTGAAAATTTAAATTAACACAAAAGCAATTTTTTTGTCAAATTTAAAATAAATGTTCAAACCAAAAAAAATGATCTTTATAAACATAAGATGGAAACTTTTTACTATGGATCATTAAGAACAGGGTATTTTCTCGAAACGGTTTTTTATTTTTGGTGATATCTCTGTCAGTTGTCGAAATATGGTAAAATAAGTAAATATCTATGTTTAATGTTGCATAGGGACTCATTACGAACAGAATCGCTTCCAGATTAGATGAAATGCGGTTTGGCTTACAGTTTTCGAATACAGGTTAAAAAGTAGAACTGTAAAAAAATATCATTTACTTGATTGGGGTACCCTCTATACCATTGCAGTTCTGAAGTCTACGGACGTTTCTAAGAATGGTTGTTGTAGCATAGGTACTCTGTACTTAAGTTCAACTGTTTCCGACTTTTGAAAATTTTCTTTTTTTGGACACTAAGTGGTTGTAAAATCTATACGGCTTAATTTAGAACCAAATAGTTTGCCCTTTCCTAACTTAGTTATTTAGAAGCTTTCTTATTGTTCTACCTGCTATAGAGAAACGAGCGTTACTAAAATAGCACCGCAGGTACCACCTGTCGATTGGAGCAATTATAATTATTGTTGTCATTATTGTTTTTGGATATGAACAAAGAAAATATTAAGTGGATTTATTTCTAGTACCTACTAAAAGGAACTAGGTATAGACCCTAGGGATCCATTAAAACAAGCTTTAAAGTTTTAGGAATTTCTATTAACACGTATAACATAAAAGATAGATATTATAAAATTTGTTCATGGCTTCATTGGTTCATTTCATTCGTTATTTTTTTATGTTTAATGCGTTTCAATAGAAATTCCTAAAATTTTAAAACTGGTTTTAATGGATTCCTTTGGTCTGTCGCTGTTCCTCTTGGTAGGTATTGGAAATAAATCCACTTTCCTTACTTTCTTTATTAGTAATTTTATCTTTTTAAACATATTTTGCTTCTTGGAAAATTTTTTCTTATTAAGAAATTATAATTTATATTAATTATTTCTTAAGAAAGGTTTTGGAAAAACTAAGATAGGAAAGTGCAAACCATCTGGTTTTAAATCAAGCCGTTTAGATTTTACAGCAACTTGGTGTCCAAAAAAATCAATTTTCGAAAGTCGGAAACAATTGACTTTAAGTACAGTGAACCTATGCTGCAACAAATATTTTTAGAATCGTCCTTAGATTTTAGAATTGCTGTTATATACAGGGTACTCGATTAAAATAAATTATATTTTTTTAACGTTCTACTTTTTCGACCAGCCTGTATATTAGAAGTTATAATTTAAACAGTTGTAAAAGACGAAAACTCGTTGGTGTAATCTAATCCTATTCCAACTAATTCGGGAGCGATGGTTCATAATGGGTATCTGTGCAACATCAAATCTAGACATATCCTTATTTTGGTATAATTCGACAACTGATATATTACCAAAAATCAAAAACCGTTTCGAGAAAAATGATACATACATATGATATATATATATATATATATATATATATATATATATATATATATATATATATATATATATATATATATATATATATATATATATATATATATATATATATATATATATATATATATATATATATATATATATATATATATATATATATATATATATATATATATATATATATATATATATATATATATATATATATATATATATATATATATATATATATATATATATATATATATATATATATATATATATATATATATATATATATATATATATATATATATATATATATATATACTCTGTGTCCGAGATAAGGAGGGCCACTATGGGGATTTTGGAAACGGTAAGAGATACAACTTTGGTTAAATGGGAGAAAAGTTGCGTAATCAAGGGTCTAAGAAAATGGCGTTTTCAAATTCCTGAAACATTTTTCGGATTTTGAGATATTTTGAAAAAATTGGATTTTTTGATTTTACGAACTATTTTTTTCTGGCGTTATTATTTGCCCTAGAGCGAAACCAATAACAATTCTCCACAGCAACTTTTAATGCTCTTTAGGACGACGTTATTAGTTTCTTAATCTGACGTTTCGTTTTTGTGGGACCATCATCAACTTCATTTTTTTAAATACGGCCCTGATATTCTGATATCAGATTCTGAAAGCCCTTTCTATTTCGAATTCAACGATGTATAACACTTTATGGTTTAATTGCGTTTTAGTCTTTTTTTCTTGCCTTACACAAGAAAATTCCTATTACGGACCTGTACACACCAATACACATATGAAAACCGAAATAGTATTGACGACTTGACTTTTTTTTTAATGTAGATTAGTTTTAGGCCAATAATGGACATTTCATCTAATATAAAAACATCATTTTATTCGTAATCATACAGTCATATGAAAAATTCAAATTCTGCAGGTATTTTCTCGTGTACCATTCGCAGTATGAACGACGATAATTTTCCAAATACATACATACGCAAAAATTAATTAATAGAAGACATGACTAATTATTGCGCACTAAATTACACAGTAAGCAAATGTGTCAAAAAATCAACGTTACTGACAATTATTAAAGAAAAGCAGGCTCCGGAAAACAAATGAATGTGTTGATGGCCTCTTATACATTTGAATTGTCAGCTAACGTTGATTGTTTGACACATTAGCTTACTGTGTAATTTAGTGCGCAATAATTAGTCATTTCTTCTATTAATTATGTTTTCTAACGAAGAAAAGTTTGACTTGGTGGCGTGTTTCATTTCATCCAACAGAAATTGTTCTGTTGCGGAGCGTTTGTATTTGCAAAAATATCCCGAAAGAAGACAGCCAAATCAAAGGACCTTTAGCAAATTAGTGGCAAACCTTAAAGCATATGGTTCTTTCAAAAAACCTGTAGTTTCGCGACAAAAGAAGAGCAATGAAGAAACAGTACATAATGTTTTGTTAGCGGTCACTGAAAATCCCTGTACATCAGTCCGATTGGTCGAACGAAATGTTGGTATACCAAAATCAACGACGCATTGTATTTTACAAAAACAAAAGTTCCATCCGTATAAGTACAGAATTTGTCATGGACTTCGACCAGGCGATTTAGAGCGACGTCGCTCATTCTGTGAATGGTACACAAGAAAATGCCAGGAGAAAATGTATTTTCCATATTACATAATATGGTCTGATGAAAGTATGGTTACGAATAACGGTATTTTCAATAGACGAAATGTTCATTATTGGTCTGAAACCAATCCACGTTTAAACAAAACGTCGAGGCACCAACACCGCTTTGGTTTTAATATGTGGGCTGGTATTATTGGCACAAGGATTGTAGGACCATTTATTTACAACCACAACCTGACATCAGAGCGTTACCTACATTTGCTGCAAAATGATTTAGAGGATGCTCTCGATAATATGCCTCTGGCGACAGTTCGCAACTGTTGGATGCAGCAAGATGGTGCACCTGCACATAATTCCAGAGCCGTTCGAGCATATCTATCCATGAGATTTCCAGAGAAGGTGATTAGCACGCATTCGGAAACACCCTGGCCAGCGCGTTCACCCGATATAACCCCGCTTGATTTTTTCGTATGGGGGTTCGTTAAGAATCATGTTTATCAGCGAAATTTTGCTACAGAACAAGAACTGAGGGGGTTAGTTTTGGAAGCCTTTGCTAATATTACTCCACAAATTTTGGCTAGGGTGTTAGAATCAACGGTTAGAAGGTGCTATCTATGCTTAGAAAACGACGGAAATCTTTTTGAACATTTAATATAAATTTAGTTGTTTTGTTCGTATTCCCTTGTTGTTGCTTTTTAATTTTTAGATCTTCTGCTAAATTAATTGTATTTGATCTTTGTTTATTCTATTAAATTAGTGCATCAATTCAACCACTAGATTATTATTAAACACCTAAATGACATAAAGTGTCATATGTTATGGCTAATTGTTTATTCTTTGAAATTAAACTAAACTGAACTTAACTAAACTATGTACAGGTCCGTAATAGGAATTTTCTTGTGTAAGGCAAGAAAAAAAGACTAAAACGCATTTAAACCATAAAGTGTTATACATCGTTGAATTCGAAATAGAAAGGGCTTTCAGAATCTGATATCAGAATATCAGGGCCGTATTTAAAAAAATGAAGTTGATGATGGTCCCACAAAAACGAAACGTCAGATTAAGAAACTAATAACGTCGTCCTAAAGAGCATTAAAAGTTGCTGTGGAGAAGTGTTATTGGTTTCGCTCTAGGGCAAATAATAACGCCAGAAAAAAATAGTTCGTAAAATCAAAAAATCCAATTTTTTCAAAATATCTCAAAATCCGAAAAATGTTTCAGGAATTTGAAAACGCCATTTTCTTAGACCCTTGATTACGCAACTTTTCTCCCATTTAACCAAAGTTGTATCTCTTACCGTTTCCAAAATCCCCATAGTGGCCCTCCTTATCTCGGACACAGAGTATATATATATATATATATATATATATATATATATATATATATATATATATATATATATACATATATATTATATATATACATATATATATATATATATATATATATATATATATATATATATATATATATATATATATATATATATATATATATATAAATATATAAACAGGGTGTCCCACGACGAAATGCGGCGATCGATTTCCCTGTTCCTATGATACATACATATGATATATATATATATATATATATATATATATATATATATATACATATATATATGTATATATATATATATAAAAATATATATATATATATATATATATATATATATATATATATATATATATATATATATATATATATATATATATATATATATATATATATATATATATATATATATATATATATATATATATATATATATATATATATATATATATATATATATATATATATATATATATATATATATATATATATATATATATATATATATATATATATATATATATATATATATATATATATATATATTTATATATATATATGCCCTGTTCCTATGATACATACATATGATATATATATATATATATATATATATATATATATATATATGTATATATATGTATATATGTATATATATATATATATATATATATATATATATATATATATATATATATATATATATATATATATATATATATATATATATATATATATATATATATATATATATATATATATATATATATATATATATATATATATATATATATATATATATATATATATATATATATATATATATATATATATATATATATATATATATATATATATATATATATATATATATATATATATATATATATATATATATATATATATATATATATATATATATATATATATATATATATATATATATATATATATATATATATATATATATATATATATATATATATATATATATATATATATATATATATATATATATACATATATATATATATATATATATATATATATATATATATATATATATATATATATATATATATATATAAATATATATATATATAAATATATAAACAGGGTGTCCCACGACGAAATGCGGCGATCGATTTCTCAGAAAGTAGTCTTTAGAAAAATCTGAAATCTTGACAGCTAACTAAAGTCGATTGGAGCAATTCGCTCAAAATATTTTCAAGATGGCGGCACTTTCCTATTTTAAATAGAACACCCTGTATATAATCGAATTTTTGGATTCCCCGAAAAATTCTTGGTTGTTTTTGAGATATTTTGAATTTTATGTAAAAAATTACGTTTGTAGGTCTAGACATAACTATAAATATCTACTTATCGAAGTCTCTATTATTTATTTGCGGTTGGCTTCCTTATCCAAAAGGGTACACTTTAGTGGCCTGTCTTGATATTTTTATAATAAATAAATATAGAGTGATCAAAAAATGACGTTATAAATATACTTTAAAAAATCGTTAAAAAGTAATTTTTTCAAATGGAAATCCCCAATTTTTATAATTTTATCTTATTTAACACTTAAAATAAGGGTTACTTTGTATAAAGCTGGTTATTCCAAAAATTTGTAGTTTTTGAGTTATTGACGATTTAACATTTTTTATTCTAATAATAGCAGACGGCTTCTAAGTTTTCTTGTTAGTTGGTCAAGACGGGGAGGCCTGGCGAGAAGAAAACCAATTGGTTATTATAGAAACCTAATATTTGTTGTCATTTGACAATTACCTACTAAAATATTATTTATTATAGTAATTATAATAATTATTAAACTAATAATCATGCCGGGGCGATTAAATTACACACACGAGGATTATTTGAATTTGTTTATTATCTATGGGGAATCTAACAGAATTTTAACAAGAACATGCCAGATATTTGCTGATAGATATCCAGATAAACAGAAGCCGTCACCGAACAGCGTTAAACAAATGTGCCGCGAATTGCCCCATCGACTTTAGTTAGCTGCCAAAATTTCAAATTTTTCCAAAGTCCGGATAGAGACTGAATTGTTGGTGACTACAAAATTGTTTGATCTAGGCTTACCCCTGGAGCTAGAACGAATCTATGGGGAATTTAGAAGAAGTAGCTTTCTCGGAAGATGATGGGAATTTGTGTCGAACAAAATGACAAATTAAACAGTTGTTGTTACGTTCAGGCCTCCATAGGGAAACCATCGCCCTTCGGTATTCCTGTGCTGGGAGATACAGGAATCTTCTCCTTTTATAAGTGGAATGATGTAACAAAACTTCCTCTTGTACCCCCACCATGGGCCAAAGGTTATATCTGAGCGGCCATTGCGTTTTTCGTTATTTATGTTGTCCGGAAGTTGCTGTTGTTGCACTAATTCTGCTTGATTTTTTGTAATTTTAGATTTGTCAAGCTCTGTATGTCCATGTCGGCAATAATAAATATGTCATCGACATAATAACTCCATAACTTGGGCTTTAAACTTGCTCTCTCAAGAGCTGCTTTCCCGAAGTGTATCATAAATAAATGGTGATAGCAAGGACCCCATTAGAGCACATCTATTTATATTTTATTTTAATTTATATATTATTATTAATAAGTATTTTTAAGGCAATGCTACGAGTATTGAATTATATGTGCCAGGAAATCCTCGTTCATAGCAATCATGTCCAAAGCTTGGTCGATGGGAATACTAGAATACAACGATTGACATCTAGGCTTGCTGTGATATCATCTTTTTCAAGAACGATGTCTCATATAATTTGAGTGAAATACTTCGAGGTTCTTACAAATAAATCAGCTTTTTTGACAGCTGGTTGCAGAAAGATATTTTTGCAGTTTTTGTAGCGGCGAATTAACAGCACTGACGAGAGTTTTTTATTAATTTTAATTTTTTGTTTTATTTTTAGTTGGTTTTTCCAGGTACGTAGTCGTATCCCTTGGAAGAGGCTTATAACAATTACCTTGTAGAATCTGTGAACGTAGTCTTGAGTATTCATAAATACGGTTGTTTCCTTTACCTGCTGAAAGGGTTATTATGTTTTGTGTTATTTTTTAAAGGTTTCTTCTTGGCGAATTTCCTCTGATTTGTTTTCTTCAGAGGAGTCAAGAACAACTTCCACCCCAGCTTTTATTTCTTTTGATAGTCAGTGAACGGATATACACCTGGAATGAAGATATATCGTATTTTTCTATCCGTGGAGGACTAAGAATCAACATGACAAACTTTTTGGGTCGAGAAAGGTGCGGAATTCCAAGGCCCCAGAATCCATCTACATTAAGAAAACTATTCGCAGAACGAACACCGCTCCATGTAACCAAAGAGAAAGCGACAAAGAACACATTTTCAGCACTGGAGCTTCCATACACTTCGGAGGTAGAAATAGCTATCTCTAAGGAGCTGGCAGCTAGTCTTCCTTTTTTTAAGTGTAAGGATGACCAAACTGCTGGCGAAGATCTGGTAAACTGTGAAATTTGCATGAACTTAGTTGAAAACAAACATCGTATTTTCTATAAGAATAAAGCCACATTGAATCTTATTCAGTTGAAATATTATTAAAACTTAAATTTTGTTCAAAAATTTGCATGCGTAAGTTCGTTTATCCACCGATTTCTTTACTAATTTTTGTAATAACCGTCGTATTTTTAATGTAGGACGATTTAAGAATGTTGCTTGAAATGTTCAATAATTTTTGTATTTATTGTTTTAAATTAACTCAATAAAAACAGACTTGTATTCCAATATTTGTTATTTACAATTAATTAATATATATATATATATATATATATATATATATATATATATATATATATTAATTAAGAGTTAAAAAAGAATATTAATATCGTGCAGTGAAGATTCCTAATGATGCATCGTGCAACCATAGGTGGAATTTTGGAAAGCAATTCCAGTTGTTTAATAAGATCTAAATCTAAGTACCATGTTTTCTTACTTGACTCCAGTCATGCATATTTATGTACTATATTTGATACTATTTGTTTCAGAGTTACCGACCGAGGACCAGTAGTTTCTTCAGCTCAAGTACAGAAGACCAAAACGTCGTCAGCTCAACGTTGTCTTTACACGAATCGGACCAAAGTAAAAAACAAATCAAACAACGAATAACAGCCTTTTTTGGAAATAGTAAAGTAAGTGACAGTTTGTGAGACTCTATTGATGGAATGCTTAATCTTTTTCTTTTGACTAACAAAATTACTAACACTTATAGCTGCGATGTTGCCAAATCCGCCTTTTTGCAGAAATGTTTAACAATTTTTGATTTGATTGATCATTTATTTGATATTTAGATTCTACAACAAACTTTTAAAACTTAGTGCTAATAATTGTTTATTTCAAACTCGAGAGCTAAATTTAATATTTTAAACAATTTTTATTATTTGTTCCTCCTAATCGATGAGAGTTTAATGAAAGACGTTGTAAAAATTTTAATTTTTTTAACAAAATCCGAAAGTACAAAGATTTTAATGATAGATGTCCCAATCAAATGCAATAAATGCTAAAAGGTTTCGAAAGCAATTCAAGCAAGCACAATTAAACGGTGCATACCAAGCTTCATTTTAAAAATAAAGGCTTCATACTATACATTTTTGAAAAGCGTAAAGGAAGAGGTTTCCCATGATATAAAAATATACGAAATATTCAATTTTAAAAAAAGATTTTTCGAGTAAAAAAATCCACTTGGTACTGAAAACGGTTTTCAGTGAGGACAAAACATTTACGGTTTAATGAAAAACAATGGTGGAAACCGCATGATTTTATCAATTCCTTTTGTTAATTCAAAATCTTACAGGAGAATCGAAAAACTCGACTTCCTACAGAATGTTCTAAATGCCTTTCCACAGTATTTAACTCTCTTCCAGGAAGAGAATGGGATACATATTAAACAGTTGATATTTTTTTTGTTTTCCGTCAAAATTTAGTTAATTTTATAGTTTTCTGTGTTTTTAGTTTTCCTTACTTTAAGTTTTAAATATTTCCTGAAATTTTAGATTATCAGGTGAGACAAATACTTTTAATTTTTAAAATATTAATTAACCTTTGTCCTCAAAAATCCAATAACTCTAAAGTTCAGATTAAACAGTTTTAACAATGAGTATTAAAAGTTTGTTGAATAAAAAGGTTAAACGAAAAATTGGTGTGGTATCACAGATGCATCTAAAGTCGATATCTTTTAAAAACATTTAAACGGTATTTTGTAGAATTATTTATTAAATTAGCTATAAATTTATAGCAAAAGAAAAATAAAGAAGATTAATACCGCTTTATTGACTTCTTCATTGCTGGACTAACATCTAACCAGTGTTAAAAAGACAAAAAATAACTCACATTTATCGACCTTTTATTCGATTACGTGTACAGTCAATTATGATTTCTGTATTATATACTATTAGGGAAAAAATAGAATGTAGTCTGTAAACAGTAATTAAAATGGAATTGCAATTTGCACTCAGTGGTCCCAGCATCATTTACCAATTTCTGTTTTAAGAGAAAAGCAAATTTGTTTCCGTTCTCCAATATAATGTTACACCAATATTTGCTGCTTTAGTGTCGGCATTCATGGATCACTGGAATTTAAACTGCATTATGGGTAAAAATCAGTGGCGTATATACACATTTCTTTTAGAGGGGTTTTCAGAGGATACAAATTTTCAACAACCAAAAAAAAAGTCATTACTTCATTTAAACTGTAGGTAAAACTGGCTCTGGGAGGAGGGTTTTATCCGCAATCCCGAAAAAAAAGTCATTACTTTATACTCTTTCTTCATTTTAGGTTAAATAAAAGAGGCTCTGGGGGTGATTCTTAACCTCCAAACCCTTTCTTATATACGCCACTGGTAAAAATAGATATAGACATATATTGTTATGTAATTTTTGAAATAAAGTTAATTCCCCTTTTGAAAATAGTTATCTAGCAAATCAGTTTCGAGATTTTTTTCAAAAATCAACCCTTAAGATGTCGAAATACATTTTAGATTTGTTTACATTATCTCTACTAAATTTAAAATGATTCTATATTTGTCTATACGGAGCAAGAAGTCGATATAAGAAATCATGGTTCTTGGGATAAGACCGTGTCAAATTGGAATTACTATCCGACGTTTCGCCATCGATTGCACGAGGCATCTTCAGGGATCTTTACTCCACGAGATCTGAACACTGAATGAGCTCGGAGAGATTCAGGATTCCCTAATTTTTCGTTTATAAAATCCTGGAACCGATGCTAGAACCTTGGATTCCTTTAAATTTATAATATGGCCAGTAGTATGCTGGTGTTCAGCTACAGCAGATTGAACAATTTGTTTCTTCATAATACATCGTTCATGTTCCTTAAATCTAGTTGATATTGAGCGTCCTGTTTCTCCCACATACACTTCTCCACAGGCGCAAGGAATTTTATATAATCCTTGTCTTTAAAAAGGTACAATATCTTTCGGGAATCGCAAGCATTGTCAAATCTTCTTATGTGTATTGAAGATTGTACATATGTATCATCTACATATCTGAACCAGTGTTTTGGTTTTAGTGGGGCGGATGTTAGAGCAATATCTTCAAAGGCTTCCATAAAGATATTCGCTACCACAGGTGATAGAGGAGATCTGATAGCTTCCCCTGAAGTTTGTTCATAAAAAGTTCATTGAAAATTGAAATAAGTAGATGTAAGACAAGCTTCCACTAGGTTTATTAGGTTCTTATCAAGATTATTATGATCCAATATGTCTGATATATGTGATATATATGTGATCTTAACACAGGGGCAGGGTTCGGCGAGCACAAGTCGGGTATAAAAGCCCGCCTGAATCTCTCCGAGCTCATTCAGTGTTCGAATCTCGTGAAGTAAAGATCCCTGAAGATGCCTCGTGCAATCGAAGGCGAAACGTCGGATAGTAATTCTAATTTGGCACGATCTAATCCCAGTAACCATGATTTCTTAATTGACCAAAGCCGTGAAAGCTTCCGTTCTATGTAAGAAGTCGATAAAAATGGCTTCTATAGAAGATGTAAAGTTGAAATGTGCCATACGAAGTCCGCATCTGCTTTTCTTATTTTCCATTTAGGGGGTATTTTATTTTACATTGGATGGATCCTATATTTGAAGTCTTTGATAGTATATAGTATTTACTTCAAAATGTTCAATATATATAAAAATAATTGATGTCCTAGGTTATAGCAATTACAACATAATTAAAGGAAATGAAAAAGGTACATCTCCAGAGGACATTGAAATTGCCATGCGTGTATATATTTAATAACTCCAATATATCTCGTGAGTAAACACTAGAAGCAACAAAAAATAGTTCACCTTATTTAAGTCTGATAAGTCTTCCCAAACATTCCATTGCATTAAAGTTAGACGGAGTTATAATATGATTGTTGGATGCCGGGCTCGTATAGTTGTTATTCCTATAAATATTTGCCAAATTTAGCTCCTATTAAAACAATATTATTAGAGTAATATTTTCTTGTTTAAATCACATACTGATTCTGTATAGTTTGCTCAATATTTAAAAATGTCATTTATTTATGAAAAAAATTCTAAAAAATACTTTATAAATAAATAAATAAATAAATAAATGCTTTATTGTCAAAAAAATTTTACAATTTTGCGGACAAAGCTGTTGTAAAAAAAAATAGTTTACAAACATCAAAATTAGCAAACAAAACAAAACAAAAACACATCATAAATATTATAGAAAAATAATATTTAAATCAAGAATTTAGAATATTAATATAATAGAATCCTAAAAGAAGTACATTAGAAATGTACTTTGTCAGTTGTTGTATAAACATTTTCATAAATATAATGTAAAAAAAATAAAAAAGCAAAGTAAAAAATAAAAAAGTACGAAACAATTAAAAAAATACATATACAAAATTCGGTAAAAATGGTTGGTAATGGCAACTATCACACTAGGGGTTCATAAGGATAAATTTATGTGTTGTAAAACTCGTTCACGGTGTAGAAGGCGCTTTCCAATAAGAATGATTTCAAAGCCTTGCGAAATGAAGTCAGAGATATTATGGATTTGATGTTAAATGGCAGGTGATTATGCATTTTTTTTGCATTGTAGATTACTGATCTTTTAATTAACTCTGAGTGTGGGGTTGGAAGATAGAGATCGTGCTCAGTGTTTCTGAGAGGGTAGTTGTGAGAAGGTCTCTCTAATAGAGCAGGTGCATGCTTACGAATTAAGCAAACCGATTCCAAAATGAATAAGCAAGGAAGGGTTAGTATTTTATATCTTTTAAAGAAATCTCGGCAGTGAGTTCTACTGTTAAGTCTCAGTAGGTAACGAACAGCTCTTTTTTGTAGTATAAAAATTCGATCAAATTGAGTCGCACAACATGTACCCCAGAATGGAATAGCATATCTGAGGTGCGACTCAACAAGAGCAAAATAAACAGTTCTAGAGGTAGAAAAGCTAAGCTCCTCGGAAACAGATCTTAACGCAAAGCAAGCAGAACCCAACTTCCTTGATAAAGCGTCGATATGTGGATCCCATTTTAAAGAATCATCTACAAGAAGCCCTAGAAATTTTACAGAGTTTACGACATCAATAGTGGTGCCATTAAGGTCAAAAGGTTGCAGCGTGTTTTTATAAGACAAGACTTTCGTTTTAGAGATGTTCAAACATAGGAGATTAGAATCGCACCAGGATTTAATGGTGATTAGGTCATTAGATACAATCCTATATAGGTCCGTGACATCTGGGTGGCTCCACGTAAAGCTGGTATCGTCCGCAAAGAGACATATTTTTCCACTAATGTTTAAATTAGCCATGTCGTTTATGAACAGAAGAAACAAGATAGGGCCTAGTACCGAGCCTTGAGGCACTCCATATTCCATTGGCCTACAAGAAAACATCCTGTTGTCAACTTTCACAACTTGATTTCTGTTGCTAAGATATGACTTAAACCAATCGAGAGGAGCCCCTCTAAATCCATAGTACTGCAGCTTATTAGTTAATATATTATGATTCACACAATCGAAAGCTTTGGAAAAATCACAGAAAATTGTTGCCGTAGCGTGATGGTTGTTTAGGCTGGAGTAAACTCTATTAAGAAGGGAAAACATGGCATCGCTTGTGCATTTGTTACTTAAAAATCCAAATTGATGTTTTGTAAGTATTTCATATCTAGACAGAAATGATAAAAGCCTTTTTTTAACCAGTCTTTCGATGATCTTAGATAGCGTAGGGAGAAGTGCAATTGGGCGATAGTTCGAAGCTTCTTCTGAAACACCTCCTTTGTGAAGAGGTATGATTATTGCAGTTTTAAGGCAGCTTGGAAAAGTACCATTTTGGAAACACATATTTATCAAAGCAGTCAGATGCTCTAGAGTGCACTCCGGTAGACTTGAATACATTTTTAAAGTAAGCCCATCAATTCCCGAGGAAGATTTATTTTTGATATCATTAATTGTACTGAGAAGTTCTGATAAAACTACTGGTGAAAAGAAGAAACTGTGCAGGTTTACCCTATGATTAGAGAGATATGAAATTGGGTCATTAGATTGAGATACGGATTTAGTCAAATCTTTGGCTACATTTACAAAGTAATTGTTTAGGTCCTCAGGAGAGGTAAGGATAGTGTTGGATAAAGGAGTTTTGTTTCTTAAATCATTTACGATAGACCAGGTTTCTTTAGCTACATTTTTGGCGTTAGAAAGTCTATTATTGTAATAAATATCTTTGGCGGCTTTAATAGTCTTATGATAAATTTTTCTGTATGATTTTACATAATTATGAAAAAGGACACAGTCCGAAAATTTCTTTAAATGAGATAGTGACCGCATGTTCTTAGAAGATATACGTAAACCTTTAGTGGACCAGGGTTTACTTCTTTTATTTTTGATAGGCCTAAGAGGAAAAGATTCAGAAGCTATATTAGTTAGAGTTTTTATAAAACGAGAAAATTCAGTGTCGACATCATAAGTGTGAGAGTCCCAGTCAGTTATTTGACATAGGTGTTTGAAATTAATGAAATTTCTAACCGAAAAAATACGGCCTACTTGTCTAGAGGAATTTTTGGCTTTGGATGTAATTGAAAATTTTGTGAAAATTGCTTCATGATCGGAGAAACCTGGACTTAAGACATTACATTCGACGGAGCTAGGATCGAAAGAAGACACAACGTAATCTATAGTACTGGCACTTGTCTTAGTAATTCTGGTTGGTGAGTTGACGTGCATGGCAATTCCTAATGACTCAAAGATGGACTGAAGACATTCCTGAGCAGCACACACACTGGAAAAGTCAATATTGAAATCGCCACATAAGATTAATTTGCTTTTTACAGGAAGGGACTCGAGCAAACTTAGAAGGTTATGGCAGAATAATTGCACATCAGCATCAGGTGTTCTATAAATACAAATAATATAAAGGTCATAAGTATTGTGATAAACGATAGAAAATTCAAATACTTTTTCAGATAATAAATGATTATACTTTGATATTTCGGAAAAATCGTTGTTTAAAGACATTATCATGGTGCCGCCATGAGTTAAATTAGTTCTATTAAATCTGGCAATTGTGGTATAGTTTTTAATAAAAACAGGTTGATTGATATTTAGCCAGTGCTCAGTGATGGCAATGACTTCTGGAAAATTTAGCTCTTCTAACAAAAGATATAATTCGTCTGTTTTATGTCTTAAGGACTGAATATTAAGAAAAAAAAGATTAAAATTACTATTGGTCAATTTTCTAGAGGGTAATTACTTTAAAGTAGAGTGCTATAATCTATTTATTATTACATGTAAACCAAATACAAATAAGCCGATTTTTATTTTATTTTTTTAACGACAAAAACATGGCGCACTTTGTAGATAGTAGTATCCGTGGCAATTCACACGGCTTGTTAATTATTAATCGAATATACTATTTGTTATTAGTAAAATGTATTGATTACATATGGAATGGAAATTGCTTTCAGGATACAAAATACGAAGCTTTAATTGAGCAATTAGACCGATATTCGAGACAAGGGATTCCTCAGAATGCCGATTATCCGCAAGGCCAGTGCGAGTCTATCGATGCGCTTTATAAGCTGGAAGATGACTGGAGAGACATTATAACGGATTATAGCGGTAAGTCCCATTATATGACCTAATTAAGTGATGAATACGGGGCGAGAAAATTGACATTCATGGTCTGTCAAATAGTCGATGTAAAACGCAAGAAATGTTAGTTAATTTATAGATGTTTTAGCCAGTATTGCCAGGTCAAAAAAATGTGTATTGGCAGACATTATACTCCGCCTTAATATTTTTCCAAACTTGAGGGGCAAATCCGTAAAAGTATTTTTAAAATAGTATTTGTTTGATTCTTAACCCTAAAAACATCAATTATGTACGACAATGAATAGCTTAAAACATTTATATATACTTTCATTCTTAATTTGAATAAAGTCGTGATTTTTTTATATAGTTTGCCCAAAAATAATAAGCTTCTATGTTAATGCTTGCTGTCAAGATGTCTATCCCAACTATTTTGATTTTTCATCATCATCGTCATCAGCGTTTTTCATCCATTGCTGGATATCGGCCACCTCTCACACATACCTGTGCAGTCTGTCTTAGTTGTTTGACATAGACATATAGGACCTACTTTATGAGAAATGGCGTTCAGTCAATTTCCCTAAAAATTTGCTATGTTGCAGTTCTCTACATCCTTATCAAAAGCTTTCATAGGCGCAACTCAATCTTGCGGCTAGTTTTCCTTCCTAATATAATTGATGTCCTGTACATGTCTTATTTTTTATTTTGTAGCAGTTTTATGACTCATAAAATTTCCATCTAGACAGAAGGCTGTTACTTACGTCTTTTTTATTGAATATCTGTAAGTTCATTTGTAATATCGAAGATGGTAATTTGGCAACGTTTAAAAGTTCAAAATATCTAATTATAATAATATATTGGGGAATTCCATTCCCCCAAACAGAGAACAAAATACCTATAATTTTTTTTGTTAAAAAATTTTACAACCCTGTACAGGATGTCTGGTTATATATTAAACGGGGTTTACAAGCAGAGATTAGATATATCACAAACTATTGTATTCAAAATTTTTAAGGTTTTCTCTAAACCATCAGGATTTGTTAACAAATAACCAAATGACAATTATATATTATACAGACAGACCTTTTTGTTTCATTACTTTCCCACGTATACATAGTACACAGCTCTTTAAGTTTTCAATCTTTTTTGTTATCTCTAAAAGCTAAACTTGTAGACCCCGTTAGAAATATAATCAGACACCCTGTACAGGGTTATAATATATATTTTTGACAACTGTCTACAGCTTTAATTATAGGAGATAAAAAAATATTTACACAAACGATGCAAAATGTTTGCATTACGTTACTGAATGGGGTTATTCAGGAAATGAGGGGTTATTTGAGAATTTGTCTGAAAAAGGTTAAAAGCGGCCCACGCGGTTCGTAAACGCTCCGCAGATCCGTTAGTAGACATGCAAACGCGAATGTCAGTGCGTCTCGACGGACGGAAATTGTTTTTGTTTTGGCGCGTAGGGGTATTAGGAAGAGGACATATGATTTGCTGAAAGATTTGTAAGTAGTTAACTTTCTCCTGTAAATCTAAACCAATTAATTGTATGATATTGGAACTTAATCCAATTAATTATATGGGGTTTTTTCCTTTTCTCCTGTAAATCTAAACCAATTAATTGTATGATATTGGGACTTAATCCAATTAATTATATGGGGTTTTAGGAAGGTGTGTTTATAATATAAACATTTTAGAATTTTTGTGTTCTTTTTTATTCTGTATTTTCTAAAGTGGGGTAATTTGAGAACTAACTGGGGGCTATTTGAGAAACCATGGGGGCTATTTGGGAATCCTTAGTTATTGCTTTTATTTTTTAGGATGGTGTGAGATAATTGTGCCCAACTATAAAAAAAGATTAAGCCATGTAAGAAACGTCAAAAATTACTTAAAAATGCCTTGGCCAGAGCGATAGAGGAGGTAAAAAGAGGGCGTTTGACTTTGGCTAAGGCCTCTGAGCGTTTTAAAGTTCCCATCGCAACCATAAGCAGACATGCTAGAGGGGGTAACGTTTTTGAAAAACCGGGGAGACCTTCAATATTTTCTACGGAAGAAGAGGAACAGTTCGTCAAATACCTAAATATTGTGGCAGCATGGGGATTTCCCTTTGACTTAATGGACCTAAGGCTTTTTGCAAATAATTACTTGGATACAAAAGGTGTACAGTAGACTCGTTTAACGGATAATTGACCTGGTAGAGATTGGGCTTTAGCTTTTCTTAAACGACATCAAAAGCTTATTTCGAACCCTCTATCATCCAATATTTCTACAAAAAGAGCTTCACTTTCGCTAGAAGACATTGATAGTTTTTTTTTGATAGTGCCCGAGATATGTTCTTAGCTGTAGATCCTAGTCTAATAATCAATTTTGACGAAACCAATCTTACCGACAATCCAGGGAATAAAAATATATTTATAAAAGAGGAGGAGTACCCCGAGAGGGTAATAAATTCCACAAAAACAGCCGTAAGCTTAATGTATGCGGGTACTGCTGATGGGCAGATATTACCAGTTTTCGTAGTGTATAAAGGTGAGCATCTTTGGAACTCATAGACTGAAGGAGGCCCTAAAAACGCCAGATATAATCGGTCCAAAAGCGGCTGGTTCGATACCAGTTGTTTTCGAGATTGGTTTTTCACGGTGGTAATTCCATTTTTTAGAAACAAACCTGGAAGAAAGGTGAGTTGGTATAAATGAGAGATTAAGTTACTCACTTACATTTAATTTTTATTTTAGGCTCTCATCGGGGACAACTTGTCTTCCCAGTTTTCCGAAGATGTCCTTAGAACATGCGAAAAATGGGTATTGCATTTATCCCCTTGCCAAGCAATGCGACCCACGTCATGCAGCCACTTGACGTCGCATTTTATGTCCCACTTAAGAAATATTGGCGACAACTTGGAAGGAAGGTCAAGGGCGGAAATGACTACACTCTCAAAAGATGTATTCCCTAGATTGCTTACACAGCTTGAAGACAAGATTGAAGAGAATGCTAAAGGAAGACAAAATTTAATGTCTGGTTTTGCCAAAACTGGATTGCACCCTTTAAATCCTTCACGGCCAAAAGAAAGATTGTCTGCATCTTCCATCACAAGTACAGATACTAATAATTTAGATTCGAGCATTTCAGAATCAGTTATGGACGTTCTAAAAAAATGCGCATGGATAGTGCTGAGCAACGTAAATCCGGGTCGTAAAAAGCTTGCTGTAGATGCCGGAAAAAGTGTTTCCACATCTGATCTGTACCCGTCTACCAGTAGAGAAACGAGTCCTTTAGTAACCTGAGATTAGTCCATGGGAATCATCACATGATGAAGAAGAAGAACAGCCAGAAAAAAGTGACGATGATGATCTTCCTCTAATAGGAAAGAACACCAAATTGCCACATTAGTTAATAACAATGAAGAAGTCCAGCCAGAAGAAAGTGACGATGATGATCTTCCTCTTTTTCACGTGAAAGAACACCATAGCAATCTTAAGGTCAATGATTGGGTGGTTGTTCGATATACATACGGACACAATTGTAAGCCAATGCTATATAGGACAGATAAAATTTATTAACATGCTAAACGGAGAACGGGTTTTTAAAATATCAGTTTTTAAAAAATCCGTAAAAACGGGAAGATCTTTATCTTTTCCTAAGTTAGACGAGGACGCGGTAACAACCGAAATGATTGTCATGATACTTAGCCAGCCTAAAATTGAAGGCTCGGGGACCAGGCAGTTTTTTGGCTTTAAATCTTTCAAAATTAAACATTAAGTAAATAGTTAGTATAGTTACCTTTGTTTGTTACCTTTAAGGAAAAGTTATTTTTAGGTTTTTTAAATTCTTTAATGATGTTTTAAAGTTATTTTATGTCTTTTTTGTTACACTTCTAATGTAATGTACAATGTTGCAGGGAAAAGTTTTTTATATATATTTAAACTCGTTTTCAAATTTTTTAAAAATGTTTTTTTGTTTTCCAAATAGCTCCTTTAGTGGAGAAATTGCGATTTATGCGATTTTAAGCCATATTCTCAAATAGCCCCTTCCCATGAGGTAATTTGAGAAGACAATACAAAATTTTTTTAGGGCTTCCAAATGAGGGGGCCCTTAGTCCAATGTAAGCCAATAGCCCTATCATAGGTCTTTCCAATGGCTCTAAAAAATTGACCAGTTTAAATATATGGCTAAAAAACCTTGAAAAAAATCTCTAATAGCACCATTTTAGGATATCTTTTAAGAAGATCGTCATTAAGAATATCATTAAAAAGTAGGAAAATATATATAACAATCTATATTTTGAAACATTACTTAACTATATGTTATTATTTTAATGAACAGGTTTTTTTTTTTTTGAGGATCGAATAATGTTTTTTTTTGGTAGTTGTATTTGCTATAGACGAGATAAGCGATAGCAACTGAAATGGAGAAAACTATGATTTTTTGGTTGGTTCAGTGAATTTGTTTTATTTGAATAAATTCTTGTTATGAGAAACCTAACACATTAATTTTTTGCAATGGTTGTTGCAAGTATTTTCTTTATATTCTGTAAGTTCGTTACATGTATCTTTTGTGACAAAGTTGCTATTCACTAGAAAGGCCTTTCGTTAGTAATTAAATTTATAAAATATATATTTAATTTAAAAATATCGCGAAAAATACTACTTCTATATTTGAGACTGTATTTAGCAAATGAAGCAACTTTGCGAAACTTTTTATGAAAGTATTCACTAACTAGGCTTTTAATTACAAGAATATTGCGAGAAACATAGTTGGGAACAATTTAGCATTCAAAATTGCTGAAACAACATTCGTTAAAAGTTGAAATTAAAATTTTAATGCTTTTACACAACACTGCTATGAATTTCATTAATTTATATTTTCCCAACGGGCAGCTTGTATTAGGGCTTTTATTGCATAGTTACGGGAAATCTTTTTTTTTAGTAAAGTGGGAAACGTTAAGGTTGTAAATTAAAAATTCGTTTAGTTAATACGAAACGTATGATAATTTGTAATGCCTATTAAATATCTCCTTTTTCCTTAATTGTGGCATAGCAGTAATTACTGAGTGTTTATTTCAATCATATTGATGTTATATATTAAAGGTTTATAGAAAACGGGATTACTCGATAGTGAAATTAGGTCAATTATATAAAATAATCAAACAGTTATAACAAAGGACTAAAAAAGGCTTGATTAATCGAATAATCTGAAACGACGATTCAATTCTTAAAATATAATTATAAAGAAGTAAGGAGTAGTTGCATCTATCTAATTAGACTTTTTGACATAATTATTTCAGTTAGGAGTTCAAAGAAAATATTTTCCATTTTATAGCTAACAATAGCTGTTTTTTTTTGTTTGCTCAAGAAATCCAATTAAATAAGAAACAGAGCAGGTGACAGCCAATTATTTTAATTTTGTTGATGTTTAGGGTGTAGAAGAAAACTTTTGAAAAGTTAGAGAAGAGTCCCTTATAAGATTTAATTGCCATATTGTACAGGGTGTGTTTATTTTAACGGGGTAGCTCTCTTATAAGTGAAGATGGAGGATTCCGGTTTTCGCGACATAGTGCTTTTTTTTGCGAAACGAAAGATGCTCAAATAAAATTTTCAGCTGTCATTTTGAGATATAACACAAATTTATAATTTTTTTAAATGGGATACCCCGTATATTTTTATTTTATGCTATTATTTCACAATAAGCTTCTCGAAAATATATAATAGTATATACTTTTCTATTCGAATCGCCCAGTAATTTGCATTTTTTTACAGATAGACTCAGTTTTTGGTAGTAGACTGGGATTGATTGAACAAAACAAAAGACAATTGTTGTCATGTTAAATAAATTACTTAACAAAAACCTCTCCTTGTTTTGAAGCTAGATTAGATAACCGCAACAATTATTGTAAATTTTATAATAAAAAATGGCTAGAAACCAAACGTTTTCTCCTGAAGAAAAATACGTCATGTTGCGATGCTTTGCAAGGTATGCTTAGCATTCGTCGTATTTTATAATGAATACATTTTTATAAAGCTGTTGGCGTTTTAAACATAGGTATCCAGAATGAAGACAACCCTGTGATATTACGTTTCTTAGAATGAAAAGAAATCTAGTTGATTTCGGATCTTTTCAATAAGCCGCGAAGCAAAACCTATAACAAGGAAAACGAGGAAGACGTAGTTAATGTTCTGGCGTCCCTTGATGTAGATCCTTCAAGTTCTTGTAGAAAAATCCATCAGAATGTTGGGGTTCCAAAAAGCCGGGTACAAAAAATTTTAATGAAACTAGGTTATAAACCATTTAAATTCAGATTGGTGTAACACTTACATCCAAACGACGCTCAGCGTCCTCAGCTGTAACTGGTATCTAGAAAAATGTGATAATGATCCTGACTTTTATAGAAAAGTAATATGGTCCGATGAGGCATATATAAGTAGCGCCGGAGTATTAAATAGGCATAATTCTAGACACTGGTCGCAAAAAAACCAGCATCGAATATTTCCTGGCGAACGACAAGGGGGGGTTTAATATTTCTTGTTTGTAGGATAAATAATGCTATGATAGTTATTACAAATCTACTTACATTTTACATTATAATTATTGAATTATTAAATTGCTAAAATTTTAACATTTCTTCTAAAATAGTATAAAATAAGGATATACAAGGTAATAATTTATTATAGGAATTTTTAAAAAATTCTTTTGTTTTGTAAGCAATCCCAGCCTACTACCAAACACTGGATCTATCTCTAAAAATATGCAAATTACTGAGCGATTCGAATAGAAAAGTATATACTATTATATATTTTCGAGAAGCTTATTGTGAACTGAATAATATAAAATAAAAATATACGGGGTGTCTTATTTAAAAAATTATAAGTTTATGTTATATCTCAAAAACGACAGCTCACATAAAAAATCCGACTTTTCCACTGGATGCTACGTGAAAAACTGTATCAGAGCCGGTTTTTACCTTTTCGATAAGTTAAATAGCAACCGAAATACGAGTTAGACCCAAAAATGCAATATTTTCAATTTAACACTGTATCTTAAAAACGAAGGGGGCTATGAAATAAAAACAACGAAAACGGGACACCCTGTACAGGATATATATATTATTATATTATGTATATTATCCAAATTCATATACACGTTATACAGACCGACCATTTTGTTTCATTATTTTCGCATGTATACACAGTACACACCTCTTTAAGTTTTCAATATTTTTTGACATCTCTAAAAGCTAAACTTGTAGACCCCGTTTGAAATACTGGGTGGTGCAACCAAGATGGGGTGGACGATTGTGGGCAAACGGAGAGGAATTTGAAAAAAAAATTGAGATATGATTGATAGTCAAGAACGCTGTGTTTTAAAATTATACCCATTATAGAGGGTGGTCTGAAAAGTTCGTGGTGAACCAAACTTGTGTTTTTTTAAATGGGATACCCGGTATATTATTATTTTAGTTGATTCTCCTATTCGTCGCGATCGTTTTGATATAAGGTTAGTTGGGTCTAAAATTTATACCAAGGGAATGGGACTAGGTTAAAGTGGAAAAAAGGGTTATACTCCTGCCATTTTTTGAAAACAATTGAAGCAGGTATGGAAAAACCAAATATTCTATAAAATGTATTGTATCTAGAGGACTACAATAATCGCTTGTAAGTCGTTCAAAATTATTCACTGTTATACAGGGTGGTCAAGTTTTGCAAATTTACCTTGGATTGAATTTTTTTAAATGGAACACCCTGTATATTTTACTTTCATGTTAAAGATAACATTACTAGCTTTCAGAAAATACCATATTTGATATCATTCTGACCAACAGTTTTTCAGTAAATTAGCTGTGAAATCAAAATTTCTTCATTTTAACACGAATTACTCTGAATTCACCTTGTTAAAATTGACAATTTAATATTAGGAGGCCATGATAAATTGAACAAAAGATTGACAGTCCTGTCAAAACAGCAAAGTGTCAGAATATTATCATCAGTAAATAAATAAATATTGTTCTTTGATGATGCGGTGCCGAAATAAAAACAAGATAGAAGCTTTTGCAAGTTTATCATAGAGATTTCAAGAAATAGGAAATGTTGCTTTCAAAAAAACGTAAAGTAATTAATAAACCAGTTACCAATGAAGATAATGCTTTGACAGTATTAATAACAGATCTTTTTTTAGGAAAAAAATAAATTTAATATAAATCAACAAAAACAATGTAATTAAAACTTATAAAAGATGTTCAACTAAACCACCGTTTTGCTGAAGGCACATTTCGAGTCTATCCATAAATGAAAGTTTCACTTTTCTCAAAGTCAGGTCTGAAATGTTGCGAAAACTGCTTATTATTCTCAACTTCATATCTTCCACTGTGGTTGGAACCTCTTTATAAACTTCTTCTTTAACATGTCCCCATAAAAAGAAATCTAGTCGCGCTAAATCGCGTGACCTCGCAGGCCACTTAACTGGTCCACCTCGCCCAATCCAATGCTCTCCTTTCCAATCATTGAGAAAATGTCTTACATGCCTATGGTAATGCGGAGGTGCTCCATCATGTTGGAACCATGAGGAATTTCTTAACATTAAAGGTAAGTCTTCGAGCAATACGGGCAACTCATTTCTCAAAAAATTTAAATATACTTCTCCCGTTAAATGCTCTTCAAAGAAATATGGTCCTATAACATGAGAGCCAAACATAAATTGACCATTTATTTTGATGGTCCACCTGACGAATCCAATGTGGATTTTCGGTTGAATAATAGTGCATATTATGTTTGTTAACCAAGCCGTTGCTTTTAAAAGTTGCTTCATCTGAAAACAGCACCCTATCTACAAAACCTGGATTATCCCAAATTGTATTTAAAAACCAAATTGAAAACTCTTGTCGTTGGACGTAATCGCGATCATACAGTTCTTGGTGTAATTCAATGTGGTAGGCATGATATTTATGTTGTTTCAGAATCCGTTTAATACTAGTGCGTTCAATATCAGTAGCTCTCTTAATTTCCCTGGTACTTGTGTGTGGATTTTCTTGCACTGTTAATAACACTGTCAAAGCATTATCTTCATTGGTAACTGGTTTATTAATTACTTTACGTTTCTTAAAAGCAACATTGCCTGTTTCTTGAAACCTCTCTAATAAACTTGCAAAAGCTTCAGGTCTTGGTTTTTTTTCGGCATCGGGATATCGTACCGCATAAACCCTGCTTGCTAGTAAAGGGTTTTTTTGACACTCGCCCAACATAAAAGTCATGTTTATCAACTCTGGAGTACTCAAACTCATCCTTACTTAACAATTTCTCAAATCGTCAAAAAACAATGGTAATTGATACCAATTCTCTGACACTTTGCGCTTTTGACAAGAATGTCAATCTTTCTTTTCATTTATGATTATATCATGGCCTCCTTATATTATAGGCAGTCAATTTAAGCAACGTAAATAATACCGTTTCTGTTAGAATGAGTAAATTTTGGTTTCACGGTTAATTTACTAAAAAACTGTTGGTTAGAAAGATATCAAATAGGGTATTTTCTGAAAGCTGACGATGTTATCTTTAATATGACAGTAAAATATATGGGGTGTTCCATTTAAAAAAATTCAATCCAAGGTAAATTTGCAAAACTTAACCACCCTGTATAACAGTGAATAATTTTGAGCGACTTACAAGCGATTATTGTAATCCTAGATACAATACATTTTATAGAATATTTGGTTTTTCCATATCTGCTTCAATTGTTTTCAAAAAATGGCCGGAGTATAACCTTTTTTTCCACTTTAACCTCGTCCCATTCCCTTGGTATAAATTTTAGACCCAACAAACATCATATCAAAATGATCGTAACGAATAGGAGAATCAACTAAAATAATAATATACCGGGTGTCCCATTTAAAAAAACACAAGTTTGGTTCACCACGAACTTTTCAGACCACCCTGTATAATGGGTATAATTTTAAAACACAGCGTTCTTGACTATCAATCATATTCCAAAAATGTTTTTTCAAATTCCTTTCCGTTTGCCCACAATCGTCCACCCCATCTTGGTTGCACCACCCTATATAATCAGACACCCTGTACAGGGCTATAATATATATTTTAACACCTGTTAGCTTTAATTATAGGAGATATAAAAAAATGTTGAACACAAACGATGCAGAATTTTTCTTGTATTAGTTTTTAACAAGATCATCGTTAAGAATATCATTAAAAATTAAAAAATAAACATAACATTTTTAAATATTAAATAACTGTATGTTATTATTTTATTAAACAGGTATCTTTTTATCGATTAAAAATATACTAGGTTTAATACCTTTAATTATTTTTTAAGACAACCGAGAAATTTAACAAAAAGTGTGATTCCACGTTTATGTGTTGGAAGAGAATATTCTCTTTTTTCAACTTTTTAATAATTTCAAAGTTGTTTTAATATTCCCAGAAGTAATATGCCAAAAATCCTACAAATTTTGTAATTAAAGTTTATTGTATCTCTTATACTCGTAGTTTAAACTGTAGGTAGGTGTCAAAATATAGATGAAAACCCTCTACATAAAACATAAGTGAAAACGAGGTTTAAGAGCAAAATAACGCTAACATTCCAAAGAAATTAGAATTCAATTATTCCAGGTTCATAAATTGATAAACACATTAAAATGACAACCGCGCTGTTTATAAGGGTCTACGTGAAATATTTGTTAGCGGTGGGATCCACAAAGGACTAATTATTTTTGATCTATAACGGGGAATAGCGAATTTGCTGAAACGTGGATATTCGACATTTGTACTTATTTATTTTAATTTAATTTTAGTTATTTTAGTAGAAAGATATGCTAGTGCTTTTCATCTTTCAGTTAGACATTAAGACCCGTATTCACTAAGGAGGTTTAAATTTAGACCAGGTTTAACTTGGCAGTTATAGGTTTAAGATGACATTTTTAACAATTGAACAAATAATTTTCCTAAATGTCACAATTGCAAAATGACAGTGACATAAGCGAAACATAACTGTCGAACTAAGAGTTTTAAGTACCATGGCCACTAGACCTAATCTAACTCTTAAACCTTTTTAGTGAATATTTCGAACTTCGGTGTCATTCTCAGAAGTTATCCTTGGTCGGAACGTCTTACTGCTTCTAGCAGACCTCTTTATTTGCTAGAAGGTCTACCTGAACTATAATGAACTATAATAATATAAATGAGAAAATATAGACATATTTTTAACACTAGTGCTGAACAGTTAACTTTAATTTTGTGCAGATACTCAACCATTCAAATTAATTTTTTTATGTTGCCATACAATTATTCAAAATATTTTTAGGATAAGATTTTGAATTTAATTTAGTCCTAGCGAAATGAACGAGGAATGATTGTGTAGTTTATAAATGTATGTTTATGTAGTATTATTGTTTTCTGCTTATGGTAAGAGATATTTGTTGCTTTAAAATTTAGTTTTTCTTAGTAAATTGATGAAACAAAACAGCTAAACTTAGTGACTATGAAATACAGTCCATTTAAGCTCTCCTATCGGGCATTCAAAAGGCAAGTGGTCCTTCTTTTAAATAATTAATGTTTTGCAGTAAAATTAACATTTATTGCAGCAGCTGATAAGATAGAACTTCTCAGGAAAATCTGGCCCCATCAATATATATTTTAGCAAAATTATGAGATTTTGAGAAAATATTACACTAATTTAAAGACAGGACTGTTAGGAAAGTTTAACTATTCCTATCCAAGATCGATTTGTAAGTGGCTGAAACGTAAACAAATTCAAACTTGTAACCCGAATTGTTTGTTCATTAGTTAAGTGCCTCAGTGATTAGACAATCAGATATCGAAAAAGGCCAACAGAAGTTTTAAAAGACACCCTTTCAGGACTTTAGTTATTGCTTGTACTGTCGAATTTACAGAATAGTAATTATATCTAGCCAAAAAGGGTGGCAGATAAAGTTATTTTATGATTGCAAAATGAATTTGAACTTTGCGCTTTAATTTGAAGTATTGCGTTTCAAGTTTGACGCTTGTGACGTCAAAAACCGTAATTATGCGTGTTATTGTCATTTCGAAGTTACGTATTTTCGAACATACACAATTGATGGCAGGATAAAAAGTAGAGCCCAATGTAAATTACGCCAAACGTTTCCTTCAAATATTAATTTTCTTTGCCTGTTTTTCGACATTTTGTTTGATAATTTCTGGAAATATGAATATTTATTTCAAACTCAAAAATTGTCACCAGCTTTTAATTTTTGTTGCTTGGATTTTGCGTTAAATGTTTACGAAACATAAATGCATCGTGTTCCAGACTTATCTAGTAAATTCAAATTGAGGTAAAAATTGTTGACGGTTTCGGCATAATATCTAATTTCGAAAAATGTCGTCGATTTCTAGCAGTGCCAAAGCATTGTGGCTTCTGACATCATGGTCACTATGTTGCCGAATCTTTGTGGCGCAAAAATACTTAATAGAGATAAAAATTTTGATTTCTGTTACAAATTGGATATCTCAAGATTTAGATTCTGCTATTATCTTGTGTTTATAGAAACGTTAAGAAGTTACTAGAGTGTTGATAGAAAATTAGAAAAATCTTCTGAAAGACCGGTAACAGGTTTCAGTCAATGGACTACTGCTCGTTAATTTCTTTACAGACGCTGCGAAACAGCAATTGCTATGAACCCTCTAGCAATTGCCCTTTTAAATAATTACACTCGTATTCAGTAAAGAAGTTTAAATTTAGTCCAGGTGTAACTAGACAGTTAAGGTTTAAGATGACAAATTCAACAAGTCAACAAATAATTTCTTAATAATAATAATAGTAATAAGTTTTAAGTACCATGGCAACTAGACCTGGTCTAACTCTTAAACTCTTTTAGTGAATAAGGGGGTTAATGTTTTGCAGTAAAATTAGCATTTGTTGTACCAGACAGAACTTCTTAAGAAAAATCTGGACCCATCAATATATCTTCTTTAGGGTGTTACTTGGACCTATCATATATCGTTATTGCGATATTTTAGAAAAAATTTTGAATAAAATTTGAAATCCACTATTTAAGATTTTGAGAGAGACAGGGCTTTAAGAACAGTTTTGCTACTGCTATCCAAGATCGATTTGTAAGTGGCTGAAACTTTTGGAAATTCAAACTTGTGATTAGACAAGCAGATGTCAAAAGAAGCGAACAGAAGGCTAAAAACACGTTGTTCGGATTTTTCGTTGTTACTTGTACTGTCGAATTTACAAAATATAATTATATGTAGCCAAAAAGCATACCAGGCGAAGTTATTTTATCATAACAAATTGAATTTGAAGTTTGCGTCTTAATTCAAAGTTCAAAGCTTGTGGCCACAAAAACAGTAATTATTCATGTTTTTGTCATTTCGCAGTTACGTATTTTAGAACATACACAATTGATGTTAAAAACAATGGCTAGATGAAAGGTTGAAACCAGTGCAAATTACGCCAAACGGTTCTTTTAAATAATATTTTTCTTTGTGTGTTTTTCGTCATTTTTATTTGATAATTTCTTGAAATATAAATATTTACTTCAAACGCAAAAGTGTATTGTTGCTTGTATTTTACGTTATCTAGTAAATACAAATTGGGATTAATTTTTGGTTGACGGTTTCGACATTCCAAATATCGAAAAAATGTACTCAGTGCCAAAGCATTACCGTTTCTGACGTCACGTATGCTATGTTGCCGGATTTTTGTGGTGCCAAAATATAAATTTTTTAAAGTTGGCTTTATGAAAAATAAATTTCTTGTTTGGGGGCCTTCATATGGCATCCAATTGCATTTTACAACATAAAAAAATGGTTTAGTCAGAATGCTTTATTCAGCAATAAATCTTATTTCTGATTTAAACATAACAGAATACATATGAAAAATACGATTCCTTTTATAAATTGGATGACTGAAAGTTCAAATCTTGCCTTTGTCTAGCGTTAAGAAGAATATTGCCAGTTGCTGGTAGTGCTAAGGAAAAAAAAATAAGTAGAAGAGAGACTTCTGATCTTTTTTAAGAACTACAGTCATCCGAAATTTATTTTGAACGTTCTTCAAAATTTAAATTCCCATTAATAACAGAGTCAAAAATTTAAGTATAAACTGTTTTGAAGCTTAACAATGATTTTATTTTATATCGATAAGTTCTGTAAGAATAATTTACTTGGCAACCCTGAAATAAGCTTCAGTTCTCCAAATCCAATAAATTGGAATCTAACTTGTATTAGACAGAGTACAAGTTGTCAGGCACAAAGTGCACTTGGGCATCGAATAAAGGTTTGTGATATAAACAAAATAAGCGATGGCAACTAACATGGACAAACTAGGATTTTTTTGGTTGGTTCAGTGAATTTGTTCTATTTGAATAAATCCTTGTTATAAGAAACCTAACATTTTAATTTTTTTGTAATGGTTGTTGCAAGTATTTGCTTTATATTATGTATGTTAATTACATATATCTTTTGTGACAAAGTTGCTATTCTCTAGGAAATAGTTGAATGGCCGTAAGTAATTTATAAAATATACATTTAATTTAAAAGTAACATTGTGAAAAATACTGCTTTTATATTTGGGACTATATTTTGCAAATGAAGCAACTTTGGGAAACTTTTTATGAAATTATTCACTAACAGGGCTTTTAATTACAAGAATATTGCGAGAAACATAGTTGGGAACAATTTAGCATTCAAAATTGCTGAAACACCATTCGTTAAAAGTTAAAATTAAAATTTTAATGCTTTTACACAACACTGCTATGAATTTCATTAATTTATATTTTCCCAACGGGCAGCTTGTATTAGGGCTTTTATTGCATAGTTACGGGAAATCTTTTTTTTTTTACTGAAGTGGGAAACGTTAAAGTTGTAAATTAAAAATTCGTTTAGTTAATACGAAACGTATGATAAGTTGTAATGCCAATTAAAATTTTCCTTTTTCAGTAATTATGTCATAACAATAATTACTGAGTGTTTATTTCAATCACATTGATGTTATTTATTATAGGTTTATAGAAAACGGGATTACTCCATAGCGAAATTAGGTCAGTTATATAAAATAATCGAACAGTTATAACAAAGGAATAAAAAAGGCTTGAATTAATGGTTCATCGAATAATCTGAAACGACGATTCAATTCTTAAAATATAATTATAAAGAAGTAAGAAGTAGTTGCATCTATCTAATTAGACTTTTTGACATACTTATTTCAGTTAGGAGTTCAAAGAAAATATTTTATAGCTAACAGTGGCTGTTTTTTTTTGTTTGCTCAAGAAATGCAATTAAATAAGACACAGAGCAGGTGACAGCCAATTATTTTAAATTTGTTGATGTTTAGAGTGTAGAAGAAAACTTTTGAAAAGTTAGAGAAAAGTCCCTTAAAAGATTCAATTGCCATATTGTACAGTTCGCGACATGGTGCTATTTTTTGCGAAACGAAAGATGACTCAAACCAAATTTTCATCTGTCCATTTTGAGATATAATACTGACTTATAATTTTTTATATGAGATACCCCGTATATTTTTATTTTATGTTATTCAGTTCACAATAAGCTTCTCGAAAATATATAATAGTATATACTTTTCTATTCGAATCGCCCATAATTTGCATTTTTTTACAGATAGACTCAGTTTTTCGTAGTAGGCTGGGATTGCCTAAACAAAACAAAAGAAAATTGTTGTCATGTTAAATAAATAACTTATCAAAAACCTCTCTTTGTTTTGAAGCCAGATTAGATAACCGCAACAATTATTTTAAATTTTATAATAAAAAATGGCTAGAAACCAAACGTTTTCTCATGAAGAAAAATACGTCATGTTGCTCTGCTTTGCACAATCTAACGAAGATGTTAACGAGGCTTCGGAACTATATTTATGAAGGTATGCTTATTATTCGTCGTATTTTATAATAAATACATTCTTATGAAGCTGTTGGCGTTTCAAACATAGGTATCCGGAACTAAGACAACCCTGTGATACTACATTTTTTAGAATGAAAAGAAATCTAATTGATTTCGGATCTTCAGAATCAGAATGTTGGGGTTCCGAAAAGGCGGGTACAAAAATTTTTAAGGAAACAAGGTTATAAACCATTTAAATTCAGATTGGTGCAACGCGATGATTTTCTGTAACTGGTATCTAGAAAAATGCGAATGAAAAATGAAACGGACTCGCATTTGGCCGGACTACCGGATGCCGAAGTTCCGGCTAAGCTACCGGACCGAACACCGGAAGTCCGGCCGAACTTATATTATTATATTTACATCGAATATATGCATAATTTTATTATCGATTAGCTTGCCCGTCCCTATATGTTAACCTTACTCGGTACTTACGCCGGTGTGTATGAAAACAGAATCCGACGACGTACGTCTGCAATCTGTCTTTGTCGCTTACATACACTTTGAACGTGAGAACACGATCTACTGATCGATGTACGTGAAATCACTTATTATATCGGGGAGATTTCAAGGTTTTCTTTTGCAAATCCACGAAAATAACATAAGAAACGCTATTGCTGTTTAGTTCAACAGATTTTGGAAAGTTTTTTGCGTGTCAGACTTCAGTCATCTTAAATTGGGCATTGTAGTTACTTCCCGATACTGTCATTCACTAAAAGTAAAGTTTGGACTTTCTTTTTGATCTGTAAAGAAAACAAATCTTTCGCGAAGCGCAAACTTTGCGATAATAGGTTTTCTCGTGGAGGTGAAAGAAAATCGTCATCAACTTCCCCTTTACTTAGACATTTGAAGATATCACATACAAATGAGTACAATACTATTTTTTCCAAGACACAAGAAGCAAGTCAATCAAAATCTACTTGTGATAAAAGTGCCCCCGATTCTACAATATTACAGCCTACGTTGGAGCAGTTTACAAGTTTAAAAAAAGGTTGGGACATAAACGATCATCGAGCCCGATGTATTCATTACAAAATCGCTGAAATGATTTGTTTGGATAACCAGCCCTAGAAAGCATTTCCCCTCAATATAAAACGCCATCTCGTAATTTTTTTCGAGATAATATATACCAGACATATATAATAGATGTTTTGAACAGATTAAAATAAGTCTCAAAAAATGTCAGTGCGTTTCATTAACGTCAGATATTTGGACTTGTACGAACACAAACGTGAGTTTTATCAGCCCAACGGGACATTGGATCTGCAGCGACTGGAAAAAGGAAAACTTTATATTAAGTTGTGATTCCTTTCAAGGTAGTCATACTGGAATTGCAATTTCTAAAAATATTTCAAAGTCGATAAATTTATGGGGTATAAGTAAAGACAGTATTCATTTATTGTTACGTGATAGTGGCGCAAATATAATAAAAGGCTGCAAATATGCTAGCATTAGTAGCGGAAGTTGCTTCATACATAGTTTGCAGTTGCTAATCACAGACAGCATTAAAACCAATAGCTACTAATTTTAATCACTCTTCACTAGCTTGTTACAAGTTGAGGGCAATTCAAAATGAATACAATATTCCTTACAAAAAAGTTGTGCAGGATGTTCCAACTAGGTGGAACTCAACATTTTATGTTAGAAAGGTTACAGGAGTTAAAAAGGTCTATTACCTTATACTGTTCTGAACAAGAAAATCTTGTTTTCTCTAATTTGACAAGAAGAAGAGATAACTAGATCCATTAGTTTGGCAGAGTCAGTAATCTCTGATGTCATTCCTATGGTCGCCATTTAAAAAAAAAAATCTATCTTTGGAGCCGGCTGTATATGCTGTGGCTTCAACAAAAGAAGCGCTATTTGAAAATCTTGAGACAAGGATTAATAAAATTGAAACCAATTAGCATTATATGATTGTCACGGTATTAGATCCCAGATATAAGTTAGCTTTTTTTTCAGAACCTAATGTTTTACTTCTAAAGCAGACTGTTACAAGTGAAATTAAAAAATCGCTAAAGAGTAGTGAAACTTCTAAAGATTTATCCAAAAAGGTACATTTAGAAGCTAGAGATGATAGTGACGAAGAACCTTTGTCAAAAAATTGCAAAACGTGAAGAATCAATTTGGAAATGTTTTGAGAAAATCGCCACTCCGTTCACTTCCAATACGTGCAGTGCCAGTCTAGACGTGGAGCAGAAACTACTGCTAGAGTTAGAGAAGTTTCTAGTCGAGCCATTACAAGAAAGACAGTTTGATCCAATTTTGTGGTGGAAACAACATCAACACTTGTTACCTTGTTTGGCCGAGGTGGCCAAACAATATTTAAGTGCTCCAGCAAGTAGTGTGTATTCCGAGAGATCGTTTTCTGTAATTGGAAATATTTATGAAGCTCAACGTTCCAGATTAACTCCAAAAAACCCCGAAAAACTTTTGTTCATACATCATAACTTAAAAAAATAAAATTTTGACTACTGAGTTTTTAATATTTTTATTAATATTTTTATATCATATGTTAATGTTCATTTTAGCTATTTAAATTCTAATGAGGATTCTAATCAGCAATATTTTGTTCCTTTTTACGTTTCTTGACTTATATTGCTTATGTGTCGTTTATTTGTCAGCTTTATTATGAAATAAAACAATGCTTAATCTGATGTCCAATTGTATTTTATAATTATTGATCAAAATTATTTTTCCTATAAGTACTATAAGATAGAAATCCCGCCGGATTTCATGGCCGGACCGCATGTCCGGTGGAAAGACCGGACCGACCGGATTTTGTACCGCGGCCGGACGTCTGTTCCATCCCTATTAAATAGGCATAATTCTAGATACTGGTCGCAAGAAAACCAGCATCGAATATTTCCTCGCGAACGACAGGATAGGTTTGGGTTTAATATTTCTTGTTTTATATTGGGTTCAAAACTAATGTATCGTATATACCATAGGAGCATAGATACCGATCGGTATTTCCAAATACTGGAACTTATTCTACCGGAATTACTCTATGATCTGCCATTGGCCTATTTACGCGACATATTTTCAGCAGGACGGAGCACCTGCTCATAATTTCGGTAGAATAAGACAGTATTTGGAAAATAACTTTCTTGGAAAATGGATAGGGACCAATGGTCCTGTCAGATGGCCGGCGAGATCGCCAGATCTCTCGGTTTTGGATATCTTCCTGTGGGTTACTTTGGAAAACAAAATATATAGGACATGACACCTTAGCCAATTTAATAAACGCTACAAGAAGGGCATTCAATGAAATGCAACAACGACCGGTTAGTATTTTCAATGCCTTAAGAAGAATATGGAAATTATCTAGGCTTTGTGTAAGGCAAAATGGATATCATTTCGAGCAATATCTTTAGGGTATAGATTTAGTTTTCTGTTTATTTTAGTGATCGTTGGTGGTAGGATTAGTTTTTGTTGTTGTTGTTGTTGTTAGTTGCTGTTTAGAGGTATTAGAGGTAGAATTATTAACATGTTCATTTTATTCAATTAATAATACTTTTCAAGTTTGATGGATTAACGGGTTTAGCAGCGAAAAACAGGTTAATAATAATTCTTTCTATTATAAAATCGAGTTTTCGCTCCGATTTTGAACCTTCTTCAAGGCAACAGGCTAAAATTATAACAATGTATGATAAATAACGCTATGATAGTTATTACAAATCTACTTACATTTTACATTAAAATTATTGATTTATTAAATTGCTAAAATTTGAACATTTCTTGTAAAATAGTATAAAACAAGGATTTACAAGGTAATAATTTATCGTAGAATTTAAAAAAAAATTCTTGTTACTATAAATAACAAATTCATTTTCAAAACTCAGTCTCTAAAAAAATGCAAATTACTGGTCGATTCGAATAGAAAAGTATATACTATTATATATTTTTGAGAAGCTTATTGTGAACTGAATAATATAAAATAAAAATATACGGGGGGTCCCATTTAAAAAATTATAAGTTAGTGTTATATCTCAAAAACGACAGCTCACATAAAAAATCTGACTACGCAATTGGATTCTACGTAAAACGTATCAGAGCCAGTTTTTACCTTTTCGATAAGTTAAACAACAAAAATACAATTTTTTAAATTTCACCCTGTATCTTAAAAACGAAGGGGGTTATGAAAATTTTGTTTGGATCATCTTTCGTTTCACAAAAAAGTAGCACCATGTCGCGAAAACCGCCACCCCCTATCTTCACTAATAAGAGATACCCCACGAAAACAACGAAAACGGGATGATCTAGTGGTAGATCTGATTAAAACTTGACATCAGTTTATTTCATTTTTAACAAACCTTATATGATCAACGTTCAGAAATGGATACGATGTATTCTCAAATAAAACATTTTTTCTGATATAATTATTTCACTACATGTCTTAATGGTAAAATTTCTTTCTTGTATTATAATTTTGACCTTTTGTAGTGTATATCCACTCTAAAAGTCCTGTATAGAACGAATTTTTATCTAAAAGGCCTTTATTCATTCATTTTCAAATTAAAATTTTCATCTTTTACTTCTGCTTCAGCATAATAATTTATATTAAAAAATCAGATTCTGGGAATGTAGGTCATCCTACCAACTGCACCATGTTATAATCAGAGGCGTTCTTCGCGTGATCCTTTTTTATTCAATTTAGAAATTGATTCTTTTTTTAATGTATCCAAAAGACAATGCTGAATATAGTAATTGGTAAGATCTTCAGTTGCGCTTTAATTCCATATTTTCCCGAAAATAAACTCAGGAAAAAAGAAGCGATTTAAAAGGAAAAAAATCCGATTTTGACCCTCGTGAGGGATCTCATTAAACAGTAGATATTTTGAGGTATCAACTCAACTCGAAACTCTATCGCAACTGATTCATAACTAAGTAAACACTGAAAGACTGAACTCAATCGAACACGGCTTATATACGGATTGTGATTTCTCGAGTTCTTTCCAGAGTGTTCAGATAGCGTCATCTGTGTTTTTGCGCAGAATTTCATGGAACAAGCCAGATAACGTTTGGCTTTAGGTTTTAGGTTGAGTATGTGTAGTTCATCCTCCTAAACATAGATGCACTATGTACAATTGTATATTTTATTATACCAATCGTTGTTGCAGGGGCGCGCGCTTTCAAAAACGGTTTTCAACTTGTTCGCGGGCCGCATTATCTGGCTGTTTTCAAAACTGATTAGGGCCGCATGCGGCCTGCGGGCTGCATGTTTGACATGGCTGGTCTAGAATGTGTTACTTCTATCAATGAGTTGAGTGTTATTTTTGACGAAAAACTGACTTTTAATTTGCACATTGATAACATAGTTTAGGCTTTCAGATTGCTAGGATTTATTAAACGATATACTAAGCATGTCACTGATACTAAAGCTATTGTTTGTCTCTATAACTCCCAGGTTCGGAGTGTTCTGGAGTACTGTTCCACTATATGGAGTCCTTCATGTCAGTGTTACATTGACCGAATTGAAAAAGTTCAAAATAAATTTGCAAAATATCTTTTATTTAAATTTAATTTCCCATACAAAGGTCTGTCTTATAATGCAAGACTTCTACTTTGTGGCCTACAAACCGTTGAGTTTCGGAGAAAAATGGCACTTCTAGTTATTAAACGTGGCGATTAACTGTGAAATATTGCTGGAGTCAGTCTCATTTTTAGTTCCTATTAGGAGAACAAGACAATCACAGCTGTTTTTTGAAATATATCACCGTACAAATTATGGGTTTAGTGCATTTGTTGATCGACTAGTATACAATTACAATCGATACTTTCCCGAATACGACCTTTTCAGACTTAGCATTTGACAATTAAAAAGGCAATTAAAAGGATTGGTTATGTGATTATCTTTTGCTCGTATATATTTTGCCTGATATTTGTTTACTTACTATTAAATTGTATTATCGTGTAATATGTCATATTGTCTCTTTTTTTATTTTATTATATGACACATTTTTTTTTAGTCTTATTTTCCTCTTATGATTATCTTTTTTGTCTTTTGCGAATTCGTACCATTTATAATGTTTAGCATTCTGTAGTGTACTTTTCAGAAGGTCCACTTGTCCGATGCTGGCATCGGCTACGTCTTTACATAAAATAATAAAAAAGAAAACACCGATGGTAAAAAAAGTTCCTGTGTCTGACGTATAAAAAAGTTTTTATTTAAATTATAGGCACCCATTTTTTTTCAATGACCGTTAAGGCCGTTTTACATGCTGCAATTCTTTCTTGCAAGTTGCAATAGTCTTGAACAAAAGCATGCGCAGTGGCAAGACATTTGTATCTTTTGTCAAACTGCGCATGCCTTTGTTCAAGACTATTGCATATTGCAAGAAAGAATTGCAGCATGTAAAACGGCCTTTACGGAATTGAACGGATGCGTCACTGATATGTGTAAATAGACCCTTAACGTATGTGTAATATTTTCTCCTGTCAACGATTTTGCCATTTTGTAGAAGACATTATGGAGGTAAAATTGAGTACTCAATAAGTTCTTTTTTCTTTAAACCTAGATTGTTGAGACATTTAAAATATTTTTTAAAATGATTAATCATTTAAATAACTAACTTGTTTATATTATAAAATTAGGTATTAACGTTTTGCTTAAAAGTATTAAAAAATATACAACTATAGGGCAATTTTTCTCAAAATTGATAGGGAAAAAACCGATGTTTTATAACTCCTTTTTAATCAAAGTGTAGAACTTTAGTCATTTGCTATATTTTTCTGTATATGCTCTTCTTCTCTTTCCTATATCTTTCTGTATATGCTCCATCAAAAAAAATGTTTTTTCCTCTCTTTTCACTTCCCTCGTATGAGGGAAGTATTGTATCGTAAAAAAATCAGCTTTCGAAATTTTTTCAGATCTTCATGCTTCGGGGTACCTAAATGCTAAATTTTCTCAATTCATTCGGTCTGTCTGCCTGTCTGTCGGCCTGCCTACACAATTAGGTCATTTGGGGATGAAGTAGCGGTCTTTAAAAAAATGTTACTAAAGAACTAGCCAATTTACCTTAGATTTTGCTCCAAAATCAACTATTTCATAGAAATAAACTCGAAAATTGTTGGTACGAATCAAAATGGCTAACCAAAATAGCAGCAAGAATTAAGGATGGTATAACTGGTAAAATTTTCGTAGGAATTCAAGATGGCGGAACAAAATATCGGCCAAATAAAATTTTGTGAAAAGTCACCCTTCCAGGATTTTATAGGTTTTTCAAGTTTTAGGGTCCCTAGATGTCAAAAAAAAAACATGTTTTCTCAATTTCGTCTGTATATCTGTGTCTCTGTCTATCTATTCGCGGCCTAAAGCTAAAAAACTACTTAACCGACTTTAAGGTTCATCGAAAATTAAGAGTCATGTGGGGATGACCTGGTAAAAGAATCAATATGGCCGAACAAAACGGCGGCCTAGTAAAATGTTAAAAAAGATATTACTAAAAAACGAATTACCCAGTTTACCTCAAATTTTGCACAAAAATCGAGTGTTACATAGGAATTAACTGGTAATATTTTGGTTAGAATCCAAGATGGCAAAACAAAAAAACTTTTTGTTTTGCCATCCTTCTAAATGGCCGATTAATAAAATGTTTAAAAAATCAATGTGAAAAGCGTCTGTTATTAGATACACTTGTTTGGTACGAACTCAGCATAAGAAAAACTACTTGTTCAATTTATTTTAAATTATGCCCAAAAATCAAGTGTGGGATAGGTAGAAACTGGTAAAATATAGGTACAAATCCAATATGGTATAGCAAAATGGCGCCAAATAAAAACGATTGAAGAAAAGACAGTATATAAATGACTATATGCGGAACTAAATTGAGGTCATACTTTACTATTCCTAATTAAAGAAAATTTACCGATTTATATTAAGTGTAACCATGGTAACTAATAGTTTATAGAGTATACAATTTCTAAACTGTTATAAGTTTATAGTTTTGAACCAATTCATATTTTTAATAACCGACAACTAAAGGTTGGTAGTTAGAATGCACTTAACTGAAAAAAATGCATTAAAACATTTTTTGTAACTTAGAAATATAGATTTAAGCGAAGCCAGTATAAAATAATCGCCTCTTTAGTAGGTTTGCACAACACTTGACGACACAATTATCGCTTATCGTTAAAACAGGTAATATTTTTGCGTTGCTTTTATTCCCCGTTAAGTGCCTTATAAAAATTTAGTATTATGTCCGTTAGCTTAACTTTTAAAGAGTCGAAATTAAACTCATTAAACTTTTGATATCAGCTATAAAACTCCAGAGGTTTAAAATTTAATCGGAGTTATCTTGATTATAGTTCCAAGTTTTAATTAAACGTGATAAATTCAGATATCAAGAGGAATTCAGAACCGTCTATAGTCTAGAGTTTCGTCCTAAATTTGTTGCAGAAGGGTGTCTCAAATACAAATGAATAGAAGGAAGGAACTTAAGAACCGCATTCAGTGGCAAATTTACCGTATCATTTTTACTTTATTTTATTATATTTAATTTTTAATCTTTAATATGTACCACCGTTTCTCAACCTGTGGTCTACAGATCCCCAGGGGTCCGGTGAATACAGTGAAAGGGTCTATCTATAAGTAGGTGTATGTATTGACTGTGTAAAGAAGAGTGCAATCCATAACATTTGTGCCAGTATGAGACGCAGAAATTCCACGAACTGTTCTTTTTCCCCGCTTCTCTCTGAGGGACGCTTTAAACTTAGGACAATCAATAGAGATTTTTTGCTGCTAGTAACTAGTATTTATTAATAACAAACATAGAAAAGACTCCAGGTCTCGGTCTCAGTAAATTATAATTTTATATTTTACAATAAACATGACACGTGTTTCGCCCTTTCGAGCATCATCAGATCTACAAACAACAGAGAGAACCTTAGTAAATAGTCACACTCACAAATCCTAAAATAATAATTTACAAATAGACTAAAACACACTAAAACACAACAAAATAAACAACTACTTATACATATTTGATTGGCACTAAAAAGAGGTTAAGTCTCACGTGAATAAACAAAATAAAATATTAAAAAAGATTCAATGTCCCTAGCTGGGATCGATCCCGAACCGCCTAAGTGGGAGGCCGAAGTAAGTACATACAGACCACTGGCCTAGTCAAAGAAACAAACCAAAAACTCTCACTCTATAAATTAGTGAATGAAATAAAGGTTGCCTACATTTTTTCTAAAGTCTTTCGCGGCCAAGATGAGAACAGCGAGTCAATAAATAGGGGGAATTTTAAAAAGTTTTTAGGTTTAGTAATATCGAGGTCTTCCCAAGAACTAAAAAATCATCACGCAAAAAATTAAAAACGTTTTTACTGGTGACTCGAAAACTATTCAACGAAATAATTGAATGCGATTCTGATTATTTAAATGATCATGTAAAAAATGAAATAATGAACACACAGTTTTTTTCTGTGCAAGTAGATGACACCACTGATATTACTCAAACCTCCCAGTGCTCCATAATTTTAATATACGTTAATTCGGAAGGTACAGTAGTCGAGAGATTCTTAGGATTTTATAATGTCAGCTCCGAGAGAACGTCGGAGAATTTATATTTTCTATTTGATCAAATTTTGGACCAATTTGACTATAAACATAAATTAATAGGGCAATGTTACGATGGCGCAAGTGTGATGTCTGGCCATCTAAATGGCCTTTAAAAAAAAAAAGAAAAAGTGCCGCAGGCTCTATTTGTTTGTTTGCATTGTCTTGCGCATCGTTTTAACCTTATGATGCAGCAAAGTTTAAAAATATTTCTAAATGTCGAATTTTTTTGCAAGCCTTAGTGGTATTCCCTCATTTTTTCATCACTCAGCCAAACAAACGTATGCTCTTACATCTGCATCTACCAGGCGTATACCAACAATTACAGACACTCGTTGGTCTTCAAATTCGAAGTTAGTAAATGTGATTGTTCAAGACTGGAATAAATTAAAAGACGTCTTTGAATTTATTACAAACTGTGACACATCTTATGAAAAATCAATCCGGCTTGCGAAAGGATTTTTCGGTGAGATGAACGATTTTGAATTCACGTTTCTGGCATTAGTGTTTAATGACATTTTTTCAATCACGGACATATTATTTGCGTTCTTCAAAAAAAAAATCGCTTGACGTTCATTTTTGCATATCCAATATAAAACGCTGTCGTGAGGTCGGTGTTTGATAAAGCAAATTCTATTACAGAAATAAATCATTACAACTGTAAGCTTGCTAAGCTTTCACTTGAAGAAATTAGGGCTAAGTATAGAACCCTTTTTTATGAAATATTGGACCATACTTTAATGGAAATGACACTAAGCGTTCAAGACTGTGAAAAACTTACATGTTTATGTTTGGCAGATTCTGTTAAATTATCCGACTGGCCCGTTTGAAAATTTGTTACAGTTATATGGGGAAATATTTTCAAAAAGTCAACGACTTAAAAATGAGCTTGGTCTTATTTTTGTCAATGACAGTAATTGGAATATGCTCAAACGTGTAAAAACTTATTTAAGAAATACAATATCTCAAGAAAACTTACTTCTCAAGGCAATATTTCAATTCAAAAGGAATTTCTGGAGGAGATTAGAGCAACTCATCCATTTTATGAGGATGTTATAAATAAATTTGCTGCTATGAAGGATAGGAGAATTGATTTAGTATACAAAATTTAGTCGTAAAAAAATATTCTACCTCTTAAACATATAAAAAAAAAAATTGGGGAAAAAAATTATTGCGATATTTTCTTGCTTCATTTGCACTTCACTTACTTTTTCACCCGCGAGCCGCCACTGTCAAACCCTATACCTATACCAAAAAAGAATACCAGTATCGATATTTATTCTCGAAAACAGGAAAGTGATGTCTCTGCAAAAGCCAAATCTTTTGTAGGCAAAGTTCCCAATTAACAAAATAGTATTTTTAAATGTAAGTAGAATACGAATGACTTTTCCGTGAAGGTAATACCATGTTCGTTATATGAGTTGTTGGCTGTGTTTCTTTGTAATTTGTAAGAAAGTGAAAAAAAAACAATCACGAAGGTATAAAGCAGAAAAACCCTCAATTCTTTTTTATTTCGAATTAGGCCTTGATAAATAATACTGATAAAAGTTCGCAATACTGGGACTAGTAATCAATTTTCCGTTAAGGAAATCGCTTTAGCTAATTGTTTCGTTCTTACAAAAGCTGTTAGACGTGTTTCTTTCTGCTATATTTTTTTTGTCGTTTTATAACTGGGTCTGTAACAAATTAAACCGATTGGATAACGTATATCACGGACATTTGATTATAGTAAGCTCCTAAAGAACATTTAATGGAGGTTTATTTTCTTATTACTTATATTTTGAGAAATGCCTTTGATAATGGGTTTCGCAGATTAGGGGTTTTTCTAGAATTCTTAGTAAATACATAGAAAAAAATATGTCACCTATGTAATTTAATTCAACCTGAAAATTAACAGTTTTGGCAATATTTTTCATAGTACAATTAAAATATTATTTATTTTATACTTCTAGTAAATCCACTAATCCACTTAAAGTGCGGGACACGAAAGAAAACCGGGCGGTCCTTAAAATAAAGGTTCATAGTCTTAAACAAGCAGAAAAGTTAAATTTGTGTACGCAAATAAATTTTATGTTATTTTATTTGTTGTATTAGTTTGTCGCTTCACCTATAAAGTGCGTCAGCTAAGCGATACGGAAAAGTAATCGAGGATTTAGTAAATTTCGTACTGGTCTACTTGTAATTGGGATATGCCCAGAGTCTCCATGCACTTGCCGCTAGAAGGTTCTAGCTATTTCCAGTGGCGCCTATACATGTCGAGCATTTGTTTTCATTTCTATATAAATGCGTTGCGTTGAATTTGAATTATTATTTCGAAGTAACGATGGCGAGCAAAAGAGGAAAAACAATTCGAAGCGGTGCACGTAAAGTTATTGCGAGCGTTATAGAGGCATGTGCCAGGAGAAGCTGAAAATAATAGTTTGACTATTCCAATTCAAAATCGAACAGAACGCGCTGCATTTTACACTGGTGTTTCGGAAAGTAGTGTAAGAAAATTTCAAAGAGAACATAATGATCGCTCATGTTCTACTTCACCTTTAAAATCTCCTGGTAAAAAAAGACCCTGATTATCATACAAAGATAAAATTGACGATGGTGATTTTGAAATAATTCCAACAATAGAGGATTTATATATAAACTTGAAGAAGGTTCCGACCTGCAAACCCCTACTTCGTGCTGTAAAGGACAAAATAGATTTTCCGCACTGGTATAAAACCTTAAAACGGCTTTTGCGATCAAATGATTTTGTTTGGCGCAAGTGCCAAAATAAACGAAAATTGCTCATTGAGAGACCAAATATTTTGCACTGGCCGGTGACTGTAAGGCAATATAGGCAAGAAGGGCGCAATATTGTGTATCTAGTCGAATCCTGGGTAGATAATGATATGACAGTAAACAAATGCTGGCAAAGTGAAAGTGTTACAGGTGTTGTTCAGGGAATCCGCTCTAGTAGTCGCTTTCTTATAGTTCATGCTAGTTCAGAAGCCGGATTTGTTCCAGGTGCTGCTTTAGTTTTTCGCTCGGGACTAACGACTTTAGACTATCATGGACAGATGAATAGAGATAATTTTGAAAAGTGGTTGCTCGAGAAGCTTCTACCTAACATTCCTCCCAAATCAGTCGTGGTAATGGATAATCAATAATATCATTCTCACGTAGAAGATAAAGTGCTAACTGAATACTCCACAAAAGCACATGTGATATCGTGGCTTAAATCGAACAATCTTGTATGTGATCCCAACATGGAGAAAATATCAATTATATGAATATCAGCCAACAAGCCTAGAGAAAAAAAGTACAAAAATTGACGGTCTTTTATGTAACCTCGGTCATACACCTTTAAGGCTGCCTCCATACATGTCCGACGTCAACCCTATTGAACTTGCATGGGCAGGAGTAAAAAAATATATTCGAGGGCGCAACACCGGTGAACTTTCAATTAAAGATTTAAATAAAATAACATTAGAAGCGATTGACTCAATATCGGCTGAAAATTGGAAATCGTATGTTGAACATGTTCGTTCTATTGAATATATATATTGGAAAGTAGATGGCAAAATTGAAACGGTAATTGATGATTTAGTTATCACACTTTCAAAGGAAGACAACGATTTAGAAGGAATCGAACCATTAGAATCACAGCCGTCAACCTTAAAAATAGCTTAGTTTTTTTTCATATCTTTTGTAAAATTGCTTCAAAATAATTAATTTTCTGTTCAATACCGGGTGTCAAAAAATATCTAACATTGCAATTAATATTTGAAAAACTACAGAACTCATATTTTTCGAAAATTAACACAACATTGCAGTTATAGTAGGGGAGCCAGCACTGATTCCAGTGAACAAGATTTATCAAAATTTTAACTTAGGCAGTTCGACTTTGGGTTATTCGGGTATGCTAAAAGTGACCGTTTGTCTCCGTCTGTCATATTACTTTGTACAAGGGACGTCATTGTGAAGTACTATACAGGGCGTTTCATAATTGCGTGCTAATGTTAAAGGGAGGTGATCTTTTTAAGAAAAAAATTTAATATAAACCTAAAAGTCTTAACTTTCGAGGAGGACAGGGTTTTAAAAAAACATTTTTTTTAAATCCTAATTCTGATGCTATTATAGATAAATCACTGTGTGAAATTTGATACACGTCTTTTATGCATAAAAGGGCATTTTTTACTAACAATCAATTTTTGAAATTTCTACCAGTGGCGTGCATATGTAATTAACCTTGGGTAAATCCGTATGCTCCTTAATGCATAGAAGACGTGTATCAAATTTCATGCAGTTATCTACAATAGCATCAGAATTGGAATGAAAAAAAATGTTTTCTTTTTAAACTTTACCATCCTGTATCTCAAAAGTTAAGACTTTTAGGACATAAAAACACCCCCTTTAACATCAGCACGCAATTAGGAAACGCCCTGTATAGTACTTCACACTGACGGCCTCTGTATAAAGTTATATGACAACCGGAGACAGACGGCCACTTTTGGCATACCCGAGTAGCCCAAAGTCGAAGTGCATAAATTAAAATTTTGATAAATCTCGTTCACTGGATCTGATGCTGGCTTGTAAAATCTGGACTTCTAAATCATGTATCACTATACTGGGTGGGCCAATAATAGTGGACGTAGGCAGTAGCCCGGAACCGTCAATGACAGAACAATGACAGAAATATATTTATAGGTAATTCGATTAAAAAAAATCAAAATTAAATCATTTTAAAATTCGAAAGTTCGCCGTTTTTGTAACACAAAAGAGACATAGAACTGCTGTACACGAAAGAAAACAGACAAATATTAGATAAAGGTTCATTAAGCATAGTTACATTTTTTAATTATCTGAAGTGCGTATAGTCAAAAAGGAGTGCCATATTATTTAAAGAACGACGGGACACCACTGGTTTGAAGAGATTTCTTGACGGATCTTCCTAAACCGATTGACTCCGCCCGGTTTACTTTCGTGTCCCGCACTTTACCATGTACTGATTTCCAACACTACCATGTTATTGTTATTAGAAAGCAATTATTTGTCAGTTCTGACTTTGACATTAGAATATAGGAAATAAAATATTAAGTTTTATTTAACATTGAGATGCAAAAGACAATCATAATGAGCTACGGAAAACAATGGTTATAACATCGTTTAAATTCGTTTTTATAGATAAAGCATTGGTCACCTCTCTATAATATAGATAGGCAACTTAATATACAATCGGTCCCGTATTTAGCTCCCTCTAACGTTTGTAGTCTTCAGGATGTTTTAAAAAAATAATATAGGTTGTTCCAAATTGATTCTCTTAGTATGTATGTACATGTGTTTTTTTAAGACTTAGCAAGTGAATAAGTTGTAATGTTGTATGCAACCTTGGAACAAAAAACTTGTATTTAGGAAAGTACATACAACTACAACAATATATTTGACTTCTTAGCCTTAATATTCGAAAAGGGAAAACTTGCTTGACTTTTCCATTTTTTGTCATTTGATTATTTTAGAATATCAGGGCTAGTAGTGATCATTTTTCCAAGGTATGCTGATGATAAATGTGTACGTACAGGCACGTAGCCAGAAATGTAGTGTGATCCCCCCAGTGGTATGCTGTTGTCAGGCAACACAGCACACACAACTTCAATAGAGATACGGGTTACGGTCTACACAACAAGTGAAAACCGATCTTAGTACATCGGCGAGCACAAATCGGTTATAATAGTCCGCCTGAATCTCTCCGCGCTCATTCAGTGTTCAGATCTCGTGAAGAAAAGATCCCTGAAGATGCCTCGTGTAATGGAAGGCGAAACGTCGGATAGTAATTCCAATTTGACATGGTCTACTTTAAAGAACCAAGATTTCTTAAAATATTTTTTGGTGGTTTTGTCTACGACAATTTTTTATTTTTTTTTATATAAATTTTTTTTCAGCGACACAGGATGATCTAGGGGGGTAAAAGCAGTTTTTAAAAACGATCTTTGTTTTTTCAAAAATTATTAGTGTTTTTAAGATACTAGGAAACACGACAAATTAATATATTTTTTGCATTAAAACCCCAACTTGAGAAAACCATTGACGTACACATATATACACAGTGATTTTAAAATAATGCTTTTCCTTGTCGATCACGTGTGTATTACATTTTCGACGTGGCTTTATCAGTTTGTTTCAATTGTGAAAATGGCCCGTATTTATGAAAATAATGAACTCGTGGATATGCTGCTAATTTAAGGTGAGCGCCATCAAAGTGCGGCCGTAGCTTCGCGGTTATACGTGGAACGCTTTCTTTTAAGAATCCATATCAGACCGCCCCTTTTTATAAATACTGGTCAGAGGGCAGAAGAAAATCGGGAACATCGTGGAGGACATGCAGGAAGACCGAGACGACCTGACAATGTGTAGAAAATACCAGAAATTTTAAATATTATTGATGAAGAACCATCAAGATGTACTCAGGATATTGCAGATGAGGTCGAATTAAGTCAAACAAAAGTATGGACAACACTGACGGAAAACCAGTTATATCCATTTCACGTTCATCGTATGCAAGCGCTATTACCTGAAGACCATCCTGGCGGAGTTTCGTTATTTACTCGAAATTGGATCAATAATTACCAAAATACTTATGTTCAGACTATTGATTATTGATAATCTCTATGCTATTCAAAGAACAAATTTTCAACACAGATTTTTCGTAAATGTATGAGCAGGCATTGTGAATGGAATACTCATTGGTCCCTATATCTTACCCGTCGTTTAACGGGCGAAAACTATCACTTTTTGCAAAATCATCTGGTCTAATTTCTTAGAAGTACCATTAAATATCAGGGCAAAACATGTGGCTTTTGCAAGATGGGACACCTCCTCATTTCAGAAGAGAGTGCGAGAATTCTCAGATGCTATTTTCCCCAACAGATGGGATTTGTGGAAATGGGCCAGTTACATGGCCACCTCGATCACCAGACCTCGCTCTAGGTAATTTCTTTTTATTGGGTTACATGCAGCAACAATAAGAAGGAAACTAATTTCGTTACTACACACCGTCACGCAACAACGACTACTACGCTCACAGCATTGTATAGGAAAAAATGGTGCCAACTTGGAACATATTAAGTTTGTCTAGATATTGCACTTTTCTTACTAACATACTAACAAATGTGTATCTCGCTTAATTTTGAGTTAATTAAAAAAAATGTATTTGAAAAAGTTGTTAGAAATCGCGAATTATATATATAAAACATCATATCGGAATTTAGCGATTTCGCCATACCTCAAAACGATTTTTATTTTTTTACGTGAAAACAGTGCATCGTACGAAAAAAGTTAAAGAGACCAAATTTGCTCCAATGTAAATAAGTATTTCAAAAATAATGTTCGTTTTAGGAAAAACAGTGGCGTACTAATTTTTTTTTTAAATATTCATTCCAAATCCCTTTGGACGCCACATGCAAAATTTTTACATTTAAAAATGTCATTTGATAGTAGATAAGAGTGTTTTTTTTTTTCATAGAAATATATACATTGGTATGAAAGTTATGATGAAAAAAACATTTTTTTCTTACAATTTTAACACACTGTATATCGGAAACGAAGCATTTTAGGACATACATTTATTTGAAAAATTTGTTTATTTTCTCGAATTCTATGTCCCGTTGAAAAAAGCAACAACTTATAAATCACACTGTATGGAGAAACACTAATATGCTTGTAAATTCTAAAACACATTTTCATTGCGAAATTTATTAACATATGAATGACAATTTTAACCTTCGCCCTTCAAGCATGTAACTTCGCTTATCTATAAATATATTTCATCGGTAATAAATAGTTTATTTTAAAAACTTTCTCGCTTGGGGACATCCCATAAAATAAATATAAATTTATGTCCTGCCTTCGGAATAATATTAATCTTAAAGTGCCGTATTTATCATTGAAAGTGGATTTTCCTTGCGGTAAAGAACAGGGCTTGTCTCTAAAAGAAAAATGGCGTGGTAAACTGGATCTTTCTTTTATACGGCAGGGAAGTGAAGAATGCACTTCTCAGGTTTCCAATATGTGTCACTTAAGTTTCATATTAACTACCATCTCCAATGTTCCAGGGATATCAAAGAATTTATTTCGTGAATTTCACACAAAACGGAAATGATACTGTTAAAGTTTTTCGAGAAATGATTAGAGAGGTTTATTGTCAAATCAAACTGTCATACGAAGTAGATTAAATCTGAACCATAAAGGAATGTCGAATATTGTAATGGCTTTAGCAATTTTACATTTAATTCAAATAGAGCTTAGGTCTGATTTGAATGGTTGAGATAGCGAATCAAATAACTGTCTAATTAATATTCGAGCTATATTTGTAAAATGTACTGGTAAGATTATATCTTAAAACAAATTGTGTATTGATGACAATAATTCTTTTATTGAGAGTTTGGCCAATATGACTTAACTACTTTCTTTAATTTTGATGAAACAAAGAAACAGTTTTGCATTAACAGCATACATAATGCTAACTAATACTAAGAGAGAGACAATAGTTAAGAGTAAGCACTGTTGCAATAAAAATCCAATGGGTCTACCATATTTTTCATGTAAACTATTTTTAAATGACAGATATAGACAGATATTGAGATGAAACAAAAACCATATAAGGTTAAGTGATGATATAAGTTCAAAGCCAGCTGACATAAATGCATTTTATATTCGGTTATGCATTTTTTTATATTGTGCGTTGTTTAATATAATCAGAAAACATGTAATTTAATCCAAGACTTAGCCTTGCCACGAACACCATTGCCATATAATTTATCCAGCAATATTTCATGATTGACGGTGTCAAATTCCTGACTCAGATCAAAAGAAAATGACCCAGTACGCATCCGCTTTAATCAAGAACTCTATAAATCAATCCGAACTGATTTTCAATAGCTGTCGTAGTTGGTCTCTAGTTATGAAATGCATGTTGCATTCCACTTAAGAAGTTCCCAATAAAAAAAAACTAGCAAATACTGCTTCATAGACTTTTCCGATCTGCTTTTGAATGCAAATGGGTATGTCATCTAAAACTTCAAAATTTCATATCCCATTTTTAAAAACAGGAACCCCTTTGCAGTCCTTTAAGGTTTCAGAAAACATTCATTAACCAATTAATTGTTGACATGATGACCCAGCGGTTCAGAAAAGGAAACACCAAGACTTTACCCAAATTGTCATTAGTGCCGAGAATAGGTTTTTGTTGTTCTAGTTAGCAGACTTTAAATTTCTTCTGCGTCAGTAGGTCCTTTCTTTACTTGCCTCAGTGATTGTTTCATATCCAGCCTCGTTTGTTTTTGCCTAAAGGTGTGAACTAGAAAATAAAGGATCTGTGACTAGTAAGGGAAACACTATAATTTATAATCAGTTACTAAATTACTAAAATTACTTTCAAAATGTTTTAGTCAGTGTAAAGCGCATGTTTTAAGTTTTTGATATAAGCGATCCCGATCCTAGAATGTCCTAAAAGACAAATGGCTTGGTAAATTGGATCTTTCTTTTATATGGCAAGGAAGTGAAGAATGAACTTCTCAGGTGTTCAGATAGGAAATTTTAGCGAGGTTTCTAACAAAATCGGTTTAGGTTAACAACATAGTCTAACGTTTTCGCTAAATAGAATATGATAGGGGAAATGTCAATGACGTCATATAGATGTCGCTTTTAGTTAAAACGTGAACTAATTGGGAGCAGGTGACGTCTGATTATGTTGTGACAGATAAAATATAAAATGGTGTTTTATGACTGAATTTTACAACAAATGCAGTTTCTTGATATATTTATTGTAATTATAGTAAAAAAATCCGTTACATTATCAATAGGTGTCTATTTTCATATATATATATATATATATATATATATATATATATATATATATATATATATGTACAGGGTGGCCCAACGAAAAGGTCCCACCCTTATTTATGACTTTCCTGGTATATTTTGGGAAAAACGCTTGGACACGTCAATTTTGATTTTTAGGGGGACGTCTTTTCATGTATGATTGTATAATACAGGGTGTTCCAAAAATAAGATATCGCATTACACTTGACATTTTTAAATGGAAACCCCCAATTTTTTTTCTATTTTTGGATTCTCCAGGAAGTTTTTAGTAACTTTTGTATAATAGAGTTTATACCTATCTTCAACCATTTTGAAGTTATTTGAATAATTGAATAATATCAAGTATTGATAAATTAAATTCAAGAAAGGGTCAAAATAACGAAACTTTATTATCAAAACGGAAACATTGCAAGGGCTACTGCCCGGTTGTTTAATACGTTACATTCAGTCAAAAATATTAACCATAAGTATGTGGCTAAATTAATAAGAAAATTTGAAGCAACTAGATCTGTATCTAATATTCGCCGGAATCAGGAACACTAAACCATTTACAGTTTTACATTCACATTAAAATTTAAACAAAAATTAGTTACTTAGCTACAATGTGTCAAAAAGTCAATGTGGTAATAAATGTTGAAAGTGGTGTCCGTTTACCTCCATGCAATAATAAATATTTTGCTCAAATCTATTCCTAACATTTTCACACATTTCTGGAGTTATTTGTCTGCATTCCGCCGTGATCCGCTCCCGAAGATCTTGGATGGAGTCTGGCTTCGTACTAAAAACCTTACTTTTTATATGTCCCCAAAGAAAGTAATCTAAAGGACTCAAGTCCGGAGACCTTGGTGGCCACTCAATGGGGCCGCGCCGTCCGATCCACTGATTTGGGAAATGGGTGTCCAAAAACTGTCGTACTGGAGCTACATAGTGCGGTGGTGCACCATCTTGTTGGAAATGAAGAAAATTTTCATTATAATTAACCTCATTTTCTATTATTTCGGTTATTCGTGGCTCTATTGTATTTTCCAACATGTCCAAGTACAACTCCCCCGTCAAGTTTCCAGGAATAAAGAAAGGTCCTACAATATGATTTCCGAAAATGCCGGCCCAGACATTAATTTTTTGTGGGTATTGCGAATGTACCTCTCGAAACAAATGTGGATTCGAGTCGCTCCAATATCGACAATTATGTCTATTTACAGCACCATGTAAATAGAAGGTACATTCATCCGAAAAACAAATGTTAAATAACAAATTTGGGTTATTGTTCAAACGTTGTGTCATTAATTCGCAAAACTCCAACCTTCTATCATAATCGTCTTCATTAAGCTCATGGACAAGTTTAGTTTTGTACGGGTGAAATTTATAGGATTTCAAAATTCTTTGCACTGTTGAGCGTGTAAATCCTGAAGAAGTAGCCAGACCACGAGTACTTTGGGTGTTGTCAAGAGCCACGTGTCCCAAAACTGCTATTTCTCTGGCTTCATTTCTACTTGGACGATTTTCCTGATTCCGGCGAATATTAGATACAGATCCAGTTGCTTCAAATTTTCTTATTAATTTAGCCACATACTTATGGTTAATATTTTTGTCTGGATGTAACGCATTAAACAACCGGGCGGTAGCTCTTGCAATGCTTCCGTTTTGATAATACAGTTTCGTTATTTCGGCCCTTTCTTGAATTGAATAAATCATTGCAAAATATTATAATAGAACTAGGCAACTTAACGATTTCAAATCAAAGATAAAGTTGTTCTATGATTTACGATGACATTGACGGATGCTAAATTTCTTGCTGGTATCGGTGATTATTATTTTTTTCCGTATTATCAGTACTAAATTAAATGAGGCGAATTTTATAAAAAAAATTAAAAAAACTTCAAAATGGTTGAAGATAGGTATAAACTCTATTATACAAAAGTTACTAAAAACTTCCTGGAGAATCCAAAAATAGAAAAAAAATTGGGGGTTTCCATTTAAAAATGTCAAGTGTAATGCGATATCTTATTTTTGGAACACCCTGTATTATACAATCATACATGAAAAGACGTCCCCCTAAAAATCAAAATTGACGTGTCCAAGCGTTTTTCCCAAAATATACCAGGAAAGTCATAAATAAGGGTGGGACCTTTTCGTTGGGCCACCCTGTATATATATATATATATATATATATAGGGTGTCCATTTTAAGTGATACCATTATTGGTATCTCAGAAACGGGAAGTGTTACGAGATCGGTTAAATTAGAGAAAAGTTGCAGTTTTTAAAGCCCATTCAAGATCTTTTTATTGTGTTGCGAAATTCCAGATACTTTCTGAGATACAGGGCGATTTGTAAAAAGCACCTAAATTAATTTAGCTAAATATTTCAAAAATTATTGATTTTCGAGACGCAGTTTGAATTTAAAAGTTTTATAATTTTTTACAACGTGATATCTTCAAATTTCATATCTGACGTTTCGTTTTCGAGCTACCACTATCGACTTAACTTTCTTATACGGACCTGGATTTTTTGTTTCAAAATTTAAAAGAACTTTTAATTCCCTTTAAAATGATATACAACTCAAATATGATTTCCGACGTTTCGGTATAAAAATAGTTACCATCAAAGTTTTTTCTAATACGGACCTGATTTGCTTTTACATGAATAAAATACAGCATTTCTTTGGGCAAAATATTTTTTTGTTTCTTTCTTAAAGCAAATTGTTGTAAAACACTAAATGTATAAATGTTTATTTAAAAAGAAAACAAGCATATTATTTATTTATTAAACTGCTCATTTGAACTTAAAGACATAACAATAACAATCAACAACAGAAAACACATATTCAAATAAAATAAAAAACCAAAACAGGTTAAATTAAATTAATTAATTTAAATTTTATTACAAGCCAGCCCAATCACGATGTGCCGAGGGACCATCTTGCTCAAAGTACCTAATATGTCTAAATATATTCAGAGGAAGATCATCCAGCATATTCTGAAAATCGTTATTTGAAAAGTTTACGTACATTTCACCATTTAAGTGCCCTTCAAAAAAGAAGGGACCCACGAATTTCGAATCTAGAATTCCCAGCCAAACATTAATTCCAATTTTTTTGAATTTCTTGAAATGCCGTTTCCCTATAAATATGTTGACTTCGCTGCGTCCATCGATAGTGTATATCTATTAAACTAACCATTATTGGAAAACCTGCCCTCAGAACCACAACATTTTCTTACATATATTTGAGTCTCTCCTATGTTTTCGTAAAATCCATCTGCAAAATATTATTTTTTGAAAATCTGTGAACCTCAAGTGGTGAAATTTTCGGCATCGATAAGATTTGAATTTATTTCGCTGCGAATATCTTTTTGGTGATATTTTGGCTACATTCGTTACGTCTTCAATTTCACGTGATGATATATCTTTATTAATCGTGTTTTTGTAATGTGCGTACCCTACAAGTTTTATTTTTTTAGTACCCTAAAATTTGGACCTAATGAAAAATCAATTTTCTCGCATATTTCTTTCTAGAATGGCGAAATATCTAGCATTGGGCACTCTTCTTTCGGGATACAAATTTCCGTATACCTGAATGGCATATAGATTAAAATCATATCAACCTTTTCGTCGTTTTAAAATAAAACGAATAAACAAAGTCTTAACCGAGCAAAGATTAAGATCCACAGAAATGATTTGACATTTTGTAAATATGTAAATACACGGCATATTTAAGTATCTATTTGTTTCAAAGCCACCTTTTGTAAATTCATAACAAAGCGAATTGGCGATTCAAAATCCTTGTGGCAGTGTATATTCGCATATTCGTTGCGTTTTCTTACTAGCCCTCAAAACGTTAATGATCTGAAACGTAAGATTCAAGTGGCTTCTAATAAAATTTCTCCAAAAATGCTAGAAAATATAAAAAATGCGAGATTTTGTATAAGAAATAATAAATAATGTTATATGTGTTTTCTGTTGATTGTTGTTGGTATGTATTCAAGTTCGAAGTTCAAATAAGCAGCTAAATAAATAAATAATATGTTTGTGTTTTGTTTAAAAAAAGTCAGCATTTAAATATTTATTAATGCTATAAACATTTACATATTTAGTGTTTTACAACAATTTGGTTTTAGATATTTTATCCTTGTAAAAGCAAATAAGGTTCGCATTAGGAAAAAAAACTGATGATGGTTGTTTTTGTACCAAAACGCCTGATATCATATTTCAGTTATATATCATTTTGAAGGGAATTGAAAGTTCTTTTAAAATATGAAAAAAAATCCAGGATTGTATTTAAAAAAAATAAGTCAATAGTGGTGGCGCGAAAATGAAACTTATATGAAATTTGAAGATACTATGTTGTAAAGCGAAAATACATATAATACTTTCGAATTTAAGCTGTGTTTCAAAAATCAATAGTTTTTGAAATATTCGACTAAATTTATTTAGATGTTTTTTACAAATCGCCCCGTATCTCAGAAACTATCAATTTAGCAACACGGTAAAAAGATTTTGAATGGGCATCAAAAACCGCAACTTTTCTGATTTAACCGACCTCGTAACACTTAACGTTTATATATATATATATATATATATATATATATATATATATATATATATATATATATATATATATATATATATATATATATATATATATATATATATATATATATATATATATATATATATATATATATATATATATATATATATATATATATATATATATATATATATATAGATATATATATATATATATATATATGTATATTTATATATATATATATATATATATATATATATCGGACGATCGGTAAATAATCTTAGGTTTCTATTTTTATATATATATATATATATATATATATATATATATATATATATATATATATATATATACAGGGTTATTCACGCAACCCGTTCATTAAAAGTTTTTGACGATGCCATTTAGATAAAAATTTCAAATTTTGGTATTGAGGTAAGGCCAAGGGGTACTTCTTTTTTGAAATATTTTCAAATTCCTGTCACTTCCGGTTTAACCGGAAGTTGGTATCAACTTGCTTATTTTAAATAGAACACCCTGTATTTTATGATATTTTTGGATTCTACGGAGAATTTTAATGCTATTTTATGTAGCATGTCCTATACATAGGTTCAAGCGTTCTTAAGATACTTGACCTTGAACCAAAAAGGTACCAAATTTTAAAATCTCATATTTTTGTAAGTTTTGAAGATATAATCTTCATATTTTGCAGACGATCGGTAAATAATCTTAGGTTTCTATTTTTTTAGTGAATTTGTCTATTTTTATGCAGGGTGTCCTAAATTCAGCGGCAAACATTTTCGAAGCCGCTAAAGTCCGTTTTTTTAAATGGGACACCCTATAACTTTATGCACTATCAAATGTAGAATTTAATTTTCTATCGAACTGTTTAAGGTTCCCTATACCTATTCATAACCATTTTCGAAATAATCAGGTTTTTATTAAACTATGCGTAATGCTTACACCTTCCCGTAGTAAGCCATGGAAAAACAATTGTGCTTTTCTATTCAACATGACAGCTGATTTGAAACTTTTAAATTAAAATAAAATAACGCTCAAAAGCTGATATTCTCAATTTATTTTATATTCGCGGAGAATGTTACAAAATATTGGAGAGAACGTGCCATGTTTTTAATGAAAAACATCCTCATTCATCGCCAATGAACAAGACAAAATTGAAGAGGATTGAAATGAAATTTTTTCGTTTCGGAAAAGTTAAAGTCATAACAAATGTAATAAATTGTTTACATTATTTTTAACCATATCTAGTAAGTTCGAGACTCTTCTAAACTTGTTTTAGTGAACTTAAAAATTATAGCAATCTAACAATCAACAATAAATAAATAAAATAATAAAATTGAAATATAACAAATGTTCTATATGCTGTCCGTTCATTTGAAGACATATTTCAATTCTTCTTTGTACAGTTGCTGTGGCCCGTTGAATTTGTCCGTTTTCTAATTCGGCAAAAGCTGTTCGTATCCTGTCCAGTAAATCTTGTTGGTTATTTACTGGGAAAGCATAGACTTTACCTTTGATAAATCCCCATAAATAAAAGTCTAGGGGTGTTAAATCAGGCGATCGCGGGGGCCATCTCCAAGGGCCATCGGGACCAAACCAGCGATCTTCAAAAATTCGAGATAATTGGAGATAAACTGCAGCGGAATTATGTGCTGGTGCCCCATCTAATTGATACCAATAATTTTGCAGCACACCAATAGGAATTTCTTCTATAAATTCAGAAACCGTCCCTCGTAGAATTTCCAAATACTTATCACTGTTTAAATTGTCTTCATAAATACAGTACCGCACTTAATCATTTAATACTGTACCGAAAATATTGAAGCTAAACCTCTCTTGAGAATGCGTTTCGCGTAAAGCCGCGGATTTTCTGCTGCCCGGAAATGATCGTTTTTTCTATTTGTTATTCCTTCTCTAGAAAATTTCGCTTCATCGGTCCAAAATATTTTTGAAAGGAATTGCGGGTCCTCTTGAATTTTCAAAAACATGAATTCGCAAAATTCTACTGGTTGGACGTCATCACCAGGTCTCAAGGCTTGCACGTTTTGGAAGGAATAAGGGTGCATAAGATGTTCGCTCAAGATTCTTTGGACAGATGAAGAAGAAATTCCCAAATCGTTTTCTGCAGACGGTATTGAACTTTGCGGGTTTACGTGGAAATAAGCTAATGTGTTTATTACGTTATCCTCGGCATTTGTCACTGGTTTCGGAACATTTTTTGTAACTTTAATCTTGCCAAAACGCAAAAAGTTCGTTTCAATCCTCTTGAATTTTGACTTGTTCATTGGCGGCAAATCAGGGTGGCGTTCATTAAACACACGACACGTTCTCTCTAAAATTTTATAACATTCTCCATGAATATAAAATAGATTGAGAATATCAGCGTTTGAGTATTCTTCCATTTCGATTTAGAAGATTTAGTTTATCACTGACTGCTTTCGATAAATAACGCATAGTAATCATCTGTCATATTGGATATTGGATCTAAATTGTTTTTCCATGGCTCACCATTGGAACATGTAAACATTTAAGCAAACACATACGATGTTTTTATAAAACCCAATTATTTCGAAAATGGTTACGAATAGGTATAGGGAACCTTAATACAGTTCGATAGAAAATGAAATTCTACATTTGATGGTGCATAAAGTTATAGGGTGTCCCATTAAAAGAAACGGACTTTAGCGGCTTTGAAAATGTGAGAATGTTTACCGCTGAATTTAGGACACCCTGTATAAAAATAGACAAATTCAATAAAAAAAATAGAATAGAAACCTAAGATTATTTACCGATCGTCTGCAAAATATGAAGATTATATCTTCAAAACTTACAAAAATATGAGATTTTAAAATTTGTTACCCCGAAGGCTCATTTTCGGTTCAAGGTCAAATATCTTAAGAACGCTTAAACCTAGGTATAGGATATGCTACATAAAATAGCATTAAAATTCTCCGTAGAATCCAAAAATATCATAAAATGCAGGGTGTTCCATTTAAAATAAGCAAGTTGATACCAACTTCCGGTTAAACCGGAAGTGACAGGAAGTTGAAAATATTTCAAAAAAGAAGTACCCCTTGACCTCATCTTAATCCCAAAATTTGAAATTTTTATCTAAATGGCATCATCAAAAACTTTTAATGAACGGGTTGCGTTACATATATATATATATATATATATATATATATATATATATATATATATATATATATATATATATATATATATATATATATATATATATATATATATATATATATATATATATATATATATATATATATATATATATATATATATATATATATATATATATATATATATATATATATATATATATATATATATATATATATATATATATATATATATATATATATATATATATATATATATATATATATATATATATATATATATATATATATATATATATATATATTATATATATATATATATATATATATATATATATATATATATATATATATATATATATATATATATATATATATATATATATATATATATATATAATATATATATATATATATATATATATATATATATATATATATATATATATATATATATATATATATATATATATATATATATATATATATATATATATATATAAATATATAAATATATAAATATATATATATATATATATATATATATATATATATATATATATATATATATATATATATATATATATATATATATATAGACGTATTATTATTTCATATTACTAGCAAAAATAAAACAGTTTTTGGCCTGTTGACCTCAGTGAGGTTAAACAAGCATAATATTGCTTACTCTAAAGCCACGTCGCGAAAATGTGTTTAATATATGTCACTTAAGTTCATATTAACGTCTCATATCATAGAATTTTTTCCGTAAATTTCACGCAAAACGGAAATAATATTGTCAGTCTTTCAGGAGATGGTTTGGGAGGTATATTATTCAGATCAAACTTTCATACGGAGTAGATTAAATTTGAATCATAAAGGAATGTCGATTATTGTTATGTCGTTGGCAATTTCATATTCAGTTCAAATAGAGCTCTAATTTGAATAATGGTAGTGACGGATCAAATAAGTATCTAGTTAATATTCCAACTGCATTTGTAAAATTTAATCGTAAAATTAAAACAAATAACAAATAGTAAAAATTTGTATATTTACTTGTGTATTGATGACAATAACTATTTTATTGATATTTTGTTATAAAATACAGTATTGCCCGAATTCATATTTCATTATATAGTACGCCAACGATATGATAAATAATTATATTGAATACTACAATACCGGTCAATTGCGTCACTCGGGTAACAATGCGTTCAGCCAGCTTGATTGCTTCAGTTGGTTTTGGATAAGTGTTATTGAATATATGGTGTGTAGAAGTAGCGTCCCTCAAATTAAATACAAAATGTATAAATATAAAAATATATAAATTAAATATAACAGAAAATTTACAACAAATAGATAGCGTTGGACATTTTTTTTGTTTTTTGCTTTAATGTCGGAAAATATAAGTTTTAATATCAAGTAAACAAGAAAAGAAAGTTTGAAATTATTACAGAAATTAATTTTCCAAATACGTTTTTTATTTATTTATTTATTCCTTTCTTTTCATATATAAAACAGATACTTTTATATATTTTGGTCAATAATTAAAAGTATATATATAGCAAAACAAAATTACATACTAGTGAAATGTTCAAATAAGTTTTGCTAAACAACAACTTTGCATAAAAATTAAATTTTACATAAAAGTGAACTAATAACATTTTGGTATGAATCCAAGATGGCAGACCTAATAAATTATTTTAAAAAACAACTACTTATTAGATTGAGTTTCAATTTTCCCAGGCATTAAGTGTCACATAGAGAAACACTAGTAAAATTGTGGTATGAATTCAATATAGCGAAACAAAAATGAACTTTTCCCTCGGTAAAACAAAAACTTATATTCGATTAAGAGATTTAAACAGAAAAGTCAGTATTAAACGTTCTGAGAGAAAACTAGAAAAATGACATAATTTACAATTAAAAAAAAATTAATCTTTAAAATATCAGTGTAATTAGGGCCGATGTTCACTATATATACTTTATTTCTTTAATATGGAAATAAAACAGGTTTCTTTGATTAAACTTTTTGATCTGTAAACATCTTTACCCTATGTTTCAAAAACCTATAATCAGATGCCCTTCTTGAAAATTGGATATTAGTTCGAGCACATTGTTTCTCAATATTAATTAAGATAACGTAATATAGCCCTAACACGTTTTAACATGTCTCTTTATATACAATTTTTTTTTCTGCACCTATTATATAACTTCTTATTTCAATTAAAAACAAGTTAATTGAAACGTAACAAGTTTTACCGTATCACCCTGTAGAACAACAATATTACTTTGAGGTATATTTATTAAAAAAAAAACTTGGCTAACTAGATTTACATCAATATGTTTTAATGCATTTTTAACGACACAATTAATAATAATTAACATATTGCAAAAACTATTAGAGATATGTATAAGATCACCTTAATAAAAGTGAAAAAGGAATAATAACGGAACCCAATAGGATAGTTAGATACAGGGTGTACCCTTTAAAAAATCAAAGAAAAATTAGTTTCAATTTTGCCAAGTTGGCATTAAAATCTTAGTTAGACATTTATCTTTTTTGATACAAGTTTTCTTTAGTGAAATCGTTGTAGGTTAGAAGTTATAACAGGTTGTGAAGGACCCTGGAAACGTCAAAATAGAATACAAAACCAAGTATGGTGTTATATGGAGAATCTCTTGGGAAATCCAAATATTTAAAAATATATAGGGTGTCCCAATTAAAAAAAGTTGATTCTTAGGTGCATCACTTTTATGAAATACTCTGTATAATTAAAAATATTTTTAAATTGTAGACTTCTTCTTGTACAGGGTGATCATTTATAATGTCCCCCCCTCTAACTTTTTTATTTGACGTTTGGTAGAAAAACGTCAAATATAAAAGTTTCACAAAAAACAATAAGCTATTTGCAGCATACATTTTTATATATACAGGGTGTTACCGAAATCACCCACAGATTAAAGTTATATTTTTTTAAATGGAACACCTTGTATATTATACGCTAAATTAAATCCTATGAAAATTCTGCATATTTTTTGTATAATATGTCCTATACCCAAATACAATAGTTTTCGAAATATCTGCGATTTTATCATTCAGAAATAAAAACATTATTCTAAAGCTTATAATTTAGCTTAGGTGGCTGTGAAGTAGATCGATACCAACAAACAAAATATTTGTTTATAAGTGACAGTGACAGTTACACATTTAGCAACATTATACGTTCTTTTTATTGTAAAATGCCTTATTCGGAAAGAGAAAAACAATTAATTTTGGAAATTTTTATTACAACAAACATCCAGACTAGCGAGAAAAAAGAAAACATTGGAAATTGATGAAGGCAGTGATTTAAACATTTTACTAAAAGTGGAAGAAAAGCCCAATATTTCCATAAGAAAAATATCGGGAAGCCTGAAAGCTTCAAAAACAAAAAAAACTTCTAAAACTTAATTAATAATTTAGATAATAATATAATACATTTATTCTTACAAATGGAATTGTTCAACTGGTCCCCCGTTTTCTTCAATACATTTGATGTATGTTCTTCCTAATCGATCCAAAGCGGCAGTGATAGACTGGGAATATTCTTGATTTAGAATTTGAATTTCCGTTCTAATCAAGACTTTTAGGTGTTCTCTATTTTCGATGTTATTTGCGTTCACACGATCTTTTAGAGTTCCCCATAAAAATGCATCCATTGGCGTCAAGTCAGGACTGTTAGGTGGCCAGTTTATCGTACCATTTTTTCCAATCCATTCCGTGAACTGTTGGTTTAAATAGTCTTTAACCAATACGACACAATGAGGAGGAGCACCATCTTGTTGGAAGACGAGGTTTCTCAGTTGCTCCAATGGGAGCTCATCCATGTAGTTTTCTAATTCGTTCCGGAGAAAATTCATATAACCATTACCGTTTAAAGTATCTTCGAAAAAATGAGGGCCTATTATTTTATTGTTTAAAATAGCACACCACACATTAACAGTTTGACGTCCTTGAAATTGAAATTCCCTGTAGCAATGGGGATTTACTGTGGCCCACTGTCTGCTATTTTTTCGATTTATCATTCCACTAGTAGAAAACGCATGGCATTGCATGGCAAAATTCAACCCTTTTTTCTCGATGCCTGGGCATTAATTTTGTGGTAGGCCTAATTTTGAATGCCTTGTATCCTGCATTTTTGAGAGTGGTTTGAATCCTCCCATAAGATGTATTTTTTGGATCAATAAGCTCTTCTCTCAGGCTTCCCGATATTTTTCTTATGGAAATATTGGGATTTTCTTCCACTTTTAGTAAAATGTTTAAATCACTACCTTCATCAATTTCCATTGTTCTCTTCTTTCTCGTTAGACTGGATGTTTGTTGAAATTTTTCATAAATTCGATGAAAGGTTTTTTTTGTCCGGAATGTGCATCCGGGGGTTAATTACACGTAATTCTCTTTGAGCCAATTTAGCACTCTTATTTGCTTTGATAAAAGTTTCCAAAATTAATCGTTTTTCTCTTTCCGAATAGGGCATTTTACAATAAAAAGAACGTATAATGTTGCTAAATGTGTAACTGTCACTGTCAGTTATAAACAAACATTTTGTTTGTTGGTATCGATCTACTTCACAGCCACCTAAGCTAAATTATAAGCTTTAGAATAAATCGCAGATATTTCGAAAACTATTGTATTTGGGTATAGGACATGTTATACAAAAAATATGCAGAATTTTCATACGATTTAATTTAGCGTATAATATACAGGGTGTTACATTTAAAAAAATATAACTTTAATCTGTGGGTGATTTCGGCAACACCCTGTATATATAAAAATGTATGCTGCAAATAGCTTATTGTTTTTTGTGAAACTTTTATATTTGACGTTTTTCTACCAAACGTCAAATAAAAAAGTTAGAGGGGGGGGACATTATAAATGATCACCGCGTACAACTTTCATTAAAAAAAATTCAAAATTATAAAAACGAGGGAGATATGGTATTTTGTCATACTATTGTGCCACCCTGTATATCGAGTAAAACAACAAAAATCAAAACGACATGTTTTTGTTTTTGTGCGTTTTACCGGCCGGTCCCTTCAGACGTCGCATCCCAGAATCCGTGCGTCAAACTATAGTAAAGGCAACACTAGAATTTATATTCAACTAATAATATTTTAGTAGCATAAAGCGTATGTTTTAAGTTTCCTCATACAAGCCAACCCGATCGAAGAACGTCCTATATAAAGTTTATATAGCATCTTCTAATTTAAAAATTGATCTTGATAATTATTTTTCAGTATTTAGAAAATTTCAATCTCAAGAGAGCATTTTTAATTAACATTTCAAAGAAAATGATTTAACAAGTAAAGTTGTTTCCAATTAAAAATTATTCATGAATATGAAGTTTAAGATCTGCAAAATTTGTTTGCTATGTTTTGGATCTGTTCTTGACTTATAGATTAGGAAAACTTCATTAGAATTTGAATATGCTAACCTGGTAAAATGAAGTGTTTTAACTGCATAGAGCAGAAGCCTGAAATGCGAGAAAGGGTTTTTCTAAGCAAAGAGTGAGTGGAGTTTAATAAATTTAAATTCTAGTTAACTGACTTATACTTCTTCAGACAGTGAATGGTAAATTATTCTTGTTCTTTGAAATAATAAATGTTATTTTAGAAAGGTTGGTTGCCACAAAGACAACTTGTAGATAAAGAAAATAGATTTCTTGCTGCTAAATTACCCATTTATTTCAAAGATCCTAATAATTTACTACCCCAAAAGTTTTAATAGAAGTATTGTAATTGTGAGAAAATCACCCTTCGAGATTGGTAAAAATCTAATATGGCCAAACAAAAAGGCGACCTAGTGAAATGTTAAAAAACATTACTTAAGAGTCCAAGATAGCGGAACAAAATGGCGGCGTAATAAAATATTTAAAAATTCAGCCTGAAAAACTATTTAATGAACTGATTTCAAATTCTAACATAGAGAAGAACTAGTAAAACCGGGATACTATTTCAAAATGGCGGAACAAAATGGCGACCAAATAAAATGTGTCATAGTGAAAAAATCACCCTCTCAGGTTATATATATCTTCACGTTTTACGGTCCCTAGATGCCAAAAAATATGTTCTATCAATTCCGTCGGTCCGTCTGTAGGCTTGTGTGTCTGTCTGTCAGTTCTATTAGATTAATTTTAAATTTTGTGCAAGCATTAAGTGTTATATAGAGATATACTGGTAAAGTTGTGGTATGAATTCAAAATGGCGGAACAAAAATTTATAAAAAATGTACGTAAAAAAAATTTGTTCACTTGACTTTAAATTTTGCATAAAATTATATGTGATATAGGGATAAACTGATACGAATTAAACATAACGTAACAAAATGGCGGTGTGTGAATGTAAAAACTATTTATTAAATGTATTTTAAATTATAAGAATCAAGTGTGGCATAGGTAGAAAAAAAAATATTGCTAGGAATCTGATATGGTGGAACAAAATCGCGCTCAATAAAAATGTTTGAAAAGACAGTAGTCACTATGTACTGAACTAAATTGGGCCACACTTCATTATTCCTAATAAAAGAAAAACTTCATAACCAGGGAAGTTTCGGGTAAAGAAATTTTACCGATTTTTCTTATTATACAAAGGTTTTAAAAAATATTTTCTTTTAAAATAGCAAGTTCAGATTACAAAATAGCTTTCTGCATTAAGAACAAACTAATTTTCCATTTAAACTAGAAATTGCTACATCCCTTTGATTACCAAATCGGTGGATATTTCATATTTTTTGTAATAAGAATACTGGAAACTGCTGGCCATTTGCTTTACACATCTCAAAATTTTTACCCAAATTTAAAGGAGAATTTTTCAAAAACTAAATAAGTTACAGGGATGTAGTTTTCGATGTTTAAAGGCTCTGTCTATTTAAAATTGGTCAACACTGCCTCGGTTCATCAAAATGGTTCTCCGCATAATATATTGGGTGTTTTATAAAATCGTGCAAATTTTACAAAAGTTCGTAAGTCCCGAGTTTCTGCAATTTTTAGTTTGGCTTAATTTTGGGCTTGTTACGAACCAGTATCTAAAATCAGTTTGGCGGGTTTTTAATTCATTCATTTGTTTTTAATATACGGGGTAAATTTAATAATGTCTGAACTTCCAAAAGAAATTTATTTTTAACTATTCTCTTATTATTTAAAATTAATGATTTTTACATAATTTTATCTTAGTTAAGATTGTGTTAATCAAAAAACTACAGCTGTAATATACAGGGTGTTACACAATTTTTGAATCGGTAACATAAAAAAGTTTTTGCAATTTTTTTAAAGATCCTCATCAATATAAGTTAAACTAATTTTCAGAGACCGGCTTTGGATTAGGAAATCATGCTTTTTGGTATTAAACCGTGTCAGAATGGATTATTTCCTCAGGAGCAGTCATGTGATTTCCGTTGTCACCCTTGGTTGCCAGTATCCTTATGGAAGCTTTTCAGGAGGAACCTTCAGCGCCGACTCCATTAGTCATATGACCAAGTAACTAGATTTTTCAACGATTCTTTACCGAATATGAATGAACATGTATGAGAATTTATTTTTCTCAACTAAAGACGCATATTTCTCTACGTCTGTATTTATTTAATCATAGTAAGAAAAAAGTTAACATAAAAAGAAAGCTTTTATGGCTTTGGATTAGGAAATCATGCTTCTTGGTGTTAAACCTTGTCAAAATGGATTATTTCCTCAGGAACAGTCATGTGATTTCCGTTGTCACCCTTGGTTGCCAGTATCCTTATGGAAGCTTTTGAGGAGGAAGCTTCAGCTCCGTCTCCATTAGTCATATGACCAAGTAACTAGATTTTTCAACGATTCTTTACGAAAGCGGGATGGACATGCATTATATTTTATTTGTCTCAACTAAAGACGCATATGTTTATTGGTCTGTATTTTATTTAATTATAGTAAGAAGAAAGTTAACATAAAAAGAAAGCTTTTACGATGTTGGATTAGGAAATCATGTTTCTTGTTATGAGACCGTGTTAAAATGTATTTTTTCCTCGGAGACAGTCCTGCAATTTCCGTTGTCACCCGTGGTTGTCAATTTCATTAAATCTTTTGAGGAGGAAGTTTCAGCGCCATCCGCATTAGAGCCATAATATCCTAGTTCAGATAAACAATATCTCCGTGTTTCTTAATCATCTAAATCAGCAACACCCAGATGTAAAATTTACATTGGAAATTAAATCATAAGGTTCGAATCTTTTATTAGATGTTCTTGTACAACGAAAAGAGGATGGTACCTTAAGGCTTTCTGGATAGAAAAAAAAACATCCGAAAAGCTACCTAAGCAAATTGTCAACATGATCCAGTCTAGAAGCAATTAGTTATCAAGTCTTAAGCTCTTAAGATATTAGACTGTCTTTTTAAAAATATAATAATCCTACTCCGCCAGAGAAATTTCTCCGTTCCAACATACATACAATCTTTAAGAATAGTAGCAGAAACGGTCGTTACACCAAGTCACGATTCGGTGTCCAGTAAACGCAGATCATATCAGGTCAGTGTTCCGATCTCGTGGAGTAATCTGAAGATGCCTCGTGCAATCTAAAGCAGAATGTCGGAAAGTAATTCCATTTTGAGTTTAAGACCTTTAAAGGGATAGCCATTAAAAAAAGTTAATAGGTAAATACAAAAAAAAACAATAAAATAATTTTACACATTTTATTATTTTTCAGATTTAAACGACAGGCAGCAGCAACAACAAACTGCACTATGGGAGTTAATAAAGACTGAAGTTGCTTATATTAAGACTTTGAAAGTAGTGACAGACGTAAGTTTTTATTTTTCTTTAATTTCGAGGTAAAAACAATGAAAATAAAGTTTTTATCTGTTCTCCGTATTTTTCAAAAAGTTTTGTTGTATTTGTTCTCCTTTTACAAAAGCTTAAATAAAAGATGTTCATTTATAAATTTGTAGAGGTGTTATTCCATAGCGTATTTACATGACTTGTACAGGGTCTTCCATTGAGGAGGAAAAACGGTATTTTTTTGACTTCCCCCGTATTTTTCAAGAAATGCAAAATAGCCAATCGATGTATTTTATTTCGGAGAATTCGAAAATCGTAACAAAAAAAAACAATTGAATAAGAAACAAAAGACTTACTCCAAGGATGTTGCGTTTTTTAAACGGAATACCCTATATATTATTACATTTTTGGATTCTATGGTCAATTCTTAGTATTTTTTAATAAAGGTACTATATGTCTATCTTCAACTATTTTTGATTTATTGATGTTTGAAAATTGACATTTTTGCTTCTTTGAGCCGTCATAGCACCTGAACGGTTGGACCTAGGGCAAAATAACTTTCACATTTCTATCTTAGTTTTTGATAAGCTATCTCCAAACAAAAAAAAATGGAAATCGTTTTGCTAACTATTTAATTGAATGTATTCATATGAAATTATATTATTACTTCAAAATCACTGTAATTTAGACGTATTAGTAGATATTATATTAATTTGCCGTAATGAGATATTCGTTAAACGAAAAACTACAGATTGTAACGCTGTGTTATAAGTGTCAAGAAAACGCCAGTGAAGCCAGAAGAACATACATTTTCTATTTTCACAGAAATATATCCGTAAAAATAACTATAAGGATTAAAAACCTATTTGAATAAACTAAATCATTACATAACAAAAAAACAATAGTTAATATTAACAATAAAGTAACAAAACATAATAACTAATAATTTAAATGCCCAATGTGTACCCCATTATTGGTATCCTCTTTGCAGCCTTTGCATACTTGCAGTTTTAATTTCATTTTCTTGATTAAGTCTATTAATTTCGTTCACAATTTTTTCTATAATTTCATCAATATTCTCGTTTCTACTTTGTGTTCTTGACATGCCCCTAAAGAAAGGTATCCAAAAGTAAAAAATCAGGGCTATTGGCTGGCCAAACGATGGTTCCATTCCTTCCAATCCATCCATTATGGCGTGTCGGTTAAAAAAAGTTTCTAACGCCACGCGTGGCATGTGGAGGAGCACCGTCTTGTTGCCAAATTAAATTCCGATATTCCTTCAAGGGCAATTCTTCCAAAAAGTTTTCAATTTGGTTTTGAAGGAAATTGTGATATCGTGGACCACTTAGTGATTCATTATAAAATATTGGACCTACAATTTTATTATTTTTAACACCGCCCCAAACATGAATGGAACTTCTCCCTTGAAATTTAATGGTTTGAAGTATTCTCGGATTTTCTACAGCCAAGTGATGCGTATTGTGTCGATTAAATATTCCTGGGAGGTTAATGTGGCCTCGTTTGTCCAAATAATTTTTTTAAAGAAATCAGGGTCGTTTTGTTGCCGTATTATACTTTGAGACACAAATTGAAAGCGACTTTCTTTCTGTTCAGCTGTTAAATGATGAAGTGGAAGTATGTAAAAAGGCCTGAGCTTATACATTTGTAAAGTTCTGTGAATAGTTCCCTGGCTAACCCTTCGACGTAGAGGAAGACGGCCATACCAAATGTCCCGAACTGCATCCGAATCCGAAAATGTAATAATATATAGGGTTTTCCGTTTAAAAAATTCAAAATCCTTGGCGTTAAGTCTTTTGTTTCTCATTCAATTGTTTTTTTGTTACGATTTTCGAATTCTCCGAGCTAAAATACATCGATTAGGTATTTTGAATTTCTTGAGAAATACAGGAGAGTCAAAAAAAATCCGTTTTTTCTTCTCAATGGAAGACCCTGTACATTTAACACATCCATTGATATTTTGAACTTTCTGATTTCTTGTAGGCGTTCTGTGTAACCACTTTTTACCGTCATCACGACATAAGGCCCCTCACTATTTCCATTTTTTAAGCATACATTGCCATTTTTTAAAGTACTTTTTATTTAGTAGATATTAATATTTCCTTAGGAGAGAGCTATAGACCAATCTAGCAACAACGTTAGGTTCACAGAACAATGGCAGTGATGTAGATGTAAAGTATTTTCCTTTACCTTTTGTTTTTCAAAGATGAGTTCTTGGTCTGTTGGGCAACCTAAATATTCTCTTTCACTTACTTGCACTATTTTTGTTTTAATAAATTACTCTGTATCTAACAAACATGCAACACAATTTAAACAAATTTACAATGATTCCACGTGGTCTACTTATTTTTAATATTTTAATCAAAATCTAAGACCCCAACAACCTCCATGAACTCACTTTTTAACCTCAAAAAAAAATTATTTTTTATCGGTACCTTTAATTTACTTTCTACGGCACCGACGCACAGTGTCGTAAATCGGCCATGTAGTACGACATACTTATTCAAGCATTGTTTTAACGTTTTTAAATTTCATATAATACTTTTTTAGGATAGATAACAAATTTTTTTGCAAAAAAAATGTAAAAAAGATGCCGGTCATGACTTCAATTTTTACTAAAAATTTAATGTTTTAACTTATTATTAACTTATAGCTCTATGAAGCATACAAAATTAAGTTGTAAGTTTTTTAGGATCATTTAGATATTACAATATTGATAGGTAAGGTATACAGGCTGCTTTATCAAATATTGCTTTATTTAAGTTATGTATAATTCACAAAATATCATTGAGTTTCTATTCTATTCATTACATAAACAATAAAAGAACTTTTAGACTAAACATTATGTACCAAATAATGTTTTATAAAAGCCCACTACGCATGCACCTGCACCCAACCACCCCTTATTTTTTTGATATTGGTATTAAAACTTTTAAATAAAAATTAATTAGTTAGGTATACTTTTCGTGATAAATAAATTGTTTTTGTTATTTGCCCTATACAATGAAGTTATCTTTTAGATATTGCACTTAATATATTTTTATATTTATGTTTGTATTTATTTTATATTTTATATACTGTACAATAAATATATTTTTATATTTTTATGAAATTACCTTTACAAAAATGCCAATTACTGGCACTGCACGGGTAACTTCGGAGATTTCATCGTTTAAGATTTATTTTTGTAAAGGTAGAAAAGTCGTTAAAATTTACGTAATTGATTAGTTTTTTATTTGAAATTTTCATTTCCAATATTAAAAGGATTAAAGGGAGTGTAGTTATAAAATTATATCTTAGTTATTTACCGAATTTCAAAAGTGTTTTATCATTTTGCTTGGAAATAATGTGGCATTATAACTGTTAATTTAATTTTATGTTGCATGTAAAACTTCTACAGAGGGATCAAATATTGATATTTGTAAAATAGGTTCGCCATCTTTAATTTTAAAAAGATGACAGCTGTAATACAAAATTCCGAAATTTTGTAACTTAGTCTTTGCAAAATGTTTACCGTTATTATACTCGTGCGATTTTTTACAAAGTTCTGGTGCAGTTCGTGCAGTTTTTTTGGTGCAGTCAGTAATTAAGGCGCCATACTTAAAAAGCCATATAAATCTCGAATGGGCACCTATGAGAAGCAAATTTTTTGGTTTTTGGTTAAAAAGGATTCTTTTTTTTATTTTTTATCTAAAAATTAAACCAAACTTCGACAAAATTGTTTTGCATGCTCTAGAAGTTAAAAAAGTACGTATAGTAATACCTAAAAGGACCTCTGAAATAAGGGCATTAAGATTTGAAAAGTTTTGATACCGTAAAAAAGTTTGAACAGTGTTTATGTAAGAAATTAGAAAAACATTTGCTATGTTTAGTATCATATTTTCTGTTTTGAAAATGATGTATAGAAATATGTTAAAATATTTATTAACTTTAAGGCCTCCTCTCCGAGAACTGTAATTACATTTTTATTTCTTAGTTGCATTTTTCTATCAGTGACACTATCTTAAATATAGATTTCTAGAATATGTTAAGAATATTGCAAAATTACATTTGGGACTTATGTCGTGCTAGACGGCCGATTTACCACACTGTGCTGCCGCCAGCGAATTCTAAGATGCTTTTACTATTCACAGGGTTTTCCGGTATTATTTGCCTCGCCACCCATCTAGAGAGTTTATTTAAATAGATATGGAAATGTTGAAAACACAAAAGTTGTACGGTTTTTTATGAGTCGTAATAATTGTTTGTCATAAATGCGCAAACATTATTGAAAATGTTAAATTTTGACAAGTGGGCAGTTTTTTTAAATGGAACACCCTGTATATTATCAAATATTTAAGAAGACTTTATGATATCAAATGTATGTATGTATATATATATATATATATATATATATATATATATATATATATATATATATTTATATATATGTTTGTTTATGATAATGAATGGTTGCAATTATATGTGGAATTGAAGCTTTCTTAAACATAGTGAGCCATGGAGAGCAATGATGTTAGTTTGATTTTATGACATTTAATTTTTAAAAGTGCCGAAATAGGTTATTCTGAAGCTAGAAGCTGAATATGATTTGTTTATATCATTTAAAGTTTATATTATTTAAATGGAGAAAATGCGACACCAACCCTGAAAATGATAACATATATGGTTAGACAATTACAAGAAAGAAAAAGTGTAGAATAGTCCAGAGGAACAAGAAAGAAGATTTACCAGTTTGCTTTATTTTGAGGGTAGTTATACCAAATGTTATGTTATATTATGATCATAAATTATAATTTTTTTTCTTATATGATCCTGAGCGATCTATCCTGGACACGCCAAGTATTGCGGTAAATAATGGCATAAAAAGTTTCAAAATATAAATATAGGCGTTATAAATTTCTTCCAGTTCAGGAGCTAAATGAGCAAAACATGATAGACTGCGATTTTGTCAAAAAATATCACTAGGGATTACGGAAGAGGAATAATTTTTGTCCAAAATCCGAGTCAACTTTTACAAGAACTATTTAACCGCAAAAATAAATATTATTCAAAGAGTTAAGATACAAGGAGGGCGATCAGTGAATGTGTGGTGTGGTTTTCTACGCAATAAAATAATAGGTCCTGTTATTTTTTATGGAAGGCTAACTGGACAGAGATATTTGGAGTATTTGGAACATGATATAGAGAACCAATTAGATCAGATTTCTATTGCCACATACAACAACTTAATCTGGCAATAGGACGGTGCCCCAGCCCACAATGTCCTGACAGTAATTTTTTAAACGATCAATTGGATTTTGGATTTGGATAAGTTGGATAGGCAGGCATGGCCAACAAATAGTTCAGATCTATCACCCTTGACATATTTCTCTAGGGTTATTTAAAAGTTTAATTTATTATTATATCAGATCAAGAAATGTGCAGATTTTAGAAGAAAAGTTACCTAGTTGAATTAGGAATCTGAACAGAGATAATCCTCATTTTATACCAGAAGCCATTCATAGTAAATTTAGAAGTAATATTCGCAATTGTATAATAAATCCAGGGGGCTATGTCGAAATTGACGGCTAATATTTCATTGCTTTTAAAGCAAATAAAATATGTTGTAATTAATAATATGCTTACGGTCGGTGGCAAAAAGCTCAATTAAAGTTTAGAATATTGAATGGAATGTCAAATTTGACGAGTTCCTAAATTTCTATAAGCAGCTTGTCAAATCCGAAAACTCGGTTAAATATTGTAAACAACAGTTTTGTGCAACCGGCTGTTAATATTTCATTTCACATTAAGTTTTTTTTTCTTCAATATATATATATATATATATATATATATATATATATATATATATATATATATATATGTATATATGTATATATATATATATATATATATATATATATATATATATATATATATATATATATATATATATATGTATATATGTGTATATATGTATATATGTATATATGTATATATGTATATATGTATATATATATATATATATATATATATATATATATATATATATATATATATATATATATGTACATATATATATATGTACATATATATATGTATATATGTGTATATATATTATATATATATGTATATATATATATATATATATTATATATATATATATATATATATATATATATATATATATATATATAAATAAATAATAAATAAATAAATAAATAAATAAATAAATGCTTTATTGTCAAAAAAAATTTTACAATTTTGTGGACAAAGCTGTTGTAAAAAAATAGTTTACAAACATCAAAATTAGCAAACAAAACAAGACAAAAACACATCATAAATATTATAGAAAAATAATATTTAAATCAGGAATTTAGAATATTAATATTATAGAATCCTAAAAGAAGTACATTAGAAATGTACTTTGTCAGTCGTACTATGTTATAAACATTTTCATAAATATAATGTAAAAAAATAAAAAAGCAAAGTAAAAAATAAAAAAGTACGAAACAATTAAAAAAATACATATACAAAGTTCGGTAAAAATGGTTGGTAATGGCAACTATCACACTAGGGGTTCATAAGGATAAAATTATGTGTTGTGAAACTCGTTCACGGTGTAGAAGGCTCTTTCCAGTAAGAATGATTTCAAAGCCTTGCGAAATGAAGTCAGAGATATTATGGATTTGATGTTAAATGGCAGGTGATTATGCATTTTTTTGCATTGTAGATTACTGATCTTTTAATTAACTCTGAGTGTGGGGTTGGAAGATAGAGATCGTGCTCAGTATTTCTGAGAGGGTAGTTGTGAGAAGGTTTCTCTAATAGAGCAGGTGCGTGCTTACGAATTAAGCAAACCGATTCCAAAATGAATAAGCAAGGAAGGGTTAGTATTTTATATCTTTTAAAGAAATCTCGGCAGTGAGTTCTACTGTTAAGTCTCAGTAGGTAACGAACAGCTCTTTTTTGTAGTATAAAAATTCGATCAAATTGAGTCGCACAACATGTACCCCAGAATGGAATAGCATATCTGAGGTGCGACTCAACAAGAGCAAAATAAACAGTTCTAGAGGTAGAAAAGCTAAGCTCCTCGGAAACAGATCTTAACGCAAAGCAAGCAAAACCTAACTTCCTTGATAAAGCGTCGATATGTGGATCCCATTTTAAAGAATCATCTACAAGAAGCCCCAGAAATTTTCCAGAGTTTACGACATCAATAGTGGTGCCATTATGGTCAAAGGATTGCAGCGTGTTTTTATAAGACAAGACTTTCGTTTTAGAGATGTTCAAACATAGGAGATTAGAATCGCACCAGGATTTAATGGTGATTAGGTCATTAGATACAATCCTATGTAGGTCCGTGACATCTGGGTGGCTCCACGTAAAGCTGGTATCGTCCGCAAAGAGACATATTTTTCCACTAATGTTTAAATTAGCCATGTCGTTTATGAACAGAAGAAACAAGATAGGGCCTAGTACCGAGCCTTGAGGCACTCCATATTCCATTGGCCTACAAGAAAACATCCTGTTGTCAACTTTCACAACTTGATTTCTGTTGCTAAGGTATGACTTAAACCAATTGAGAGGAGCCCCTCTAAATCCATAGTACTGCAGTTTGTTAGTTAATATATTATGATTCAC